>CANSNZ010000207.1:55000-335000 GCA_947646795.1 Beta lomatogona
AGAGCTTGGACACAGCATTTATAGAGAGGTAGCCTTTTTTTTTTTTTTTGGTTGGGTGATAGCAGATGGGGTAGTTTGGTAGAAGTAGGAAACAACGAGCAGTTTATAGCTTTTTTTACAATTGGTAGATGGTGGACTCCAGTGGCGTATCCAGGATTCCAACCCTATGGGTTCGGAGCCGGTAAAAAAAAAAACGCATTTAAATGTTGATTCCTTTTCTTGGATCCCAAAAATAGTGAACCAAACGACCCCTAAATCTATTCAAGTACGGAGTATAACTTATATCTAGACAGCAGCTTTTAAATGTTAAAAGAGATATATTTACTAGATAAGAACATATAAGAAGCAACTACAAGCCCGCATATAAATAAGTTTAACCCACCATCTATTGCTTCCATGAATCTTCCATGTCCTCTAAACCTATGATGATAGAACATCAGACCAAACAATTATTTATTTCACTTCAAGCCAAAGCAAACTACAGAGTAATACATAGTTATTCTAACAGTGTACTCCATTAGTGCCTATATACATTAGAGTTTAGACCCTACAGCCAAATATAACCTAGCCTATTAGCAAATGTAGGTGGGGCTACATAATAACTACTCCCAAATCACCCTACCTTTCCATCTTCCTGCACATTAATCTCTTACAAGAAAACACCTTATTGCAACTTATATTACATAATGAATGGCTTAAAATGCCACTCTCCAGCACCATTACTTTCACAATCTCAAGATAAACAAATGAATTGTATACGTTTTCCGATGCTTTTATCAACTACTGATAAGTACTAAAGCATTTAAAACGAAATCTAACACTAGAAACTAGTACATTCAACACAAAATTCACAAAACAGATGGAGGATTAAACAAGTTAACAGGGTACCAGGAACAACTTTGACTTGGATTCCTTTCTGCTGCAAAAAATCCGTCTCTTCTCCGCCCCCAGGGGCTGATTTACTATGAAAGACTAAAATCTAAAATAGTGAAATTCATATTTAAAATTGAAGAATTGGGCTTTACCGTTCAAACAGTTGGCTAGATGCGATCGCCGGAAATGTCGCTGGTGCGCCGTCGCGGTGGGGAAAACGGAAGTAGATGGTGGCCGGTGGGGAAGACGGTGGTCAGCTCTTCTTCTTCGTTGCTTAAGGTCTAGGAAGTTAGGGTTTTGGCTTTTGAGGGAAAAATGTCCTATGTTTTGTTCAGTTGTTGAGGGAGAAATGAGAATGGGGCTCAGTTAATGTTTAAAATTTAGATAAAAGAAAAGAGAAGGATTAAAAAAAAAAGGGTGTTCAGTGGATTCGAACCTCAGACCTTCAACATCATCCCGCGCGCACTAGTGGAGATACAAAACCACTGCGACGCTTGCTTCTTTCATGTTCTACTTTGCACGCATATAGCATATATCAAATATCTAAAATATTTTTAATTTTAAAAAAAAAAACTGGGCAATTTTTTTCCAAAAATCACTGGGTTCAGAACCCATAGTAAATCCGCCCCTGGTGGACTCGTGTCTACCATCCTAATGGTAGACAGGGGCCAAAACGCAGCCCAAATAACATAAAACGCGCGAAACCAATTAACATCACATGTTCTCCAATGAACATTAATTGGACCGCGAAATCAATGAACATCAACTGTTCTCCAATGAACATCGATCAGATATTTCCTCTTATGTTCATCTTTTTTTCTTGTTGTTCATTGCTGATTCAGATGTTCATTGAGTCTCGTCTGTTGTTCTTTTGTTCTACTTTCATCTTCATGTTGCTTAGTTTGTTCATTGAGGATGTTGTTTTGTTCATTGTATTATAATGTCAAACGACGCCGTATGGAATGGTGCGCACCATTCTCATCGTGTCTACCATCTAATTTGCGCTTTTTTATCCCATATTTTTATACAGGGAAGAGGAATAGGTCAACTCATCGCTAGAGCAAGACAATCGGCATGTATTGCAACTGTGAAAACAATATTGCCCTGGAGTATCTTGGCAATTTAGCCAATCTAAGTGGAATTATATTCTCCTTTTGGCCTTCTTGTTTCTTCTTTTAAAGTATTGTACAGTGGAAGAGGATGTGCATAGTTATTTAATTGGCCACTCTAGAAAGAACATGACACGAGTGGATATATTGATATCACGTGTCACCAACTCACCAACTTACATGGCTAAATACTTTCACGTGTCCATATGATACTTGATAGGGTTAACGAATGTTTCATCAAATACCTTCGAGCAAAGTTTTTTCTAGCATATACTCTCCATGTTTTCAAAATTCATCGGATATCCATCAATTTTGTTGACATACATCATAATGCCCTTGATGATTAATGGCCGTCAGTTCTGTTAGTTATTAATCCCTAATTGCATAGCTAAATCCTAATTGACTCCTTTCTCTCTCTTCCTCCGTAACACTTTCCCTCTCTTTTCCCGTCTCTTCCACCACCACCATTGACCATCGAATTCGGCCCATCCTAGCCAGTCACCCCACCATTTATTGCCACTATCTACGTCACCTCCACCTCTCTACTTATCATTCAGCCACATTTGCGTCTAGCAACCTACGACGCCGACAAAAGATCCACCGTAATTGTTGAATCCTACGTCGTTGATACATTGATGCGAAACACAACAAGAAATTTGTGTTTTTGTCGACATAATTGTTAGTTGTAATCTCCAATCGCTAGTGCATATCACTGAGAAGAAAGATGGAGAGAAAAACAAGAATAATCTTTGCACTGTATCTTAGTTTAGGTCGAACTTTTTCGCTTTCCTTTTTATCTTCTTTTCTTCTCTAGTTCTTGCTCATTCAGGGAGAAATCAAGTCTGTTTGTTAATAATAGTCGGTTAAATTGCAAAGTGATTCCTTTTGTTTTATAGAGCCTCGAGGAAGATGAACGATGTCGAAGTGATGATTATCTCTGATTTTTTTTTTTTCCTATTATGACCTATTGTTTTCCTTTTTCTCATTTTAATTTATTTATAAGGAATTGACATGATAAGAAGAGCATAGTTCCAACTTCTTTTTTTTTACAATGGGTTTTTGTTGTATTCAGCAGGAATGTATTTAAAATCACCTTCCTCCTCAAAGCACGGTTCTGACGATCCATAATACGAACTCGTCGCTCCTCAAATGTTAGATTGGGCTCAACTAAAACCGACTCGATTGGAATCACATGAGAAGGGTCGCTGCGATATCTACGCAACTGCGATACGTGAAAGACGTCATGAATCTTTGACAACTCGGCCGGCAAAGCTAATTGATACACCACTTCCCCAATTAGGGACCTACATACTTCGGACTTAGCTTGCCCCTCTGACCAAATCGCATCACTCCCTTCATAAGAGACATTTTCAACAAAACCTTATCCCCAACGTCAAAGGAAATAGGCTTCCGATGCAAATCAACATATGATCTCTGCTTATCTTTAGCATTCTTCAATTTAGCTTGAATCACTTTCACTTGCTCAATAGTTTCTTGAATCAACTCTGGCCCCAAAAATAATGAATGACTAATGTCGCTCCAACATGTGGGAGTATGACACTTTCTCCCATACAGAGCCTCATACAGAGCCATTTGAATACTAGCCTGATAACTGTTGTTGTAAGAGAACTCCACCAGACCAAGTGACTTCACCCAGGAATGTTGAAATTCTAGGGCACAAGCACGAAGCATGTCCTCCAAAGTCTGAATAGCCCACTTAGTCTGACCATCTGTCACAGTACGAAATGCAGTTCTCAACTTCAATTTCGAACTAAAAGCCTCTTGTAAAGCAATCCAGAAATGAGACAAAAACCTCGGATCACGATCAAATATAATGTCCCAAGGAACTCCATGAAGACGGGTGATCTCATTAGCATAAGCTTCAATTAACTCCTCCATAGACCAAGTATTCCTCATCGCAATGAAACGAGCAACATTGGTCAATTAGTCAACAATCACCCACACCACATTCTTATCGCCTTCAACTCTCGATAAACCCATCACAAAATCTATTGAGATCGAATCAAGCTTCCACGCAGGAATAGGTAATGGCTGCAGCAAACCACCAGGCCTCTGATGCTCAATCTTCACCTTAAGGCCACCAGAAATTCACCTTTAGATCCTTATAAAGCTTATCACCACTAGGGTGAACAGAATAAGATGTGCTGTGAGCCTCTTCATGAATCGCCCTCTTAAGCTCAACATCATTAGGCACACACCATAGCCCTATGAATCTCAGACTACCATCAACACAGATCTCAAAATTCTCAGCTCGACCCTGCATCTTTGCTTCGCAAATCTTCTCGAGCTTTGCATTGCCCTTTAGCGCTTCTCAACGCATGGAATAACTCGGGCTCAACAATCATATAACCCAACAATGTAGCACTAGAACCTTGAGGTACCACCTCAATATCAAGCTTCTGGAACTCATCACACAAACCTCTAGGCAGAACCATGGTAGCATTCAAAGTGTGTGATGACTTTCGACTCAAAGCATCGGCCACCTTATTAGTGTTACCCTCATGATACTCCAAAGTCAACTCATAATCCTTAATAAGCTCCAACCATCTTTGCTGCGTGAAGATGTACTTCAAACTCTTATGGTCGGTATACACCTTATATGGAACACCATACAAAATAGTGTCGCCAAATCTTATGTGCAAATACCACCACTGCTAACTCAAGATCATGAGTCAGATAGTTCTTTTCGTGAACTTTCAATTGCCTTGAAGCATAAGCAACCATATTACCTTGCTACATCAGAAAACATCCCAACCCATTCTTGGAAGCATCACTATACACCTCGTACTCCACCTCTTCAGATGGCAAAATAAGAACAGTATTAGTAGTGAGACTCTCCTTCAGAACTTGAAAAGCCTTTTCACATTCTTTAGACAACAGATTCTTGCTCTCTTTCCACATTAGCTTGGTCAACGGCTGCGCAATCTTGGAGAAATCTTAAACAAAATGTCGATAGTAACCAGCAAGGCCTAGGAAACTCCGAACCTCAAAAAGATTCTTGGGACTCACCCATTCAACAACAACCTTGATTTTGGAAGGATCAACTTTCACCCCTTCCTTACTGATCACATGACCCAGAAATGCAACTTCTTTTAACTAGAATTCACACTTGGACAGCTTAGCGAACCACTTCTGCTTGGCCTCAAATGCTTTTCATGCTCATGCTCATCCTTAGAATACACCAGAATATCATCAATGAAAATGACAACACAAGTTTCCAAGTACTCATGGAAGGAATGGTTCATCTTATCCATAAACACCACAGGAGCATTTATGAGACCAAAAGGCATCAATTCAAACTCATAGCCCCATACCTCGTCCGAAAAGCAATCTTAGGAATATCTTCCTTCTTCACAGGAATTTGATAATAACCAGAACTCAAATTAATCTTGGAAAATACTCCAACACCTTTTAACTAATCAAAAAGAGATCTTCAATTTGAGGCAACGGGTATTGATTCTTGATCGTCACTTTAATTAGCTCGCGGTAATCAATGCACAATCGCATATTGCCATCCTTCTTGACAAATAGAATAAGAGTACCCCCAAGGCGAAACACTCGGCCTTATGAAACCTTTATCAATCAACTCTTGCAACTGAGTCTTCAACTCTTGCAACTCAGGAGGCGCCATTTTATACGGAGCCTTCGATATCGGAGTAGTACTCGGAAGTAGATCGATTACAAACTCAACATCCCTTTCTAGAGGAATACCTGACAACTCTTCGGGAAAAACCTGCGGATACTCACGGACAATAGGAATATTATCAAGTTGCTCCTAAAGAGATAAATCTTTTACCATGCACAAAAATACCTCAACACCCTTTCGGCGCATTTTCCTCCTCATCTTCAGAACAAACACAATCTTCACTCCCTTCTTCACCACAATGCCCAGATAAGAAATTTGATTACCCTTTGGACAACGGAGAGAAACTTTCTGGTCGCGACAATTGATGCTAGCATGATACTTAGATAGCCACTCCACACCCAAAATAACATTAAACTCAGAAAAATCGAATTCCTTAAGATCGGCTGGAAGATGGGACCCCAGAATAACCACATGATCATTCTTGAATTTCGAGAAACATGTATAATTCTCCCCATAAGGAAGAGAAATGTGACTCCTCACTAGCGAACGGTTAGTGAGACCAGCATTCTTAACGAATGAAGCAGCAACAAAAGAGACAGTGGCACTAGTATCAAATAAAACATAAGCAAGCACATTATTAACAAGCAAAGTACCAGTGATTACATCGGGATGAACATATGCCTCGGCCTGAGTCATCCCATAAATCTTGTTCTTTGGTGGAATAGAGGCACCAGCTAGCTTTGCAGGACCAGCTAGCTTTGCAGGACCAGCAGAAAAAGGTGAATCACTCGGGTTCTTAGGACACTGATAATACTTGTGACCCAACTCCTTGCAGAAGAAACAGGTAACAGTAGCACCATCACATTTCTTGCCCGAATGAACTTTCTCACACTTTCGGCACTTAGTCGTATCATAGCTTTGCCTGAACCCTCAACTATAACCCTGCTGATAGCCACCTCGGCTACTAGAATCAAAACTCGGCTTCTTAGCTAGACTCTGAACATAAGCCATAACAGGCTTTTTTGCTGCAACAACAACTTTAGCAGACTCTTCCTCCTTGATAGAGGCATGAACACTTAGAGCAATCTCATAAGCACCCTAAAAAGTAGAAATACAAGAACTCAGAACATGGGTCCTCACTCTCGGACCCATTTTCTTGTTGTACCTCTTCACACGGTTAGCTTCAGTAGGCACAACTGCAGTTGCAAACTTGGACAACTCAGTGAATCTATCTGTATACTCCTGAATATTCAGAGTACCCTGGAACAGAGCTAGGAACTCTTATTGCTTTTTCCAACGGAGCTCATCAGGATATAATCTTTCTTTCAACTTGGCAGTACACTGAGCCTAATCAAAACCAGCAGTGGCATGCAACTACCCTTCAGAGTACTTCACCAATTATCAGCCTCGAGCTTTAGGTAATAGGTACCAATAGGCACCATCTCAGCAGCAGGACAACCAGTAGCAACAAATAGCTTCTCCATCTCTCGAAGCCAACTCTCAAGAATCACTAGATCATCGGTCCCATCATAAGTCGGTGGCCTATGACGATCAAATCTATCAAACACCAATTGCCCTCCAGCAGGAGCAGCAGCACGGTTAACCATGGCTATGATTGCATTTTCTAGAGCCTGACGCCTTTGACAAGACGTTTCCTTACGTGCTTTGAATATACGTCGGGGAGGCATGATACAAAATAAATAAATAATTATTAGAGGAACACAAAAAAAAGAAATTAAAAAAAAAAAGGTCTTTCTTTCTACTCAAGTAACTCTTGTTAAGAACTTTTCTTGAAGCCTAAGACACTAGTAATCCCAAGACTACATAAGTGGAAAAACCCCATCCGTCCCTAAACAGATCCGATTTTGGTCGCGGATCCGTAGTGCCGCAAACAAACGTTTTTCCTCCCCCCCACCCAATCCCCCAATTTTTTCGCATCCATCCCCACCCCTCGAGCAATCGTAGGCAAATATGAGATTTCGGATGCAGCTGCTTTTTCGCGGAAATCGAAGGGGTTGGGGTCTTTTTTCGTGGAAGTGGTTCAACCCGGTAAGATCTGCGGGCGGGGCTGGGGAGGGGGGCCGGGAAGGGGGTTGTGGTGGGGCGGAATGGGAGGTGGGTCTGCGGCGTGGGTTGTTTAGGGGGGTAGGGGTAGGGGTTAGGATTCGACGGGGGTGGGGGGAGGGTGGGGGAATTCGACAAGGGGGGGGGGGAGAGGCTGGGAGGGTCGACGGGGGTGGGGGAGCTGCGGGATGTCGGGGGGGGGGGGGCGGCGGGGGGGGGTGGGGGGGGGAGGGGGTGGGGGAGGGGGGGTGGTGGGGTGGTGGGGGTGGGGGTGGTGGGTGGGGTGGGGTGGGAGGGTGGTGGGCTTGGGGGGTGGGTTTAGGGTTAGTTAGGGGTTTAGGGTTAGTTAGAGTTTTAGGGTTTTTAGGGTTTAATTAGGGTTTTTAGCTTAATTACTTAATTAATTAACGGAGTACTAACGTCTGTTAGCCAAAAAGGGCATTTTTGGTATTTTTTGAAATGTCAGGGGTATCTGGTGAATTTTTTTAAAGGTCAGCGGTATTTGGTGAATTTTGAAAAAAGTGGGTTATTTGGTGAATAAATTTATTTGTCAGGGGTATTTGGTGAAAAAACCTAGTTACTTAATAAATTGATCCGATTTTGGTGAAAACCGGACCAGTTAGTAGTAAACTGATCTGATTTTCAACCAAAAGGACCAGTTAGTAGTAAACTGATCCGATTTTCAACCAAAAATGAGATAAGTTTGGTTCATATCAAATAAATAAAAATTGCAGCCACGCAACAGACTTCCAACGAGATTCACAAAAAACTAATAAGAAGGAAATTTAACGAACTAAGACGATCAAATAAGAAGGAAATAACAACTGACTTTGGCTTTGCAATAACCATATATAACGAAATTTAAATATAATATATTACCACAAATCAATTACAGACGCTGAAATAAGAAGGAAGAAATAAAAGAAATTGCAGCAAAAAAAAAATTACAAAAAACTAATTGAAAAAGACGAAAAATAAAAACCCTAATTACAAAAAACTAAATACAAAAGTCGATTTTTTTTTACAAAAAGCCAAAATGTAGTTGTTATTTGATGTTGGAGATTCAGATTTCAACGACCGATGACGGGTGGTTGAGCGAAGAGGCGAAGAACAAGGACAACTGATTTCAGCGGAGTTCTTCGATGTAGTTGTGATTTGAGTTTTCGTTCGTGTGGTGGTGGTTGTTCAGAGTAACTGATGGGGAGTAAATGGTGGTGGTTGTTCGTGTAGTGGTGGTTGTTCGCGTAAGTGAGGAAAGGACAAAGGAGAGGTGGTTCGTGGGGGTGAGAAAAGAAGAGTGGAAATGGTGGTGCAAATGTTGTTCGTGGGGGTGAGGAAATGGTGGTGGAGATGTTGTTCGTGGTGGTAGAGAGAGGATGAAGCTATTAGGGTTGACGGTTTCAGCGGGAATAGGGGGGATGAGAGTGGGAAGAGGGAGAGTAACTGATGTGAAGGATGAAGTTATTAGGGTTTGAGAGATGTAGGGCAGAAGAAATGGGGCGGATGAATTGAGCGCTCAACAAATATATGCAAGCGAAGTTTGGAACTCATGCTTTTGTGGGCTGGATTTGAGCACTGAACACACAACCATTAATTGATCCAGGTTTTTAAAACGGATCAGTTAACAAAAAGGACCGGATCCTTTTTGTCAACTTATCCGATTCAATACCCAACCGGATCAGTTAATTCCCCATCACTTTTGCGTGCAAAAATGATGACTAAACTGATCCTGTTTTGCACCCGACCAGATCAGTTTTGTTGTCACATTTAAGGTTTTTTTTCCACTAGGGCATGTAGCAACTCAAGGAGAGTTTTTGGAACGTTTTCTCTGATACCAACTGTAACACTCCGTCCTTTTACACAATATTAATAAAGGAAGTAAAACCAAATAAAATAAAGTGGACGATAGCGAAAATACCGCCAAGACGAATTGTAACACTCCGCCTTTTTATAAACATAATATAAACAAAATAGAACATTTTATTAAAGAAATGGCGATAGCGGAAATATCGCCTGACGGAAATGTCACTTTAATCAAAGGTTAAATTAAACTAAATAAAAATAAAACCCAATTAAAATAATCCAAAATATCCATAAAGAGGCAAAACAACCTCATAAACCCAATCTGATAAATTTATATGAAATAAAATGTCTCAAAAATCCTAAATAGCCTTCCCTCAATGCCCATAACACGAAATAATCACCTGCAAAATATATCAAGAAACGTCCACAATCAGTGGGGAGTAACTAGCAGATCTCCCAGCCCAATTAGGATCCATATAAGAGTTATAAAAGTTTCAACAATCAAGACATACACAATATCTCAGAAATACACTTCAAATAGTCAAATAATCAAATAAATAAATAAATAAATAAATACAACAGAGACAATACAACATGCTAACTACAAACAGGGTAAAGTTAACAAAATAATTAGACAAATAAATATACATATGAACTCAAGGATCAACATAATGTTCAAGTCTAAGTAAAATAATAATATGAACGATATAAATGACAATGATAACGTTTCCAAAATGATCTTCTTAACACGTTTGAGGAGGAACTGAATGTAAGTGGATTGCAACCCACTGTTCCTATTTGGTTATAGTATTAGGACCCTACTCGCCTATGTCTATTATGGCCACACCCTGATGCAAGATAGTACCCTGCTCAATACTTCTCGACCTCTCAGACGACAACTAATAACCAAGACAGACCTACATACCCTGCTCAGTACACAGTGATTGCTCATTCCTAGGAGACCATGCCGCCTCACTAGTCATCGTCCTCAAACAAAAACAAGTAATATGTGATATATTTTCATCGTCTGTAGAATGCCATTCAAGGTCTTACATCAAAGTGCAATAAACTAGGGCTTTAACCCATCAATTCTAAACTGCAAGAATTTTAGGGACTCAACCCATCAATTCCATTTACATCAAACAAACTGCAAGAATTTGAGAGCATCAACCCAATCCCATTTCAAAACAACTTTACAATCTTCGTAAAAATAATAATATTAATAATATCATCTTCGAAAACATAATTTAACTCATAACCAATCGTAAAATAATTACATATAATTAAACTACTCAAGTTATATATACCAACTCATAGAGATATGTCCATAACCTTAATTCACCAAACTTGCTAAATACTCAATAACTTATTTATAAAACCAAATCATAATTGCATGAATGGATATAGACTTGCTCCAAGTCATACAATTTCATGAGTCATAAAGCAAACTTCACATGCCTGGCGCTTGCATAATCAATAACTACCACTCCTAAATAAAATAGAACTACATAAAACTAATAAAGCCCACTAAGCATAGCTAACCCATAACCTCCCACATAAATAAACTAAATAAATATAAACATCAAACAATAGTAACACAAGATCATCATCATCGCCATCAACAACAATACAAAACGAGTGACTAACATACACGCAACAACAACGACAGCAGAGCAAGAGGGTCGGCAGACCAAGCCTCACGGCCACCAACTCGTGGTTGTATCTCTCTCTACAGCAGTGACAACATATAGACAGTACAAGAACAAGATCAAGGCAACATTCCCACAAGAACTACATCCATGCCGACGTAACAACAGACCAACAAAGCATCGCAACCATAGCCTCACCCATATTGACATTACAAGCAAAGAACAACAACAAACATGCTTGTAATAGCTTCACTTAAGGATACTAAACAAAATCACATTTATGCTCATATAATAGTAAGTAGAAAGTAATATTATCATTCCTAATAACATACTGCACGAAATAGAAAAATAATGAGTACATATAGATAAGTATTACACAGAAATTCAAGGACAAAACCCAAAATATTTCATGAAACTAAATTAACAATATAATGTAAATTTTACCCAACCTAACATGATAATAAAACCCAAATAACCCAACTATTATAAACAATTGTAATTCCTATACTAATCCTAATCTATGTAGGAATGCCATTAGTTACCTTTAAAGACCTACAATTGCTTGCATTCTTCTTCTGGAATATTATAAAATTCCATTACATGTCGTTTTGTTCTGACCCAGATTCTCAACAATCAAAAGATTGGATTCAAAATCGATCCGGTTAAAGTGAAGGCCCAGATGTTTGTAACATGCTGTCCAAATTTAAGAACAATCCAACGGTTAGATCTCCAGCGATGGTCTATTTCGTGAAGGTGTGACGAAAAAAAACTGGGATGAACTTTTCCTCTCTTTTTCCCTCTTCAATTGGTCGAACGAAATGGGGGTTATGGTATGATTCCTATTATTCTAGTATGAACACTCGAACAACTACAAGAGGGGGGTGAATTGTAGTCGTGTGGAATTTTAAACTAATTTGCGGAAATAAAAATAACATAAAAGAAATGAAAGATATAACACACAAGTTTAACTTACAAGGAAAACTTCCTAGGCCCAATAGGAACCTTGACCACGAGGGATTTTGAAGCTAAATTTCTCTTATTATAATAGGCCAAATGACACTTCATACAACATATTACTGGACCTCACGCTGTTCCTCTAGGAACTTGTTCCCTGTCACCTAGTTCCCCCTGAACTGGTGAACCTCTCTTGACTTCACTCGAAGTCTTCTCTTTCTCTCTTTCTATCTCTCACTTGATAACATCGATACTCTGAGATTTTTTCACTCACCCCAACACTCAAAATATTACAATGATTTGCAAATGAAGAGGAGAAAAAATTACAGAAAAACTTTCTAAGTACTTTATGCTTTTTGGATGCTACAAAGTTGTAATTATTTTCGAACAAGAAAATCCCTTATATAGATGCTGAGAATTATGGTCTTCTACTGGATTTCCCACGATTTTTTTAGGCTAGAGTTTAGGTCTTCATGGCCCATGATCACGAACCACACATCCAAGTTTTTTGTAACAGATTGAGCAGTTGCTCCACTAGCCGTTGCAACCAAGATACCCAGCAAGTGGTTGGCGAAATTCATGCTCCACTTCCCTTCTTTGTAGCCACGTTTCTTTCAACCTATTTCGCACAACAAACACGGCAGCAAAATCTTCTCTAATAACTTAAGAATCTTTTTATTCAAAAGGTCCTAATTAAGTTACTAGATGCATCAAACTTACCATAGCATATAATTTGAGTATTAATATATATTATCTTGATTAGATTAAAACTCATTAATCTTTCTCTTCAAGATAAAATATATAGGCATGTAAAAATTATAAAAATATATTTTTGGGATTTTTCTTTTCTTCAAAATAAAGATGTACAAACTAAGGATCATTTGTCATCATCAAAATAGTGAATACAACAATATTCCCCCTTTTTTATGATGGCAACTATAAGGCAAAAAAAAATAAAGACAAAATCACAAATAAAGGAAAAAAAAAATTAAGCAAAATACAAACCAAAAACTAAAGTAACAAAAACTAAGAAAGTCTAGAAAGTCTAAGTAAATCATTCTAGAAAGTCTAAGTAAATCATCAAAAAGTAATGCATAGAGAAATTTTCAAAAATCATCACTTTAGAAACTAAGCAGACCAGAGTTATTTTTATATGCCACTTAACTTCCCCCTTTTTGTCATCATCAAATACAACTAAAGAAACCAGCAGTACTCTAGGAGTTAACAATAACAACATGAACAATTAAAAGTAGCTCTAGCAAATCATCTAATAATATTAGCTATCCATACATAAAATGAGCAGGCAAGGAAAAGACAATTGCAACTAGACAAGAATTATGCAAGAGCAGAGTTCAATAAATTGAAGAGGAGAAGAAACGCAAGCAATAAAAATATGGAATGAAATGAAAAGAAAAAGAGAAAAGTAAGATCCAAAGGAAACTGATGTAATTAACACATCCAAAAATAAAGCAACAGTAGCAACGAGTCACCAAAGTTTAGTTACAACCCAAAAAAATATAATAATGTTTAAGAGATAAATTGAAAGGGGAAGGGAATCAGGGTTTGGTGCGGATGGAGAAGGAGGTGACAACATAATATATCTTCTCTCTGATGGCGGCCTCTCCTTTCTTGACAGCAGCTATAACCTGCTCCTGCTAGACATACAACCTATCCACACGAGCCTCCACACCTTGGATCCTTGAGTAAAGGAGGGACAGATATTCTTGAATATCATGCAGCAACCCATGGAGACTGGTGGTCGAGAGTAGAGGAAAATCCACAGCAGTGGACTCTGGAGGAACCGGATCCTCCTCCAAGTCTATCATTACAGCATCATCCTCACCCTTGTCCCTTGGGAACTTGGTGTCTGCTAGCCTCTGACTCTTCCGCACAGACTTAGGACCCCCAGCACTCACTTCCTCAACTTGCTTCTTCTTGATTTCATATTCTCCCTTCAACTTAGGTTCCTCAACCTCAAACTCAAGTTTTCCACCCATCACCCTCATACTGAGCCTAGAGAGGGTGTCTTTAGTCAATTGTTTTCTGGCTCAAGTTCAAAGGAGGGACTGGAGGGGAGTTTAACTTTGCATTTCTTGAGTATGGTGGTAACAAGATTATCATACCTAATTCGGTTATTATGAGTAATAAAGTAGGTAAGATGAGAGATCATCAAAGAGGGAAAGTTAATTTTTATGTTCCTAGCAAGGCAGTACATTAGAGAGAGATCCACTGGACTAGCTTGAGTCCTTTTGGAGGTGCGGGGTAAAATGAAACGCCAAACCAATTGAAAAAGCAATTTGTGAAAAGGGGAAAGGTCCTTTTGATCAAGGGACTGATCGGAACAATTTCCACCAAGATAGGTCAAAATTGCATCATTAGAAACCCTGTTGACATTTAATTTTACCTTCCCTTTTATGTACTCTTTGTGCCCCTCATTTGGTACATCAAACCATTCACTGAATCTTTTTTCATTAAACCTAACAAGACTACCATTGACTATACTCATACACATTCCATCAATGTTTTCAAATATAGAACAAAACTCACCCATTTCTACCTAAAATAAACCCTCATCCAAACATAAAACTTTCGACCACTTTTGAAATTTAACAACATCAAGAAATTCACTCCATTTGACTTTCTTGCACCATGCAAGATCCACCCAGATTCTAATTAGATACTTAGAGGATTTGGATTTCTTACCGCATTTAGTAGGGACCCGAATGACTTTCTCTTGCTCTGTTTCCTCACCATAAACTTCATCTTCTTTCTTGGGGGACAAAACTTCATGCGAAGAGGAGTTTTCTTGAGAACCCATTGATTCTTCGTTCGAGTTGGAAGACTCATTGTCACTCTCCTCATATTCTACTAATGGCGATGATTTTTCGGGTGGGTAATTTTGTGGGAGTTTGGTTTCTTCCGAATTTTTTCGTTTAGGCGCCATGGATGAAGTATGGGAAGGTTGGAGAAGATGAGTGGTTTTGAGAGAGTTTGATGGTTTTGGTGAAAAGTAAATTTTGCCGAGTTAAAAGGAGTGATGTGATGTTTATGTAGAAGTTTAAGTTTTGAACTTAGACTTAGGTGAAATGTTGCAATGTATTAGGAAGCGAAATTTTGTGGAGAATTAATGAAAGAGAAAAAAATAAAAAATTTGTGGAGAAGATATTTACAAAAAAAAAAAAAGAAAAATTGAACTTATGCAATTTACATGTTCAAGCTACGTATACACGGGGCCTCATTAAGTTTTGCTCAATATATATATATCTGGACAATAAGGGGAGTATTATGAAGACGAATGCGAGTCCTTTACTTGACTTTGTATTGTATGAATAAATTCACAAAATTTTCTTTGGTCACTTAGAGTAAAATTGTAACATAGGGGGTTATTAGAGATAGCACATTCAATATATTCTAATCATCCTTAGCTCTAAGCGAATCTTTTCAAATTTTTCTCTTGGAAGGGGTTTAGTCAAGATGTCGGCAATTTGATTTTCGGTTGGACAAAATTCAAATTTAACTAGACCTTTTTTAACATTGTCCTTAAGAAAATGATGCTTAATATGTATATGCTTGACCCTGGTATGATGTCTTGGATCCTAGAGATGCGGATTGCACTTGTGTTATCACAAGTATATAGGAACACACTTGAATTTAATACCAAAATCTCGTACATGTTGCTTGATCCATAAGACACGGGAACAACAAGCAGCCGCAACAACATACTCTGCTTTTGCAAGTGGACAAGGCAACAATATTTTATTTCTTTGAGCTCCATGAGACTAAGCTTATCCCTAGGTATTGGACAATTCTAGAAGTTCTTTTGCGATTTATCAAGTCTCCAGCATAATCCACATCAGAATAACTTACTAAGTCAAATACATCACTACGAGTATAGAACAAACATAGGTCATCACTTCCTTTCAAATACCTAAGAATTATATTGATTGCTGTCAAGTGAGATTCCTTGGGATTTGATTGGAATCTTGCACATAAACCAACACTGAAAGCACTATCAGGTCTACTAGCAGTTAAATATAATAAAGATCCAATCATACCTTTATATTGCTTCTCATTGACACACTTACCATTTGTGTCTTCATCCAACCTTTTTCCTGTTCATATAGGAATGTGGTTGGTTTTAGCTTGTTCCCGTCCATATTTTCTTCAAAGCTCCTTTACATACTTTTGTTGATGGATCGTTGTTCCTCTTTCAGTTTGCTTGATTTGCAAACTGAGAAATAAGTTCAATTTTCCCATCATGCTCATTTTGAACTCACAACTCATTAGATCAGTAAATTCTTTACATAGAAGATCATTAGTAGCAACAAATATTATATCATTTACATAAATTTGAACTACTAATATGTCTGTTCCTCTTGAACGAAGGAATAGGGTCCTATCAACTCAAGAATTTTGATAATCTTTCATATCAAGATCTAGGAGCTTGTTTTAACCCATAAAGACTTTTATCAAGCTTATAGACCTGATTTGGAAGATCGGGATTTTCAAATACATGAGGTTGTTCCACATAGACGTCTTCCATTAAAAATCCATTTCAAAAGGCACATTTTACGTCCATTTGGTACAACTTAAATCCCATAAAGGCTGTAAATGCAATCAAAATTCTAATAGCTTCTATCCTAGCAACAAGAGTAAAGGTTTCATCGAAATCAATACCTTCTTGTTGATTGTAACCTTTGGCTACAAGTATGGCCTTGTTCCTTATAACTGTTCCATGTTCATCAAGCTTGTTCCTGAAGACCCATTTGAGTCCAATTACTTTCTAGTTCTTTAGGTTGGGCTCCAGATGCCAGACTTTGTTCCTTTGAAATTCATTCAGTTCCTCTTGCATGGCATTTATCCAATCAGCCTCTGTTAATGCCTATGTATGATCTTTAAGTTTTGTCATAGATAAAAAAGCATGAAAAGCACAAAAATTCTTCATTTGGGATCTCGTTTGAGTTCCCTTTTCAATATCACTTATAATTAATTCTAAGGGATGAGAATTTGGGTATTTCCAAGGCTTTGGATCAAATCTCCTTGTTGTTGTAGTTTCTTCTGGTGCTTCTTCAGGTGTTTAAAACATAGGATCTTCTTCCGGTTCAGGTGTTCCTTATTCTTGAGATCCTTCTTCTACCAGTTCCCCCTGAGGATCAGGCATAGGGTTCTCAGGTTCAAGAACATGCTTCTTTTCTTTAACTACAGGGGTTAGTTCATCATCACAGTGGTTTGACTCTTCAGATCGAGTCAATCCTATTTCAAAGATATCATCATAACTTAGTTCGTGCAGAGAGTTAGTTTCATCGAAGATAATATGGACACTTTCCTCTACACACATTGTTCTTTTATTGTAGACTCAGTAAGCCTTACTATTTGAAGCATATCCTAGAAATATAGCTTCATCACTTCTAGCATCAAACTTTCCCAAATTGTCTTTTCCATTGTTATGTACAAAACATTTACATCCAATGACACGAAAATAAGAGATATTGGGTTTTCTTCCTCTAAGGAGTTCATAGGGCGTTTTCAATGTGATTGGTCTTAGCATGACTCGGTTGATGATGTAGTGTGTCGTGTTCACTGCTTCAGCCCAAAAGTTCTTTGGAAGACCGCTTACAATAATCATCGTTCTAGCCATGTCCTCCAGGGTTCGATTCTTTCTTTCCACAACACCATTCTGTTGTGTGGTGTCGTTGGAGCAGTGAAATTGTGATCTAAACCTTCATTGCTGCAAAATTCATCAAACTTGGAGTTTTCAAACTCCTTACCATGGTCAGATCTCCAATGTTTCAATTTATAACCACTCGTTCGTTGAATCGTTTTAGCAAAAGTTAGAATTTCGTCAAATGTTTCATCTTTGCTATGAAGAAAAATAACCTAATGACCAACATATATCTCTTACCTGATCTACTTTGGATTCGTACAGGGCCACATAAGTCCATATGAATAAGCTCCAATGGACTTTGTGTACTTACCATTTTCTTTTGATTTGAATGAGAATCTCACTTACTTGCCTTTCTCACATGCATCACAAACACCATGGTTCATAGATTTAATTATTGGTAAAGCGTAGGCGTCGATTTTGAATTCCTTTAATGCCTACACGCGGTGTGAGCGCGTTTATTTGACTACCCCATTGTTAAGATTTTATTAAAAGTATGTTTTGAAGTCGCCCACAATTCTTTAAAGGAAGAATCATAAACCTAATTGGATATTGAAACGAAAGGGACATCTTAGGGACTTATCCAATGTAGATTTCCCCGTCATGACTCCATAAATGGTCAGGAACCAAAAAGTGAGTTCGCGGGTGTGGGTACAATATAGTCAGGAACTACATTGCCCATTGCTGGCCTTTACTAAATATCGATTCATTATAGATTTTATGCAAAAGAATAATCATATAACGTTTTAAGCACCCTAAAAATATTTAGTCTAGATGGGTTCAGAAAACACATAAAAAGACTAATTATTTAATGACCAATTATTATACAATCATTTTACAAGGTTCCTAACAAGTTGCCCAAATTATCTGAATTAATGAGAACAATTCTTTAGGTCTTATTTAGCATAATAATATGTGGGTGATAAAAAGTCATGCAGGACAATCATAACAACACGAACATTATATACATAAATAAAAGGAAAAGAGGTTAGACTATACAATGTTTACAGTCGCATGAACATGTTAATAATCTACATCATGAATAAACTGTTAGTGACTTCAATAAAATATAATAAAAATAAATAAAGCAATAAAATAAAGGTAGTTAATTTAGTTGACCCTCAGAAATTATACCACCGTCCGGGGTCATTGATTTGTACGGATCTTGGAAAATTGAATGTTGAACGAGTCTTAGAAAAAGATTCAGGTTTTGTTTTGTTTTGTAATATGGCGTTGACTTTGGTTTTGAAAAGAAAAGTTTGAGGTTTGTTTATGTACAATGATGATGAATCAGGTGAGTTAGAGTAATTAATAAGGTGATGTGGCGCAAGGTTTTTGTAGATTGATGATGAGATTGGTGTGCGATGAATTGTTCTTGGGTGTATGGCGTGGTATGAAGATTGATGGCTGTAGGTAATAGGTGTAGCGAGGGATGATGTGGCGAGGAGGGATGGAGTTTTGTGAGTTATGTGTTGGCCGTGTAAATTGCTGCTGTGTATTGTTCGTGACGAGTGTCGAAGGATTTCGGTTGTGAGATGCTGCCAAGTGATTTGTGTCAGGGAGTTATCCGAGATTATGAGAGTGAGTCCTGAATTATGAGAGAGGGGTCGGGAGATTATATAGTGTAGGTAGGTAGTTGTATTTTAATCGGTTTTCGAAAGTTAGTAGGAGATATTTAAAAACACTTTGGAGAAAAAGATTATTTTTATTAAAAAAGATTTTAGAAAATAGTTAGACAAAAGATATTTAAAAACACTTTGGGAAAAAGATTATTTTTATAAAAGATATTTTTATTAATAAAACTAATCAATATAATTAATTTATTCTATTAACTAAATTGGGCTAGAAAAGGGGTTTTATAAAATTGGACTAAAATTGGACCGGATAGAGCTATTAATGGTCCGGCTCACGACGGGATAGAGCTATTAATGGTCCGGCTCACGACGGGATACAACTATTAATGGTCCGGCTCACGACGGAATAGAACTATTAATGGTCCGGCTCATGACGGGATAGAGTTATTAATGGTCCGGCTCACGACGGGATAGAGCTATTATGGTCCGACTCATCACGGGATAGAGCCATTATGGTCCAGCTCACAACGGGATAGAGCTATTAATGGTCCGGTTCATGACGGGATAAAGCTATTAATGGTCCGGCTCACTACGGGATAGAGCTATTAATGGTCCGGCTCATGACAGGATAGAGCTATTAATTGTCCAGCTCATGACGGAATAAAGCTATTAATGGTCCGGCTCGTGACAAGATAGAGCTATTAATGGTCCCGCTCCAGGGAAATGTATAGTGATGATGGTCCGCGGACCTAACGGTGTGTTTTCCGTTGTTAATACTCCTGAGTACTTGTTGTCTCTCGAGCAAGATTTGTGTACAGTATAGCATGTTGGAAGAATGGCAAAATTGTATTTTTGTTGCGGATTTAAAAAAATCCGTTAGTTTTGTCGCGCGCAATGTCGAATTGTAACGAATATTTTAATTCATTGAAAGTTGAGAGTGTGGGCCTCACTTGGCTAAGAAGCCCCCAAGCGTGTTGTATAGGAATGTGCGCCAGACTCACAGGCCTGCGCTTGGCGTGGGATCTTTGCGGCCGACGCTTGATTTGTTGCGTGCGATGTCGTAATGAACATTTGAATTCATAAGGAGTTGAGCATGTGGGCTCCACTTGGCTAAGAAGCCCCCAAGCGCGCTGTAAAGGGTTGTGCGCCAGACGCACAGGCCTGCGCTTGGCGTGGGGTGTTGCGCTGGACGTAGTCTGCTATGTGTGGCACAGCGTTGTCGGTGTGCTGGACGCACCATGTATATAGCACTTGGCTTCTGTTGTTAAATTTTAATGGTCCGTAGACCTTGACAGAATATAACTTGTATAGAGTTGTTCAATGTTGGGTACTGTAAAAACAAAGAATACACGAGATATACGGACAAACAATGAATGTTTCTGTGATGTGGGTGCTAGTGCATGGATAGGAAATGACTTGACCTATAAAGTGTGACCTCAAGGACTCTAGACTTAAAGGTGCTATCGTGTGTGCATACGTGTGTGTGTATGTGTGACTCGATTATTGACGCTAGAATCCTATGGCTAAGGACGAAGGATGCAATGCTCTTACACAATGTTTAGACGATGCAGATATGTAATGCAAATGTAGAGATATGACACTAATGCAGAGGTATGACACTAATGCATATGATATGATTTGATGATTTGATTGTTCCATTAGAAGCTCAAATTTTCGTTTTAGAAAACTGTTTTCGAAAGAGAAGAAAGGGGAAGCTCCCAAGGATGATCCATGTAAGTTATGTTTGATGCGATATGTGTTGTAGTTGTTACGGGCCTAAGCGAGCCCATAAAACAGTTAGGATCTCGTATGGGTCTAGGACCCACAACCTTTTGTATAGACTCGTAATGAAATCCTGATCAGGGTACACATGGAACCTAATGATCTTCTATGCAGCCAATAGATTATATGTTCGATTTGGAATACGTTATAGAACGAACTTTTGTAGCGTTTGAGTTGCATATGCTTCGACTTTTGTATGCCAAGGGCCTAAGCGAGCCCATAAATAGATGTGATGTTGTATCTGTGTGGGTTTTAAAACCCAAGATTTCATGTATGGACTCGTAATGAAGTCCTTATCACCATAGGTTTGGACTTGGAGCCTATGATTTTTTGTGTGGACTAGTGATAAAGCCCCCAGTAAGATTGAGTTGATGAAGTATTCAGCTTTTGCTTGATTTTGAAAATATCTCGTCACGCTTAGTGGAAGTTTCGACAAAAGATTTCATATAGGGTTCCTAAGGTGAGAATACGAGAAAGGCCAAAGAAAGAAACACTCGACAGATGAGGCGCGGTCATAGTGCTGAGTGTTGAAAGGTTATGCTAAAGTTGTCTTAGAAGCGATAATGTGGCTCAGAAAAGGAAGTGATTAAAATAAGAAGAGGCAGAGTCATAATGAATTGACTCACACAATGCGGTAGGCTGATAATGCAGGTTTGAACCCCAGTCTAGTTCTAAAGGTAGGGGATGAGCAGTGAAAATTCATGATTTAGCGATCGCGCTTTTCTCATGGGCCTGGGCGAGCCTTAAAAATATGTTTTGAATTGAAATGGCCGGGCCTCAAAAGGTTGCCTACGTATCCATGATGGAATCGGGCCGGTCGTAGCTCTTAACATTTTAATCGGTGGCCTAACATTTTGCTGTGGAGCCATTTGCAATGAATTAAGCATTGAATTGGAAGAGGTCTTTGGCAAGGGTGGATAATGAAGTTGGTTTGGTTTGGTGCAGTCGGACCTCAGAGTGAGGTTTCCTACGTACCTTTAGCAAAATCAGACCATTCGTAGTTCAGACTAATGAATGAGAAGGTGCCCTGACTTTTACCTAAGTCGCCCTTACGGGTTTTCGACTCAGCGGGCTTGGGTTTGTCTTTTGTGGCTTATTGGGACGCAATGTGCATGGTTGGTAAGAAGATTTATCATAGAAGATTTGAAGTTGGAGGTTTAGAATCACAGGTTTAAGATTTTGAAGGAAATACCTTTGACAAAGCTATTGATGGGCTTATCTTTTTTTTTTTATTCGATATTTTTGCACTTTATTTTATTTTATTTTTTCTGTTTTTTGGTGCTTTTTTTTTTCTTACTTGCCCTTTTCATTGAATTGTTGTCAAGTGTACTTCCTATGAGGTAGGTTAAAGGGGGAGGGGTGTTATGCATGGAGGAATGGTTGTAGTGAAGGGAGGAATGCCTCTTTTATATATGCCAGTTGTTCATTACTTTTATTAGAATAGTCATGAGAATTAGAAATTCCTTTCTTTTAAGGCGACAATCGTGATTTCCATTGATGTTCATTAGTGCAAGGTTAGAGAAAAATAAATACTCATTTATTAATTGAAAACTATGAGTACATGCAATGAAAGGGAAATCCTATATTAGACTGGGCGAATAAGAGAAATGAAACGAGAAAATGGAATCTCAAGTCTAGACTCCTACGTCACGTGACAAGTGATCGAAATCTGAGGCCTTTTTGTAATAGGAGAAATTGGAAGTCTCCCATCATCGATCATGTCCTGAATAAGGCCTCGCAATGAGTAGCAATTGTCAGTCTTATGTCCATGGCCTCTATGGTACTTGCAATAAGCATCTTTGTCCCAATTTGGCCCCCTTTTATCTTCGTCCGGATCTAGAGTAGGCCCAAGAGAGGAAAATGCGCTTTTTGCACGAAGGCGGTCAAAAGCTATTCCATAACTTATACCCAGTGAGGTATATTCTCTCTTGTGTTTTCTTTGAGGCCTGGTGGCATTAAGTACATGTCCATGTGAGACAGCGACATGATGGTGCTTAGGAAGTATTCCGATTAGAGGAACAATGAAGTTGGACTTGATCGAAGGCCTTAGAACTGAGCTACGTGGTATGGTGTTGTTAAGCTCATTGATCCTTTGTGGGTCAGCTACCATTGCATCGAAGCTATCTAATGCCTTGTAATTTGCACTACTATTATCATGAAGAATAGTGTAGTTTGCCTCTATTCTGCCAACACGTGCTATAAGATCCACTA
Source organism: Beta lomatogona (assembly GCA_947646795.1). Classification (NCBI taxonomy): domain Eukaryota; kingdom Viridiplantae; phylum Streptophyta; class Magnoliopsida; order Caryophyllales; family Amaranthaceae; genus Beta; species Beta lomatogona. Next base: position 78,289 of record CANSNZ010000207.1, read on the forward strand.
GCATACCTTTCAACTCATCAACTTGTTCTTGAAGTGTATTTGACATATTGTATATTTCCTGTAATGGATCATCCAGCAGGAGATTAGAAATGGAGTGATGATGGAGAGAGAGAAATGGCATGAATGAATGTGTGTTTGTTTAAAAGTTGAGCTTTTAGGAACAAAATGAATATCCTATATGCATGATGTTTTTTTTTTTTGATTTTTTTTTTGGATGCACCTAGACCTAATGCATGTATGCATGACTCACTCTATGGTTCGAACCTGTAAAGGCTGCCTACATATCCCAAAAGAGGGAATCAGATCGCTTGTAGTTCAGGACTACTAAATGCGGAATGCATGAGATGAAATGAATAATATGGATGCAATGAGACTCGTAAATGCCTAATAACTCTAGTTATGCATGAAGTGTATGAACGATGGACTATGCAATGCAGAGGGACATCTGTATGAATGCAACCCTAATTGACATGAAACTCTAATGACTTCAGAATCCTAGACTTGATAGACTTCTAATGACGTTAGACTTCTAGATTTGACGGACTTTCGAGGATGCTAGACTCCTAATATGCATGAAACTCTATTGGACCTAGACTCCTAAAATGAATGAAACTCTAGTGGACCTAGACTCCTAAAATGGACGGAGTTCTAATGGATTTAGACTCCTAAGATGGACGAGAATTCTAATGGATTTTAGACTCCTAAGATGAACGAGAATTCTAATGGATTATAGATTTCTTAGATGGCAAGAACTCTAACGACTCTAGACTTCTTAGATGGGTGAACCTAGACAGGACTAAGACTCCTAACATGGATAGAGTTAGACGAGGTTAAGAACTCTAAATGGAGTGAAACTGGATGAATCTAGACATTTGGGTCAGACGGACTTCTAGTGCAGTTAGAATTCCTAAGCGGATGAGACTTTTACAACAAGATAGACACTAAGAAGAATCCTAGATGATGTGCACATAAAGGATGGATGATATACATGAGAGGATAGGATAGAGAAAAAGGATGAATTTTTGAATAAAGATATGTGATAGGAAAAAAGATGGATAATTTTTTTTTTTTAAAAAGGTGGAGATAGAATTTTTGAAGTAAATAGGAGATTGAAGATGGGATGAATTTTGTTTAAAGAAGATAGGACAATAATTTTTGAAAAAAAAGATGAGGATAAAATTTCAAAAAGGATGGGAGATATGGTTTGGTAAAAGGTGAGGATTTTTTTGAAAGGTGGTTAAAAAATATAATTATTATTATTATTATAAGTTAGTCATATGTACATTCAATAAAAGTCAATCACGCAACACCAACGCACGCATCTTGATGGACGCATGCGGGAGAAGAGATGGATGCAACGACCTACTGTTGCGCGGCATGCAAGAAAGAAGCGAAACATGCAGACACTGCATTGCGCGGAACGCAGCTCATGCGCGGGACACGGGTCAGAATGCGTTGGACGCAAGATCTCCCGTGGAACGCAAGTGTATGGCGCGGCTCATAGACGCGGAACACTTCGCTTTTTTCGTTTCTTGATCGCATAAAATTCATTTTGACTCGAGACATTGCATATTACGAGCAATTAAAAGCACGCACAAGTAGAGATGCACAAGTAAGATAATAGTATGCAAAGTTCTCAACCTAAAGTCATGTTCTACGTTTAACTATGGTTAGTTTTAGGTTAAGGCTGAAAAAGGTCCATGACTAAGAGATTGATCCCCTGCTTAAAGAGGTGGCCACGTGTAAGACGCACTCCAGTTCTCAAGTCAGGAACAAGAGAACAATGCCATGGTTGGGTAGGTTTGCTTATGACTAAGATCCAACACTATCGCTCATGAAGCTTTTTGGAAGGACAAAGCGCAAACCCCCCGGGGGTGACCTCACACATAGAACATGTGCTAATGAGGCAATCTAGATTGTCCTTATGGTGGCTGAACAATAGGCATGCACATGCAAAACAATATATTATTCTAAAGCATAAAACAAGAAGGAATCGTATTTTTCAACTTTCACCCACTCATTTTAAAAAATTAATTTTTTTTAAATCCTCCCCAGTGAAGTCGCCAAATTATAGGCGTGGATTTTAAATTCCTTTAATGCCTACACACGGTGTGAGCGCGTTTATTTGACTACCCCATTGTTAAGGTTTTATTAGAAGTATGTTTTGATGTCGCCAACAATTCTTTAATGGAAGAATCATAAACCTAATTGGATATTGAAATGGAAGGGACATCTTAGGGACTTATCCAATGTAGATTTCCCCGTCATGACTCCATAAATGGTGAGGAACCAAAAAGTGAGTTCGGGGGTGAGGGTACAATATAGTCAGGAACTACATTGCCCATTGCTGGCCTTTACTAAATATCGATTCATTGCAGATTTTATGCAAAAGAATAATCATATAACGTTTTAAGCACCCTAAAAATATTTAGTCTAGATGGGATCAGAAAACACACAAAAAGACTAATTATTTAATGACCAATTATTATACAATCATTTTACAAGGTTCCTAACAGGTTGTGCAAATTATCTGAATAAATGAGAACAATTCTTTAGGTCTTATATAGCATAATAATATGTGGATGATAAAAAGTCATGCAGGACAATCATAACAACATGAACATTATATACATAAATAAAAGGAAAAGAGGTTAGACTATACAATGTTTACAGTCGCAGGAACACGTTAATAATCTACATCATGAATAAACTGTTAGTAACTTCAATAAAATATAATAAAAATAAATAAAGCAATAAAATAAAGGTAATTAATTTAGTTGACCCTCAAAAATTATACCACCGTCCGGGGACGTTGATTTGTACGGATCTTGGAAATTGAATGTTGAACGAGTCTTAGAAAAAGATTCGCGTTTTGTTTTGTTTTGTAATATGGCGTTGACTTTGGTTTTGAAAAGAAAAGTTTGCGGTTTGGTTATGTATGATGATGATGAATCAGGTGAGTTAGAGTAATTAATAAGGTCATGTGGCGCAAGGTTTTTGTAGATTGATGATGAGATTGGTGAATTGTTGTTGGGTGTATGGCGTGGTATGAAGATTGATAACTGTAAGTAATAGATGTAGCGAGGGATGATGTGGCGAGGGAGGATGGAGTTTTGTGAGTTATGTGTTGGCCGTGTAAATTCTTGCTGTGTATTGTTTGTGACGAGTGTCGAAGGATTTCGGTTGTGAGATGTTGCCGAGTGATTTGTGTCAGGGAGTTATTCGAGATTATGAGAGTGAGTGCTGAATTACGAGAGAGGGCTCGGGAGATTATATAGTGTAGGTAGGTAGTTGTATTGTAATCGGTTTCCGAGAGTTAGTAGGAGATATTTAAAAACACTTTGGAGAAAAAGATTATTTTAATTAAAAAAGATTTTAGAAAATAGTTAGACAAAAGATATTTAAAAACACTTTGGGAAAAAGATTATTTTTATAAACAATATTTTTATTAATTAAACTAATCAATATAATTAATTAATTCTATTAATTAAATTGGGCTAGAAAAGGGGTTTTATAAAATTGGGCTTTCATAAAAACTATTTTTTTAAAAGGTTTTCAAAGATGGGCCTCAAAAGGTTAATTTAAAACGTTTTAGAAAGTGGGCTTAGTAAAACTAGTTATAAAAAAAGGTTTTCGAAAATGGGTTAATAAAATGAGTTAGAAAATGGATTTGGGCTTAAAACATTTTATTTTAGACTCGTTCTTTATTCTTTCCTTGATCCGGACCAATTGGAGCAAGGTATTTGTCATCATAGGGTACTAAATGGGGAGACACGATTATGTGTCTACAATAAACCATCAACTAAGTCTTTTCCACTTAGCTTATGCAATAGTGATAGGCTAGCATGACTGCATCGTTTGTGCCACAGTAGTGGTTCCTCTTCAATTACGCTCAAGCATGTGAGATTGTTCCTAGGAACAAGGTTGAGGTCTACGACGTAGGTATTCCCTTCCTTGTTTCTTCAGAATTTTGGTACATATACTATCATTGCTGACTACATAAGACTCATTAGTAAACTTCATTACATTACCCTTATCACAGAATTGAGATATACTAAGCAAGCTATGCTTTAAACCCTCGACTAAAAATACATTATATATGGAATGTGACTGAGATTTTCCGATCTTACTGACTGCTACAAATGTTACCTGTAAGATTGTCTCCAAAGGTCACAGTTCCTCCATTGTAAATTGAGAATGAGAGAAATTTTGATTTGTCTCATGTCATGTGTTTAGAACAACCGCTGTCGAGGTACCACAGGTTGTTCCCCCTCACTTCAGTCTGCATCCATAACAATTAGTTAGTGGTAGGAACCTGTAGACACATAATCGTGTCTCTCCATTTAAGAATCCAATGATGAAACATACCGCGACATTAGTTGGCGCGACCCAACGGAAGAGCAATCTAAAGAACCAATCCAAAATGTGTTTTGAAATGATATTCTAAAGCCCAATTAATTGTCCATGATGATTAATTGTATTTTAAAGCCCATAAAATGTTTGAAGTACATTTTAAAAGCCCAATCAAATATTTATTATTTTAATAGATATTTTTCATAATCATTTTTATTATATTTGATAAGCAAATCATATTTTTAATCCGTAAAATTCAATCTCCGGAATTTTAGGGATATAAAAAGGTATCTTCAAAAGACACGCAAAGGAATATGCTCGAATATTCCCGAATATGCACCGGACACACGTGGCGCGCTGACCAGAACGCGTTAGGCAAGCCAATGAGCGCCTGACACGTAGATTTCGTGACACACACAGAGTCATGCGTCGGACGCAAGTCTTGTGTGAGACGCAACTTTCTTTTCTATCTTTTCAAAAACGCTTTTACACGTGCCTAAACGTGATTGGTCTGGCTGCGTCAGGCACACCAATGTACGTTTGACGCGTGCCATTGCGCCTGACGCGTGCCATTGCGCCTGCCACGTAGGCCTACGCCGACGTAGAGCTTGCGTGAGGCGCAAGTTCTCTTTCTCTATAAATACCCGTAATTTCCCGAATTACGGACGACTTTTCATATTATTATTTTACGCACACAAATTCTCTCGAATACTCCGAAACATACTTCGAATACACAAACACTCAAATACTTTCAAATCACCTCTTGTTTCTGATCATACTGCGTTCCATCCACTATTGCTCCACCTAAAGATCGTTGCGCTCTGCCGCATAAGTATAATACATGTGGATCCTTGAATCAATTCTCTATTTTTATTGCTTTGAAGTTACTAACTATTTATTTCATGATGTAGGTCATTAAGTAATAATCGCTCTGCTGCATATTCTAACCTCTTTTCTCTTTCTTTTTATTTATTTTTCATTACTATTATACTTGTCTGATCATTATATGCATATTACATGATTGTCCTGCTTCATTGTTTTTATCACCCCACATGTTACTATTGCTAAACAAGACCTAAAGAACTTTTCTAACATTAATCAGATTAATTTGGACAGCCTGTTAGGTTCCCTGTAATATTGATTGCCTAATAACATGTCACTAAAAAATAGTCTTTTTATGTGTTTCCTGAACCAATTTAGACTAAATATTTTTAGGGTGTATAAAAATATTATATGAGTATTTTTTGGCATAAACTCTGCAATAAATCGATATTTAGTAGAGCCCAACTTTGGGCGAATGTGGTTCATTATGACTATATTCGTACCCTCACCCCGAACTCAATCTCTGGTTCATTTTGACCCTATATAGAGTCATGACGGGGTAATCTACATTGGATAATTTGTCCTTATGATTTTTCTAAATCCAATTAGGTTTATGATTTTTCCTAAAAGAATTGTTGGCAACTTCTTTCCATACAAAACAATTTTCAATAAAACCTTAACAATGGGGTAGTCAAATCTAATACGCGCTCACACCGCGTAGGCGAAATAAAAACACGCCTACAATTTGGCGACTTCACTGGGGATGATTTTTTAAAATTCTTTTTTTTTAAATGAGTGCATGAAACTTGAAAAATACGATTCATTCTTATTTTTATGCCTTAGAATAATATACGGTTTGCATATGTATGGCTCTTTGTTCAGCCACCGTAAGGACAATCTACCTTGCCTCATTAGCACATGTTCTATGTGTGAGGTCACCCACTGGGGGGTTTGTGCTTTGTCCTTCCAAAAAGCTTCCGGCGATAGTGTTGGATCTTAGTCATAAGCAAACCTACCCAACCATGGCATTGTTCTCTTGTACCTGACTTGAGACTGCAATGCTTCTTACACGTGGCCACCTCTTAAAGCAGGGGTACGAAGCGTGGGATCAATCTCTTAATCATGGACCACTTTCGGGCGAACCTAAAGCGACCAATAGTTTCAAACATAGAACTGGACTTTAGGTTGGAACTTTTGCATCCATGTTATATGACATTTGCCTGTGATTGCAATTTTTGCCTGTTATTATCTTCTCAAATTGTCATTATTATGTGTCGTTCCTAAATTCACGTCTAACAAACAAGAAAAAATTCATCAATCGGCCAATTTGTCACCTAAATCCCCGAAAAACGTGTCGGGGAATAGTGCGCCAAGCTGTGTGGCATGCAGTCTGTGCATCGCACGCTTTTCGTCAATTTAGCCGTCGTAATTGTCGATCCTATGTTCAGTCCTATGCTTGTGTATATGTATCTGTGTAATACATGGTCATTATAGGAGTCTCACCTAATCGAACATTCAAAAATCAATCTTTTCATGCAAGGTCGAGTCTGTCTTAAAAAGTGCATCTAAACTGGTCATGGTAGAGTTAGGAGTGTCATGCATGTCTACCTTCTCCCTGCTATCCCTGTCAATCCTACCTTTCCATATGCATCGCTTTCAAAAGCTTACATTTTTTCAAAATCAATCCTGCATCCTATCTTATTCTACTCTTTTTTCGAAAACATTTACTAAACATCATCATGCCACGACATTTCAAGAAAAATATTTTTAAAAATAAATCCATCATCTTTTCCTAACAAAAGATAAAACAAGGGGTTCCTTTCAAAAATGAATTTCGAAAATTCTAAGCCAGTCTAAACACTTTCAATCCAATCCATTTGCATTCATTTTTTAGGCCCATATGCATTAGAGTCCATTTTGCATTCATCCTAGGCCCGTCTAATTTAAGTCCATGCATTCACTAGCATTAGAGTCGATCTTAAGCCCATATAAGTCTAGTTCAAGTCAAATCTAGGCCCATTTGCATCTCTATGTGAATCCTAGTCTATGTCAAGCCCAGTCTATTCCATTCTAAGTCCAATCCTAGTCCATCTCTAATGTCAAGCCCATGTTCATCTCTCAGTCCGAGTCAAACCTATATGTCAATTCATGTCCTAGGTCTAGTTTGCATCTTCATGTAAGCCCTAGTCAGTCTTCGGACTATAAAAATTCAGTCTTAGGACTATAAAAGCTCATCCCCTAAAGTCCAGCCTGCTTGCTCACCCGTAAGTTCAAGGTATAGCATTCCTTAAGTCCATAGGCAATTTTTGTGACTAGCCTGCTTGCTCACCCATAAGCTTAAGGTCTAGCATTCCTTAAGTCCATAGGCAATTTTTGTGTCTAGCCTGCTTGTTCACCCATAAGTTCAAGGTCTAGCATTCCTTAAGTCCATAGGCAATTTTTGAGTAGCCTGCTTAGTTTAATGTAAGTTTCGAAGTCTAGTTGTTTTGCCTGCTTGCTCCCCCGTAAGTTCAAAGTCTAGTTGCCTAGCCTGCTTGCCTTAAGTTAAGAGTCTAGTCTCCCTTATTGTCCAACCTTCCTTAAAAGCCTGCTTGCTCACCCGTAAGTTCAAAGTCTAGTCTATCCTAAACCCAATCGTGGAGTCCAGTCTGCTTGTATAGTGCAGTCCAGTCCATGTCTGCATTTGCATATAGTTAGGCCCATGCCTCCATCATGGTCAAGTCTATACTAGTCCAAAACCTATAACCATTTCCATTTCCATTTCAAAATCATTTTCCATTTTCATTTCCCATCTTCAATCCCCCATTGCCATTGCCATTTCCACTTCTCATTTCTCAGCTCTCATCTCCATTTCTCATTTCAAAAGCATCATTTCTTAAAATTTACAAGGTCCAATTGATTTCTATTCCAGACGGATCGTGAGATTATAACTTGCGAACGCCCGGCATAGAGGATACAAGGCCGACCTACTCCCAGACTCGTCAAGCGCATCCTCACCTTTTCAGACGAGTCCTTAGACTCTTTTGAATCGTCATCTGAAATGGGGGATACAAATGAACGGCTTAGTGCCATTATGGCTCAACTCACACTGATGAACTCTCGTCTTGAGGAACAAGACAAAGAGATTAAGGCACTAAGGGAGAAGCTAACTGAAGAAGACGAGCAAGGCGACACTCCACCACCAATCAAGGCGAGACGGGTTGAGAGTCAGGCTCATGGCCATAGCATCATTGATCTTGAACTGAGGGACAAGCTCCCTAAATAGGTAACATTGGGTGACCTCCCAAAATTCAAGGGGGTCGAAGACCCAGATGATCACTTGAGAGCATTTTCCATCTCTATGGCTCTTAAGGGCATGAGCAAGGACCTGTTTGATTATGTCTTTCCTTTAACCTTGGATGCACATCCATCCAAGTGGTTCAGATCACTGAACAAAGCTAAGCTGAACTATTGGGACTACATCAGAGAAGAGTTCCACAAACAATACATATACAATACTCAGCTTCCCATTGGCCTTCGTGAGTTGGAGTTAACTAAACAAAACTCCAACGAAGACTTCGTCACCTTCCTTAACAGATGGAGGGATAAAGGTGCACAATGATTAACAGGCCATCTCAGGAGGATCAAGTGGGACTGGTGATCCGTAACCTACAGCCGAAGTATGGGGATCATATCAAGTTCCAACCTATAGAGTCTTTCACGAAGCTCTATAAGGTAGGCATGCTGATTGAAGAAGAGGTACATGACAACAAAAATAAGGGTTCTAAAAACAACAACAACTCTTTCAAGAAGAGTAACAATAGCCCTTCAAAAGCAATGAGGCCAATGCCATAGCTGCTGAAAAGAGAGGTTATCAAAAGCCTCAAAGAACATTCTCACCTTTAGGCATGTCCTTAGAAGAAGCCTTCACTAGACTTCATGCAAAGGAAGCACTACAGCCTATTGGCCCTACTCCAGATCGTGCTCCCGAAAATAGATCCAAGAGGTGGGATCCTAATGCCTACTGCAAGTACCACCAAGGGAATGGACACCTAACATATGCGTGTTGGACCTTAAAGAATCACTTGCAGGATATGGTTGAAGATGGTAGATTGCCAATTCCACCTGCAGCAAAAGTCAGCAATAGCGGCAACCCTTTGGGAAGCGCCTAAATAATGCCGGACATAGTCATTTAATTCTAGTTTTCTAGGTTGAGTCCGAGAGTCCTTCCCCTAGCTCATTCATTTGCTTTCCCGTCGAGTCTATCTCCTTTAGGACTATAATGTTTATCAGCCTTGTTTCATTCATTTTCAATTAATAAAATAATCGCATTTTTTTTTCTTTTTCATTGGCCTTCCATCATTTTATTTATGCTTCTAATTCAATGATGAAACTTCAATCACCTAATGAACTTGACTAAAGATAATAATAATAATAATAATAATAATAGAAAAGATCTGAAATAAAAAAGAAAGAGAAAAATAAAAGAGGACATACATTATATCAGGAGTTATTCCCTTCTCTCTTCCATTACCTTTCATAAGCCATCCTTATACAAACAAGGAAAAACAAAAATCGTTTAAACTATCATCTCCATTAGCCAAATAACCTTCCATTAATCAAAGCTCCACAATTTAAAACCTTCCAATACCCTAAACCATAAAAAAAAAAACTCGTATGCAAGCCTTACTACATAAAAAATAAAAAAGATCAATGCCAGGCAAAAACAAAAAAGTAAGAAAAAATTCAAAGTGCGAAAAAAGTCAAAAGCAAAAGAAACGCACATGACAAAAAGAAAAAAAATGCAAAAAAAAAGAAAGAGTCAAAGGCAAAGAAATAAAAAGTCAAGCTAGGCGGCTTGCACACAAGTTCTACCCCTTTAGTCAAATCCTTTAACCCATCAAAAGCTTAGCCTATATAATCCAAATCCATAATCCTTACATTTGCCAAACCAATTAAACAATTATCAAAGCTTCAATCCTTAAACCTTTCAACCTTTCATCAACCCTAACTCCTTTTTCAAGGTATGTCCAAGCCCGCTAGGTTGAAAACCCGAAAGGACAGCCTAGGCAAAAGTTAGAGCACACGAAAAAAAATTAATAATATAATAAAAAAAAAGACATCAGATCGGGAACTACGAATGGTCTAATTCCGCAAGGATACATAGAAATCCTCATCTCGAGGTCCGATCGCTTCAATAAAATTAGTCATGGTCTAATGATTCGATTTTTTTAGAGTTCAGGAACATAATCTCTTTCTAGATCCCGACGTAGACTCGAGTCTGAACCTAGCCTCGTTAAAGCCTTTTCCTACCTACATTCATTTGAGTCACAAATTCAAACCGTTTATTTTTCAATCCCAGCTCTCCTTTTCCCCGAAGGACTCTCCCATAATTCCATGATTTCTGGCGATATCTGACTTTGCCTATATCAATTTCCCAAAGAAAAATCCCCAGTGAAAACTTTCAATGTTCAAGACATAACAACTACATTTCAATATCAGATCAAGTACATTTCAATCAAGGCTCAAGCCTAATTCAGGCAAGCTCACCCAAAGTGGGGGCTTCCTATGTGTGGTGGTTCCTTCATTTCAAATTAAACTCCCGAGAAGTTTTAATCCGTGGACCTCGTTTACCGACCCCAGTGATTTACTAAAAACGATTTTCGAAAATCATTCTATGCATTACTAATCAGTCTATCATTCTATACGTCTTCTAGCCTTGCAAAATCCTGACCTTGCATTGCAGCTTTGCAAAACCCTGACCTTGCATTGCATTTCATACATAATAGTCCTGCATAACCCTGACCTTGCATGACGTGTCACCCTTTAGCTTTGCATAACCTTAATCATTACATTGCGTCTCATGCATCCTTAGAGAGTCTAAGTTTGCATTATTGCATCACCATGTGCTTATGTGAGTTGTTTGCACCTATCTGCTAACATCATTCCCTGCAGGTAATCAGATTGCTTGTAGTTATTGTCCTGCATACTAACTTTGTTTTGCAGAGACCGGCGGTTATAGAGAAGTTCTAAACTGTAGAGCGTTTCAAATCGTTCTCCGTCCTGACAACGTATACTTTGACTATCGGTTTCCTAAACCTCAGTCAAAGTGGGGGCTTCTGTAGACACATAATTGTGTCTCCCCATTTAAGGATCCAATGATGAAACATACCGCGGCATTAGTTGGCGCGACCCAACGAAAGAGCAATCTAAAGAACCAATCCAAAATGTGTTTTGAAATGATATTCTAAAGCCTAATTAGTTGTCCATGATGATTAATTGTATTTTAAAGCCCATAAAATGTTTTAAGTCCATTTTAAAAGCCCAATCAAATATTTATTATTTTAATAGATATTTTTCATAATCATTTTTATTATATTTGATAAATAAATCAGATTTTTAATCCGTAAAATTCAATCTCCGGAATTTTAGGGATAGAAAAGGTATCTTCGAAAGACATGCAAAGTAATATACTCGAATTTTCCCGAAGGTGCGGCGGACGTGGGGGCTGCGCTCAGCGCGCCACGTGCGTCTGGCGCATAGGCCGGAATGCGTAAGGCAAGCCAATAAGCGCCTGACACGTAGATTTCATGACTCACACAGAGTCTTGCGTCGGACGCATGTTTTGTGTGAGACGCAACTTTCTTTTCTATCTTTTCAAAAACGCGTTTACACGTGCCTAAACCTGATTGGGCTGGCTGCGTCAGGCACGCCAATGTGCGCCTGGCACAGGGCTTGCGTGAGGCACAAGTTCTCTTTTCTCTATAAATACCCGTAATTTCTAGAATTACGGACGGCTTTTCATATTATTATTTTATGCACACAAATTCTCTCGAATACTCCGAAACATACTTCGAATACTCAAACACTCAAATACTTTCAAATCAACTCTTGTTTCTGATCACACTAGTTTCACGATTGCTCCGCTTAAAGATCGCCACGCTCTTCTATCTAAGCCACAAAGGTATAATACCTGAGGATCCTTGAATCAATTCTCTATTTATTGCTTTGAAGTTACTAACTATTTATTTCATGATGTAGATATTTAAGTAATAATCGCTTTGCTGTCTATTCTAACCTCTTTTCTTTTTCTCTTTATTTATTTTTCATTACTATTATACTTGTCTGATCATTATATGCATATTACATGATTGTCCTGCTTTATTGCTTTTATCACCCCACATATTATTATTGCTAAACAAGACCTAAAGAACTGTTCTAACATTAATCAGGTTAATTTGGACAACCTGTTAGGTTCCCTGTAATATTGATTGCCTAATAACATGTCACTAAAAAAATAGTTTTTTTATGTGTTTCCTGAACCAATTTAGACTTAATATTTTAGGGTGTATAAAAATATTATATTATTATTCTTTGGCATAAATTCTGCAATTAATCGATATTTAGTAGAGGCCAACTTTAGGCGAATGTGGTTCATTATGACTATATTCGTACCTTCACCCCCGAACTCAATCTCTGGTTCATTTTGACCATATATGGAGTCATTATGGGGAAATCCAGATTGGATAATTTGTCCTTATGATTTTCCTATATCCAATTAGGTTTATGATTCTTCCTAAAAATAATTATTGGCGACTTCTTTCAATACAAAACAATTTCCAATAAAACCTTAACAATGGGGTAGTCAAACCTAATAAGTGCTCACACCGTGTAGGCGAAATAAAAACATGCGTACAGAACCCAGTCCTGCTTGGGTTCCTTTGTTGGACTTCAGTTACTCTTTACTTTCCAGACTTGCATAACTATGTAAGTGTTCCTCTCAATACGTTCTTTCCTGGTGGAATAGTCTGAAACTATGTGACCACTATTCCCACAGTAAGAACATTTTTTGTTACTTGGCAGATCTACATACTTTTTCTTTTTGTTCTTCTTCTTATTGTTGAAACTAAGGTCACCCCTTCCTTTGTTTTGATATTTTTGGATCCAACTTACTGGATCAGGAAGTTTGTTCCTTGAGGATTCCAGTGCCTTTCTCAATGCCAGATTTTCTTGTAAAGCATTTTCATAATCAGATTTTAACTTTTCAAAATCAATTATGGTATTTGTTGAAGGAATTGTTCCTTTAGGAACAAATAGTTTCAACTCTGCCAATTCCATGTTCAACAGGTAGTTCTCATTTTTAACCTTTTTGAAAGCTTCTTGAATATTATTTTTTTATCAAAAAGTTCAAAAAATCGTTTCTCAATATCGGACTTTAAAGAGTTTAGCCAAGTAGAATGTTTCTTAGTGACTCTTTCTACTTGTTCTCTTTTACGCAAACCTTTTTATAGTCATCTAAGGTTTCTAAAAGGAGCTTTAGAAGTTGACTCTTATTTAGTTCTGTAAGGTTCTCCTAAATAGTATTAAAACATACCTTAGGGTTTGATGGTCCTCTTTGTCCTCAGTCTGTCCCATAGTCTATCCCATGGGACACAGATGGACAGTTTCTTCTTCCATCTGTTCCTGCTCCTCGTTTGAGTTAGACTCTCCCCATGCTGCTACCATGGCTCTTTTCATGTCTATCCTTGAGAAGGGTTTATGTTGTTCCTTGCCCTTCTCCTTGAATTTTCCTTTTGCTTTCTCGTTCTCCCATACTGGACATTCTTTGATGAAATAGTCAAGTCCTCCGCATTTGTGACAACTCAACTTTGTTGGTTTCCTTGCATTCTTCCCTTTGTAATTCTTGTTGAAGAATGACTTGAACCTTCTCACAATCATGGCTGCTTCTTCATCATCAGTCTCTGAATCTTCTTGTTCCTCTGACTTGAGATCCAGAGCCTTAGGCATGACAGGTTCAGATTCATGAGTTCTTAGATGTAACTCATTAGTCATCAAGGCTCCAGCAAGTTGTTCAATATTGAACGTTGTAAAGTCTTTAGTTTCCTGCAGTGCTGTCACCATTGTTGTCACCTTTGCCATCCATTTTTCGTCTTGTGGAAGACTTCTCAGTACCTTACGAACTTGTTCCTCCGGAGTAATGATCTTTCCTAGAGATTCAAGTTCATTGATTATGTTTGAGAAGCGAGTGAATATGTCATGAACAGGCTCTTTTGGCTTCATTTGAAATAACTCATACTTGTGCATTTAACATATCAATCTTGGATCTCTTGACCTGGCTTGTTCCTTCATGAGTTATTTGGAGGAGTTCTTACATTTGCTTGGTTGTCTTGCATCCCATGACTCTGTTATGCTCATGAGGACCAAGACCACAATGCAAAAGTTTCTTGGCCATATTATTCATCTCCATCTTGTCGAAATCATCTTTATCATAGTCTTCAAGAGGTTTAGGAACCAGTTCACCCTTCTCGTTCTTTTATGAATGCAAGTATGGATAGTGCTTGCCATTGAACATAAGTGGACATTAGTGGATGTTGAACATACTTGGTAATTCTCAGTTTTTATGAAGATCTACATACGGTTCTTCCAGTATGGATAGTGCTTGCCATTGAACATTAGTGGACGTTGGGTTGAGTATCGTTCATCTAGCTTTGCTCCCATAGTATTCATATTGTCAGGAACTATCTCCTCAGTGTTAGCTGAATCTGGAGATACTTGGCTCTGATATTAATTGTTATTCTAGTATGAACACTCGAACAACTACAAGAGAGGGGGTGAATTGTAGTTGTGGGGAATTTTAAACTAATTTGCGGAATTAAAAATAACTTAAAAGAAATGAAAGAGATAACACACAAGTTCAACTTACAAGGAAAACTTCCTAGGCCCAATAGGAAGAAAAACCAGGACCGCGAGGGATTTTGACTCTAAACTTCTCTAATTATAATAGGCCAAATGACACTTCATACAACCTACTACTGGACCTTACTCTGTTCCTCTAGGAACTTGTTTCCTGTCACCTAGTTCCCCCTGAACTGGTGAACCTCTCTTGACTTCACTCGAAGTCTTCTCTTTCTTTCTCTCACTTGATTACACAGACACTCTGAGATTTTTCACTCACCCCAACACTCAAAATATTACAATGATTTGCAAATGAAGAGGAGAAAAAATTATAGAAAAACTTTCTAAGTAATTTATGCTTTTTAGATGCTAGAAAGTTGTAATTATTTTCGAACAAGAAAATCCCTTATATAGGTCTTTGTAAATTATGGTCTTCTACTGGATTTCCCACGATTTTCTTTAGGGTAGAGTTTAGGTCTTCATGGCCCATGATCATGAACCACACTTCCACTTTTTTTGTAACAGAAATAGCAGTTGCTCCGCTAGCCGTTGCAACCAAGATACCCAGCAGGTGGTTGGCGAAATTCATGCTCCACTTCCCTTTTTTGTAGCCACGTTTCTTTCAACCTATTTCACATAATAAACACGTCAACAAAATCTTCTCTAATAACTTAAGAATCTTTTTATTCAAAAGATCCTAAGTTACTAGATGCATCAAACATACCATAGCATATAATTTGAGTATTAATATATAATATCTTGATTAGATTGAAACTCATTAATCTTTCTCTACAAGATAAAATATATAGGCATGTAAAAGTTATAAAAAGATATTTTTGGGATTTTTATTTTCTTCAAAATAAAACTAAGATTGTTTGTCATCATCAAAATAGTGAATACAACAATTCTTGCTGTCCATAATACAACATTAAAAGAAGATTAAAAAAATATAAATGGGGGGTTACAATAGCTAAAAAGATGGAAGTTGAATAGCATTAAGGTGGGGGTTACAAAGGGGTTACAAGCTAAGGTGTTCAAAGGCCTCTCCATTACTTCCAATATTATGCTTGTGTGGACAACTTTTAGGAGCTTAAACTTTCACATTAAAAAGTCGTGCGACGGTTCAAACATGTTCAAATCGAATTAATAAAAATACTAGCTCAAACGTGTATTTCTAGATACTAGAAAATATATATTTTATAATCAAATAAATTTTATAACTATAACATTTTTAAAGTTGAAAAAAAAAATATAAGATATAATATTTTTAAGAAGTAAAATATTCTAATTTTAACGGAAAATAATAATTAAGAGAAAATAACTCGAAGAAATTATGAGCGAAAATCCGTGGTGTTACACGGATAATGTCACTCTAAGGTTCAACTAAACATTTTTATAAAGAAAATACCATGACAACAAACTAAATAACCTCAAAATGAGTTCATCCTTCCATATCCAAAAACAACTAGAAATCTGGAATTACATCCATAGCATCCATAAAACTCATGTGGCAAAACAACCATCCAAATCCATCAACTTCACACTTATAAGAGTAAAAGTTTTTATAAAGTCCTCACAAATATCATCTACTATCAAAAAAACGGTAAGCTTAGTACAACCTCCAAAACACACTTCTCGTGCCCACACTATAACAAGTCTAGCCTTCGTAATGCATTTATAAGAAAAACAACAAATATCCACAATTAGTGGGGAGTAACTAGCAGTTCTCCCATAACAACTAGCATCAAGATAGCATTAGGAAATAAGCTTTAACCATTAAGAAAACATCATACCATACATCACTTAACACTTAAGCACATAATACTCCAAACTAGTAACTCACATGATATCATAGATTCTAACATGAATTCTATAAATAAGAAATGAACATCATCACACTCACAAAATCATAAATCACCATATGAAATAATGAAGTAAAACATAGGGAAAATTTATAGAGAAGAAAGAGCATAACGCCAGTGGATCGCAACCCACTTCCTAAGTTTTGTCAGATCACAACCTCCAGACAGCATATGGGCTTACGTTCCCTACAGCATGTGTCTAAATATGGCCACTCCTTGACCTCTTGGACCACAACAATTAACCTAAGTTTATACCTTGACCGCAATCCAGGAGGTCGGCATGTTGTTCTTCACCAGGGACTACATTTATCCCACTGGATTTCTTATATCTCAAAAGTAAAACAAAGTACCACAACAATTTCACCTCAAATCTTTCCATCATCAAATCAATATCAATTAGGATGCCCAATGACCTTACACCCAAAATTCAGTAGAACAACGAGGATCGCAATCCTAAGTAATTCAAGTTCCAAAATCATCAATCATACTCATAACATACTAAATCATGGATCAACAAATTCACAACCATACTATCATTTCATAACATAAAATAATAATCTTCTAACATTACCAAATCATGGTCAAAGGATAAATAACATCGCAAACATAATAATTTCTAAGCAACAATCTACCACCAATCTGCCCAAAATAATGACAAGAAAGATAATTGAAACATGACGAAAATGTGCATAACACGAGCAGTAAACATTTAGACTTGCAGGTCTGCCACGACTTAGCGTGCGCTCAGCGCTGGAGCATGCGCTCCGCCGGAGGGCGTGCACTCGACGCATCGCTTTACGTCTGACGCATCTAAACAAACATTCCAGTTTTTGCCGAAACTCATATAAACCAACTATTTCATAAAATCGAACACTAAACATGATTATAACTAAAGTTCAACAACATCAATTCATAAATTCCAATACTCCAACAATTGCAGCAATACATCTAACCATAAGAATATTTATAAAAACTTAATTCACATGATGAACAATCATAGAAAATCATAAAATCACAAGAACCAACATCCTAACATAAACTAATCATAGGAATAATACTAATGACTCCTCTAATCATCATGAACAACTCGACCATAAATCTAACATTAAATACCACGACAAATCATTTCTTTCCACAACCACGACACACACGGCACACACTTATGCACAACATATTCATCAAATTTTCTAAGTAAAAATATGAATCCAACAAGCCTAAACATAATCTTAATAATTAAATCTTTTTCCTAAAACTATCGCGATTTCTAGCGTTCGAAGATAACTACTAGTTACCTGGAACGTCAGGAGAAGTGAAGCAATAATGACACTAGGCGCGATTCTCTTGTGTAGGATGATCGTCCTCCAAATCGCTTCCAAAGCACCAAAACTTCAATTAGAAGAAGGTTTAGAGAGGTAAAAATATCAAAGATTAAGCATAACTAGTTTAATGTTGATGAAAGCAAGAATTCTCTCACACAATAGCATCGAAAATGGCGTGAATATGGGTGAGAATAGTGCTGACATTTCTGATATAAAATCAATCAGATTTTTTGCTAGGACAAATGAAAGGTTTAAGAGAGTTTTAATGACGATTAATGAGGGGTTACAAGGAAATCAAAGGATTGCTTAATGAGCACCAAAATTCTTCGTTCTCCTCTCCACATTTGCTGATTTTCGGCCAGCACTCCAAGCCACACGTGATGTTCGGATTCATCACCCAAGTTAGTCCAACGACATTATAAAACCGCTATGCGACAAAATCCACAAGAAGAATAATGCAAATTTGCGTCAGTCTATGTGCGTCGCACGCTAGAAGGACTGACGCAAATAGCCTATTTGCGTCGCACATCAAAGAACGTGCGACACACAAAATGATAGTAGATGGGTGGTAGGGTCATTTGCGTCGCACGGGGTAGAGAACGCGACGCAGATGACGAACATGATTTGCTTCAAACACAGCTATTGTGCGACGCATATGGCTGGATCCCATGATTTGCGTCACATGCTTGGCGGATGCGACGCAAATAGTTTTTGTCTAAAGGCTGATGACTAAGTCATATGCGTCGGATGGCCATGACACGCGATGCAGATGGTCATTAAGTCATGTGCGTCGCACCTCCACGACACGCGACGCAGAATAGGCGAGATAGCCATCACTTTTTAAAACCTCACTCCCCGCATTTCCCCCAAACCCTAACTTCATTCCCACCTCATGCATTACCCAATCGCCGCTCTCCCACCTCTTCTCTCTTACTCACTCAAACAACAATCAAACAAGGAAAAATTCATCATCAAATGAAACCCTCATCACTCAAAACATCATAACTACAAAATATCTTCAAAAATTAACAAAATCCCAAATCAGAAAACACCACAAAACCCTCAAAAAACACAAATTCTTGCAAATTAAAACAACAAAAATGATATCAAAAGCAAAAAGTGATATATATATACAAGTCCATGACGTTCACCGGCTTGAAAAGAGAGTTTATGATGGTTCATAGCTTGGGTATAAAGCTGTGAAAGAGAGTTGGTTGAGCTACAAAAAGATGTATACATGGTTCGATCCACCTCATCGAGGTTCGTCGCAATAGATTTCCTCTTTTTCGCCATTTTTTTCTGGGTGTTTTCTATCTCCTCTGAATTTCGAATCTCAAAGAGGATCTTCGCATCTTCTGTAACTTCCTAATGATCTCAAATCTTCTGGTATAATCCGTCATCACTTCAGGTAAACCTCTCGTCATTTCAAAATCTAGAAGTTCATGTCAATTTCATGATGGATCTGCACTCATTTTCTCTATCCTCGTTCGAATTATTCTCTCTATGTCACTGATCTTGATGACTGCAATTTGGCGTGATTTTTCCGACGAATTTTCTATTCAACTAATTTGCAGATAATTTCGCCATATTTAAGTTTATTTTTGAAATAAAAAAAATATAACCTATCAAAAATGAAAATTCTTGTATTTTTTCAGTTTTTAACTCATTTAAAATGAAATTTATTGATTTGCAGATCTGGGGGAGGAAGAGAAGAAATTACTAGCCAAGCTTTCTATTTCCATCTAACAAGATTTAGGATGTAGAGAATTGTAGATTTTCGTTGTTTAAGTTTGTTTAATTCCATTTTATTTTGTACGATTTGTTAAGATTATCGTTTTAGAATTTCATTCATGTTTTCTGATTACAGAACTATTGTAAAGAATAAAGAATCATGTTTTTATGATCTGCGATTTGCGTATGTGCAGAACTATTGAGTTTCGTATGTGCATTTCGTGCTTGTTGCTAGGTTGGTTTTGTTTTATTTTTTTTATGTATAATCTGCCATTTGCGTCGGATGTTAGTTATAATCTGATGCAAATTCCTTTTTTTAAAAAAAATATGCTTGATCTGCGTCGCACATTGTCCAACGTACGATGCAAATGGTAGGCAAGGCTTAATGTGCTGGTGGTGGTATGGTTTGGCGTCATGTGCATCGCACCTCGAGCCCTGTCCGACGCAAATACCTCCTCAACTGCGTCGGACCCTTATCCGACGCAGATCATGTCTCTGTCATTTGCGATGAGACCTGTGTCGTCGGACCAATGTCCGACGCAAATAGTGGTCCCAGGTCCGACATAAATTGACAATTTTGTACTAGTGATCGCAACCTAGGTGCCTAAATAAATAACGAAACTAATATAATATCTAAATAAAATACTAACAACTTTAAATAAAAAATATATAACTATAACACAACATATACTTCCTCTATTTCGAACTAAATGCAACAAATGCTTTACGCATCTTGAGGTATTATTTTGACCACAAATATCTATAATTACATATTAGTAAAGAATTTAAAAATTAGATTTTATGAAAGTATGTCACGAGACGAATCTAACAAGATCCCACTTGATTATATTTTTCATTATGTATAAATTATAAATCTTAGTCAAAGTGAAAAGTGCGAATATTGAAAAAGTGCATTTGTTGCATTTAATTCGGAACGGAGAAAGTAAATATATACTAAACATATTCACACACCTAACATATTTTAGTAATAAAATATTTAATTTGTAACTAGAAAATACTAATTTAGTATAATTAATCGCGAAAAATTAAGAGCAAAAACACGGGGTGTTATATCTTATGTGGCCACACCTCGAAAAAATGGGAGGGTAGAGCGCAACTATAAGTATATTCTTAATGTGGGGAGGGCTTGCGTTTCCAAGCTCATTTACCAATTTTTTTTAGGGAGAGATAATTCTTGTTGCAGCTCACCTCATTAATTGTACTCTTTCCAACATGTTAGATAACAAATCCTCCTTTGAAATTCCTTTTGGCTCAATTCCTGCTTATGAGGCCATACACCCGACCAAGATCCAGCCCAGCGTCCGCATCTCCTTCTTTATAACCATCCGCCCAAGCCTCATCTCCTTCACCAGGCCCAAACACTTCCACCACATTACCTAAGTCTCATTTGGGCTCACTGGATCGCCCCTCTGCTACTCCTAATGAACCGGTTGCTACAGTTGTTGATAAGTCACCTTCGAATGATATGGGTCGCGAGAAAAGGGATAAATTTTCTTCATTTTTTGTTACAGGATTATGTTACTCACTCAGTTATTGCTCAAATTTCATCCCCCAATGTTCGGTCTTTTTAATGTCTATCAGGTACTCCTTACCCTACAGCTCACTATATAAATTGTACAAAATTTTATGTGCATTACCGGAAGTTTCTTGCAGTTATTATTTCTAGCACTGATCCCATGTATTTTAAGCAAGCCATGAGAGACAATGGATGGAAAGCTTCTATGCCGGATGAAATCTGTTCATTGGAAGAAAATGGTACTTGGACATTGGAAGAGAATTAGGGAGTCAATGGATGTATTGCATCAAAAATCATTCTGATAGGACTGTGAAGCGCCTAGAATCTTACCTTGTTTTTTTGGGTAATCATCAGGAGGTTGTTGATTTCAATGAAACTTTTTGCTCATGTTGCCAAGAATACTACTGTTCAGGCATTTCTTGCTATTGCAGCTTCCAAAAATTGGGAGTTTCATCATATACATGTACATTATGCATTTCTTCTGGATCTTTATGAAAAAGGGTATATGAAGCTTCCTCCCGATTTTGAGTGTTCTAATCCCAATTTGGTGTGTCATCTTTACAAGTCTTTATATAGTTTAAAATAGGCTCTTCAGTGTTGGTTTATGAAGTTAGTAGCTTCTTTGAAAGGGTACAACTTCTTGCAGTCTTACTTTGATTATTCTCTTTTCACTTTTACTAGTGGATCTGTGCCAATAAATGTTTTGGTGATCTTATTATTTCTGCGAATGATTCTGCTATCTTACACTAGTACAGAAAACATAATTTGCGTCGGTTCTGGATTCGACGCTACAGGCCTCGACGCAAATTGTACAAAAACTATCTACGTCGATTTTATGTTCTTCGCAAATTTTGAGCCATTAGTTTAGGTTGTTGTTCACCAACTGACGCAAGTGATGTTTTACAAAAATATTAGTAAAATAAAATCATTTAGTTCGGTTATGTGTCTTCATTCGACGCAAATGCTGATTTCCAAAAGTAAAAAAAAATAATTACCCCTCTGAACATATTTAATACAAGTTGCCATCACCACACTTAAAAAGCAAATCTAAACTGAACAGTAATAGTTACAAGTCCACATTAAATATTAGCATTTTATAGAACACCACTGATCTATTAAACCATATAAAACTATATTTACACAAATCGATCAATTTCAAAAAAAAAAAAAAAAAAAAAAAAAAAAAAAAAAAGCCAAAACTAATCCAAAGAAATTTGGAGAAAAGCAACAGTTACACTCTTAACTACTCCCTCCGGTTCCTAAAGATCTTCCCTCTTTCCGTTTTAGTGCGTTTCCAAAAGATCTTCGCTCTTTTACTTTATTCCTTATTTGGCAAATTTTTTCCCCTTTTTACCCTCTCATGTCACTATCATATGGTCCACCATTACACTATTAAATCTATTTTACTCCCATTCTCTCTCCTACTTTATCCCTTTTATTTGTTTATTTTCCTTAACCCCATCTCTCTCTCCTACTTTACCCACCCAAGACCCACACAAATTGATCCTCCTTGGTATACGTAGTCGATAACAAGGAAGATCTTTGGAACCGGAGGGAGTAGAACAATATAATAGAATTCCTTAACCACTCCCATCTGAGTTGTTAAACCCTTCGTTGCATTTTCTACCAATGTTTTCATCCACCTTAAAGGAAATTCAAACAAGAAAATCTGTAGTCAAATTCAATAATTATTAATAAACATTAAAAAGACAAAAAAAATGAACAAGAAACTTACATCTTAGAGTAGGGAATAAGCGAATAGCAGAGTAAGGAGGAAAGTATATTAAGAAATCGCCATGTCTCTGAGCAACAATAACACTGTTGTTCCTCAATACCTAATCAACAACAAAAAAATGGAAAAATTATATTGTCAAAAATAATCCCAAGTTTTGGCCATCTTCCTAAATTTATCCCAACTTTGGATTATTTTCAAATAATCCCAAGTTTGTTAGTAGTATTCCCTTATTGATCCCTAGTGAAAAAAGTCCGTATAAAACTTGTTTTAAAGGTCAACACGCAACTTGAAACATTTCCGTTTGCCTTTCATTCTAATAGTGGAGTGGTGATGAGGCGGTTAGGGTGATTTTTTTAAATAAAATGGTGTCTTATCAACTCTTTGAAATTGGTTCAAAGGGTTATAGGTCATTTGGACCAATATGGGAAGATGACTCCCAAACTTCTGATTATTCAAAAATAATTTAAACTTGGGATTAATATGGGAAGACACTTGAAACTTGGGATTATTTTTTACAATTTTAAAAAAAAAATTAGAAAAAAGAACTAAAAAGTTTCAGGTTAATCACATTCAAAATATAATTACATGTAAAGAGATAGGAGAGAATATATACACTAATTAAGACTATAATTAACTACAATCAAGATAATAAAGCTCAAATTTGCAAATAACTGACGTCAAAAACTTATTTTTGCAAATAACCAAATTTGAAAGACAAACCTTCTCATCAGTTCGCGGAAGTTTCTTCAACCATGGCTGCCAAATCTTACTTCTTCCTCGAATCCCTTTTTCGCTAATTTCTATCAACCCTAATAATATATCTCTCTCCAAAATCAGCTGAAAAGTTTATTTTAATTTTTAAATTTTTTTTTGACCCGATCTCTCTCCAAAATAGCCCTCATCTCCTCCTCAATCAAGTAGTCCACCCGGAACAAGGTGAAGAGAGGAGAGAGAAACTATTTAGGATTTGGTTCAGCTTTGACGGAGAAGAGAGAAACAAGTAGTAATCTCCAAAATCAGCTTCTTCGAGAAGAGAGCACGTTTGCTTCAGCTTTGACGGAGGAAGAAGGTGAGAGGAGATAGAATGGTTATGTTGTAGAGATAAAGGTGTTCGAGAGATGGAGCGTGAAATGGAGAAGAAGGAGATGAGGGGAGAGAGAGTTTGGGTAAGAAGAGGCGTTACAGATCTGAAAGGGAGAAGAAGTGGGCTTTTATTATCTGTCTCGTGATTTTAGGGTTATGTTGGGTCAGTTTGCTGGATAACGTGAGGCGAGGTCTGACTTGGAGCAGACCTGCCAAACCCAATGAGTATTATGACCTATAATTGTAGAGGGTTGGGCAACCCCTCTGCAGTGAATAGCCTCCGGGAGTTGATCCACAGGGATGCCCCGTCTTTAGTGTTCCTTTCAGAGACGAAGCTGAGTTGTTCCGAGTTTAATAGAGTTCGGAGCTGGTTAGGTGATTTTCATTAGTTAGTAGTTGATTCAGTGGGGAGATCTAGTGGTTTGGTTTTGCTGTGGAGAAAAGAGTTTGATGTAAAGCTACTTAACGTTCATCATATTGATGTGGAGGTGAGGGAGAGTTTGGGTGAGGAGAGGTGGCGGTGCACAGGGTTCTACGGGTGGCTGGAAGATCATAAGAGACATTTTTCCTGGAGTTTATCAACATGGCTTACTTCCCAGTTCGAGCTTCCTTGGCTTTGTTTAGGTGATTTCAACGAGATCTGGCTTGGAGTGAAAAGAGAGGTGGAAATGATTATGTAGAGTGGCTAATGAAAAATTTTGGGGAGGTGGTGGGTAATTCTGGGTTCCAGGAAGTTCAGTTTTCAGATTATGAGTTCATGACTTATGATAACGGCAGGGAAGCGGGTGACAATAGTAGCTGACAGGCTCGACAGAGCTTTTGCGACAGGAGATTGGCTTGATATTTTCCCGGATGGTCATATTTTGCATCTTGATAGGGAATGGTCCGACCAAGCCCCAATCAAGGTCATATTGCAGAAGCGCAAGTCGGGACTCGTTTGGCTGAGAAACCTTTCAGGTTCAAGCAGTTTTGGGCTAAGGAGGATGAGTGTGAGAATGTTATTCCAAATGGATGGTTAGGAGATGCTACTTTGGCTTCGAAACTAGAGATTTATGATGTTCATCTGAAGGAGTGAGGGAAGGAGAAGTTTGGGCCGACTTTTAGGAAATTAAAAAGAAAAAAAAAGGAGTAGAAAAAGTTGAACACATAAGGGTTAACAGCACAACAGATTGGGAAGCGAAAGAAGATTCTTCGAGAGATTGTTAATCTTTTGGCTCTAGAGGAAAGTTCTTGGAAGCGGTGTTCTTGAGCGCTTTGGCTTGCGGGAGGGTGACAAAAACTCAAAGTTTTTTTTTCATCAAAGGGCCTCAGGTCTAAAGAAAACGAATGTTATTTTTTCTATAAAAGATGAGAGCAATGTGGAGCATGTAGGGGATGAGCAAGTTGGCAGTGTTGCAATGAATTATTTCAGGAGCATATTCTCCTCTTCTAACCCACCTATGATTGATGAAGCGCTTTAGCACTTTCAGGCGTGGGTAAGTGGTAACAGAATAGATGAATGAGAGTTTGCAGACAGAGTACAGGGAGAAGGAGGTTCGTTTTGCTCTTAGTCAGATGCACCCTATCAAGGCTCTAGGCCCTTATGGTATGTGTCCGATGTTCTTTCAGTCTTAGTGTGCACATTGTGGGTCCGTCTGTGTCTTAAATGGTTCTCTCCATTCTCAGAGGAGGTCATATCCCAGTCACCTAAACCGGATTTTTATTACTCTTATCCAAAAAAGAGTAATATGGAGTATATACAGATTTCAGGCCTATCTCTCTTTATCATGTGGTCTATAAACTTGTTTCTAAGGTTCTAGCAAATCCCCTGAAGGTGTTCTTGGATAAGATTGTGTCTGTCAACCAAAGTGCTTTTAACCTTGGTCTTTTGGTTACAGACAACATTCTTGTTGCTTTTGAGTTCTTCCATCATATGAAACATTTCAAAAAGCTTGGAGTGTAGCATGGCTATGAAGCTAGACATATTGAAGGCCTATGAAAGAATTGAATGGGACATTCTGGATGCAGTCTTAGTGAGATTTGGATTTAATATGGGTTGGAAAGAGCGGGTTATGGATTGTGTTTGTTTGGTTACTTTCGCTACTCTGGTGAATGGTAGACCATCGGAGGACTTTGTTCTGAATAGAGGGTTTCTGCAGGGAGACCCCCTTTCTCCTTATCACTTTATTCTTTATGCGGGAGGTTTTTTCTCATCTATTGCACAGGGCGGAGGAAAATAGTTCGTTGAGAGGCATTAAGTTGGCTCCTTCGGCCCATTTTGTTAATCACTTATTGTTTGCTGATGATTGTATAATCTTCTCCAGAGCTTCCCAATAGGATTTGGAGGCTATCAAGAAGGCCTTGAACTTATATGAGTCATTGTCGGTTCAAAAGGTGAAATTTGATAAGACAACTATCTCATTCAGTCGTGCAGTCCCAGGATATAGGATTTCATATTCACTTGGTGTCAAGGAAGTGGATATTCATGATAGGTATCTGAGTTTACCTACGCTGGTGGGATCATTCGAAGAATGCTGTTACTAGGAGCTTTAAGGAGAAAGTTTGGAAGAAGTTGCAAAATTGGAAGGCGATGGTTCTTTCTAAAGTTGGTCAGGAGGTTATGATAAAGGCAGTGGCCTAATCTCTCCCCACCTACGCAATGAGTATGTTCAAGTTTCAATTCTCTTTTTGTGATGAAATCAACTCCCTTGTATAGCAGTTTTGGTGGGGGCAGAAGAATAATGAGCGGAAAATTCATTGGGTCGCATGGAAGAAGTTATGTAAGTCTAAAAGGGAGGGTGGTATTGGTTTTCGGGATTTGAAGCTGTTAAACTGGGCCTTACTTAGTAAACAAGTGTGAAGACTTACTATGCATCCAGGAAGTTTGATTGAACATATTCAAAAAGCTCGCTATTATCCAAATTCATCTTTTATGGAAGCTAAGTTAGGGTCGAGTTCTAGCTACACTTGGAGAGGCATTTGGGAGGCTAGATGGGTGCTTAATCGGGGGCTTCGATGGAGAATGGGACACGGTAAGAAAATTAAGGTGTGGTCTAACCCTTGGATTCCGCGAACTCAAACTCGAAAAATCTTATCTCCCAAGGGAGAAGCGAATGGAGATTGAAGTTGGGGCCTTAATTGACCCGATTAGTAAATCTTGGAAGGTGGATTTACTTTCTCACCTTTTCATCCTTTTTAAGTGGAATGCATTTTGAATATTTAGCTAACCATCGTTTTCGGATGATAGTTTGTGTTGGGACTAGGAGAAGGATGGGGTGTATACGGTTCGGTATATAGAGCTTTGGCTGAAGATGTTTGGATGTCCATGGAGGATGCACCGTCGACGATTATGAATTTATGGGAAGTGATATAGGGAGCTGCAGTTATCCCGCGCGTCAAGCTCTTTGGTTGGTGGGCATGCCTTGATGCACTGCCAACCAGAGTGAGTTTGCACCAACGTGTTCCTTCTTTCGGCTCAATATGCGGGATTTGCGGCAAGGTGGACGAGACGGCGCGGGGAGTGTGGGTGTGCGGCGAGTTATATCACGACGTGCCGCGGGGATTCGTGAAAATGGCGGTTTGGTGGGATCATTGTTTTAACGTGATGGATGATGATGAAGTGAGTTTATTTCTCACTACATTTTTGAGCTATTTGGGCGGCGAGATGTAAGGCTTCAATTAAGAGTGATTTCTCTACCCGGTTTCCATTGTCACTTATGTGATGAAAACGTTCAAGGAGGGATAGGTTGCCTTAGTACAAGCGAAGAACACTATATCCGGCACTAATTTTTTTATACAATAATTTTTTTGCCATTTTGGATATAATACATATGTTGTTAGGAATGGCAACGAGTCGATTCGGGTAGGACTATATAGGATCCGAGCCCGAACCACGTGAAAATCGGATCGGACCTCCAAGTCACCTCCAAATCCAACTCAGTATCGATCCGGCTGATTCGCCAATAATTTCTTTTTTCGGAACGGTAGGTGTTAGTTATACAGCAATTACAAACGAAACAAAAATTAAAGAAACTAGACTAGGGCGAGTATTTCTCTATCCTTAGGATAATATTAGCCCCACAAATATCTTTGTTGGGATTTTTTGCTAATTCACCCCGGGATTCCCTAATATAAGAATGGATTCTGACAAGATTATCCATCCACCATGAATATGGTTGAGAGTATTTTTTGAGAGAATACGTTTTGTAAAGGAATGATAGAAAAGAAAAAACTTATCACAAATAACATTCTGCCAAAAGGTATATATTGGGATAAAATCAGATAGCGGTTACAGGAAACTGTCAATTAAATATTATCCCATAAACCGAAATAATAATTAATTAAAAAAAAAATCGGCAGAAAATTAAATGCTAATCAGAACGTTAAGTTTTTTAATTAAATGCTAAGTGCTAGTCTTTGATTAGAAATATACAAGTATATTAATAACCCAAATACAAGCACATCTAAGCCCAATGCTCAACTTGGCCCAAGTAGTTAGGCCATTATCCAATTTAATATAACTATCACATGAGTTAATATAAAGACAACAACAACATTCTATTCCTTCCATGTGGGACAAATACCCACATACAACCTTTCCAACTACATATTGAAGACTATATTCCAACAATCCCCCACTTAGTCTTCAATATAACATAATGTGCATACATGAAAGAATCTTTCGATTTGAACTTTTACTTAGTGACAGACCTTCAAGACCCTAACGAAATTTATGGCAGCGAAAGCTTTTGAGCCAAAATTTCTTCTGTTAGAATCGGAAGAACTGCACACACATTCGTCCATAATCATGTTCAGAAACAAGGTAGTACTAATATGGCCATGTGCTCATCCTGGTTCATAGACATTTACAAAAGTTTCGACCCATAACTTTTGTTAGAAGCGGCACCACTTCTAATGTCTATATAGGTGAAATTCTTCAAACACTAAAATTTCATTAAGAGTAACAACTCACCCTAAAACACACACTAGAAGAAATTAAGCTAGTGTGACCAGACCAGTTATCAACAATTCCTTATTACCACATTAAACCTTTTAATTATAAAGATCTATAAGGAAAATATTGGGTTTCCATCGTTGCTGATCAATCAAACAGGTCTTAAGCGCATCTCTCGGCTTGTTCCACAAACCATATCCCTTGGTAATCCTTTAGTAAAAGGATCTGCCAAGTTATTACAAGACCGTACATAAATAACAATTATAATCCCGTCGGATATCAACTGTCTCACATATGCATGTCTTAAACTGATATGTCAACACTTACCACTATAAATCTTATTGTATGCTCTAGACAATGTTGCCTCACTATCGCATTGCAAAGAAATAGCTGGCATAGGTTCTGGCCACAACTTTATATCCAATAACATATTTCTCAACCACTCTGCTTCTTTGTCTGTTGCCCCTAAAGCTAAAAATTCAGCTTCCATTGTAGAATGAGTGATGCAAGTTTGTTTCTTTGAGACCCAAGAAACAGCACCACCACTGAGCATGAAAATCCAACCACTTGTGGACTTATTATCTCCATCACTTGATATCCAACTAGCATTTGTATACCCTTCCAGTACAGCAGGGAAATTCACATAGTGCAAATCATAACCTCTGGTTCTTTTCAAATAACCAAAAATTCTTCCAATTGCTTGCCAATGACTTGTACTAGGATTACTAGTAAATCTCGAAAGTTTGCATACTGCAAGAGCAATATCAGGTCTAGTGCAATACATAGCATACATCAAATTACCTATTGCATTAGCATACTCTAATTGAGCTATAGCTCTTCCACTGTTCACACTAAGTTTACATGATGTATCATATGGGGTGTTAGCTTCCTTTAAATTCAAATGCTCAAATTTCTTAAGCATCTTATCAAAATAATGAGATTGACTAAGGAGTAACGCCCACTATTTCTTCTAACTTTGATACCTAAAATAGTATCAACTTCATTTAAGTCCTTCATCTTAAAACAAGAACTCAAATAAGTTTTGGTTTCAGTTATGCCTTTCATGTTTGTTCCAAATATCAACAAATCATCAACATGAAGATATAAAATGACTCCATAATCTTTTGTAAACTTAGAGTATATACATCTATCAGCAGAGTTATGTATAAAGCCATGAGATAGAACAGTAGAATCAAATTTTTCATGCCACTATTTTTGTGTTTGCTTTAAACCATACAATGACTTTATTAGTTTACAAACATTATCTTCGTTACCAGGTAGTACAAAACGTTCAGGGTGTCTCATGTACATCTCTTCATCTAAATCACCATTTAGAAAAGCAGTTTTAACATCCATTTGGTGTACATACAAACTATACAAAGAAGTTAAAGCTATCAACACTCTAATGGATGTAATCCTAGCCACAGGAACATAAGTATCAAAATAATATACTCCTTCTCTTTGGCTAAACCCTTGACAAATAAGTCTAGCTTTGAAAATTTTAATTGACTCATAATCTACATTTCTTTTCACCCTAAAAACCCACTTACATCCAATGGCTTAGAGCCAGGAGGCAAATCTGATAAGACCCAAGTCTTATTAGCCATCAAAGACTCCGAGTTCATCATCTATTGCTTCCTTCCAAAAGCGAGAATCTCTAGAAGCCATTGCTTCTCGAAATATTTTTGGTTCATTGCTTTCATCCTCAACATTGAGAAGTAATGGGATATTTTTGGTTACCACTTCTCTATTCCCTTCAACAAGAAAGGCAATAGATTCTGAATTGATAAAGTCTGAATCTAAATGTTTTTCCTTTCTAGCTCTTACACTTCTCCTAGGTTCAATATGATCATTAGGATTTATTCTCACATTACGAGAAGAAGGGTAATGACTCGATTCTGGGTTAGAATTCATTTCTGTTTGTGGTATTTGCAAAGACTCATCAATACTTTTGGAATCACTTCGAAATTTGTTCTCAGAGAACTCTACGTCTCGAGACTCTACAATTACATTTGTGTCTAGCTAGATCCAAAAGCCTATACGCTGTAGAGGTTTCTGCATATCCCACAAATACACTTTTCAAAGCTCTTGGATCCAATATAGTTTTCTTAGGATCTGGGACCTTGTAAAAAGCTAAACATCCCTAAACTCTAAAATAACTAATATTAGGTTTTCTTCCTCTCCAAATTTCATATGGAGACAATTTCAACTTCTTTGAAGGAATTACTCTATTATGTACATGACATGCAGTTAGTAAGGCTTTACCCCATAAATTCAAAGGTAAAATTGGAGTTAACAATCATGGCATTAACCATATCAACCATGACTCCATTCTTCCTTTCAGCAACCCCGTTTTGTTGAGGTCTACAAGGAGCACTAACTTGATGAACAATACCATTATCCTCACAAAAGGAAGTAAATTCAGTAGGGAAATATTCCCCACCCCTATCACTTCTTAAAATTTTCAATTTCTTACCCTTTTGTGTTTCTACCATGGCTTTGTAAATTTGAAACATATTATAAGCTTGACCTTTTGATTTCATTAAATAGACATAGGTAAATTTAGAACAACCATCAATAAAAGTAATAAAATACCTACATCCACCTCTAGTTAAAACGCCGTTTAACTCACAAATATCATAATGCACAAGTTTTAAAATTTAAGATTGTCTATCAACCTTCGGGAAAGATTTTCTTTTCATTTTTGCTTGTACACAAACTTCACACTTTTCTTTATGTTCGTTGATATAAGTAATAATTCCGTGTTTGTACATAAATTTCAGCATTTGATAATTAACATGTCCCAAGCGAATATATGCCAAAGATTAAAACTTGTACATTCTATATTAAAACTGAAATTAAAAGATTGCACACAAGAGTAACTAGCACTTTCTTCTTTATTGATACTTAGTTTAAACATACCATCAGATACATAACCTTTTCCAACAAAGGAACCAACTTTAGACAGAATAATCTTGTCGGACTCTATAACAGTTTTGAGCCCTTTCTTACAAAGCACCAAAGCAGAAACCAAATTATTCCTAATTAAAGGAACATGTAATACATTAGTAAGAGTTACTTTCTTTCCAGAAGTGAATTAGAGTATCACACTCCCTGTTCCAAGAACCTTGTTAGTGTGCTGATGTCCCAACATAATTTCATGACCATCCATGGCATCAACATAATCCTTGAAAAGTGAGTGATTGTTTCAAATATGAGTGGTAGCACCAGAATCATACCACCGATCATCACTAATGCTTGGATCATACCAGCATGCATTTCAGAAACATGGCAACAATTTAATCATTGTCCTTTTGTTCAACAACATTTGCAATCGCCTTCTCTTCATTGTTCTTCTTCCGGTTTTGGTTTTGATTTTGCTCCTTCTCCTTCTTAGGGTTCCTATATAAACGTTTAATATGGCCTTTCTTGCCACAATTACACCAAACAGTTTCAGAAAAATCCATCGTACCCTTTTTATTCGGGTTAGAAGTAGTATAGTTATTATTTGCCTTTCTTTTACCCTTCTGATTCTTCTGACTAATATAATGCACTTTAGAACTTGAAACAATATTCAAATCCTTTTCCCGACAATGTATTTCTTCTTCAATTCGTAGGTGTTTCTGAATTTGTTTTAAAGTGAATTCCTTAGAGGTATGCGGTAACTTTTTTCTATAATCATTCCGGGATTGTGGTAATTTGGCAATAATTCCCCCACGATAATTTTTTGGAATGGTTATGTTCAATTCTTTAAGTTTGGAAATTAAGATATGGAATTCATGCACTTGATCTAGTATAGAAGTGCCATCAACCATTGAAAATTCAAAGAACTTAAAAGTACCAAATTTATGTGCCCCTTCCTTTTCTGCATCATACTTGAACTCCAGTGATTTCCACATCTCTTGTGCAGACAGAATTGGAGTGTAAAGATCATACAGGCGATCAGATAGAGAATTCAGAATGTATCCGCTGCACAACATCTCATCCTCAATGCGTTTCTTACGTTCTGCAACCATTCCTTCAGTGTCTTTGTCTGATGGTTTTGGTAAAGTACTCAACTTTGGATCCAGAACATAAAAGATCTTC
Source organism: Beta lomatogona (assembly GCA_947646795.1). Classification (NCBI taxonomy): domain Eukaryota; kingdom Viridiplantae; phylum Streptophyta; class Magnoliopsida; order Caryophyllales; family Amaranthaceae; genus Beta; species Beta lomatogona. Next base: position 111,404 of record CANSNZ010000207.1, read on the forward strand.
AGAGCAGTGAGTAAGAACCACATCTTCTCCTTCCAACGCAGGAAATTGGTTCCATCAAGCGACCTAGTTTCACAGTACCATTACCGAACATCTTCATGGTGTCTTCCATTAATATTATCCTAAGATTGTTAGATATACAATAATTACAAATGAAACAAAAATTACATAAACTATACTTAGAACGAGTATTTCTCTATCCTTAGGATAATATTAGCCCCATAATTATCTTGATGGGATTAAGCGCTAAGTCACCCCCAAGATTTTCTAATCTAAGAATGGATTTATAACAAGATTATCGATCCTCCATGAACATGATTGAGAGTATTTTTTGAGAGAATACGTTTTGTGCAGGAATGACATAAAAGAAAAAACTGATCACAAATAACGTTTTGCCAAAAGGAATATATTGGGATAAAATCAGATGGCAGTTATAGGAAACTGTCAATTAAATATTATCCCATAAATCGAAATAATAATTAATTTAAAAAAATTCGCGAGAAAATTAAATGTTAATCGAACGTTAAGTCTTTTAATTAAATCTTTAAGTGCTAGTCTTTGATTAGAAATATACAAGTATATCAATAAACCAAATCAAGCGCGTCCAAGCCCGATCTTCAACTTAGCTCAAGTAGTTAGGCGATTATCCAATTTAATATAAGCTATCGCGTGAGTCGATATAAAGACAAAAACAACATTCTATTCCTTCCATGTGAGACAAATATCCACATACAACCTCTCCAACTACATATTGAAGACTATATTCCAAAAGTAGGATCCAAAGCGGAAAACTTTTACTCCCTTCGTCCGAAAATATAGTTCCCATTTTCCTTTTTTCACGGTAATTTATGCAAGTAGAATCTAAGAGGGATAGTAAAGATTTTTTATATATTTAAATGAATATTGTATGGGAAAAGATGATTTTAGGAGAGAGAATGGAGAATAATTGGTGAAAGAGCATTAATTGTAACACTTGGGTTGAATAAACAAAGCAAAAAACAAAATTCAAGAAGCAAATCAATGATGGGACACGGTTTTTCTAGACAAATTACGAAAAAATGTGGAACTAAATATGAAAATGGAAACTATATTTTGGGATATCAAAAATGGAAATGGGAACTATATTTTGGGACGGAGGAAATAGTTATTAAAATCTTGAAAATAATATTAGACAAAAAAAAAGGAATAATTGACGTATATATTCAAATCCAAAAATCTAAATCTATGAGAAAAAAAAAAACTAAACTATAATTCTGAGTGAGAAATAAAGGAATGAGGCAAATTACACTTGAGATACCAATCTAAACCATGGCCAAAAAGTTGGGTATCTCTTTTCTTGTTCTTTCAACTTGCACCGTTATCTTGTTGCCCCTTTGTCGTGCTCCTGTTGTTAATGAAACTGAGGTTGGGAATTATGGTTCCGGTGTCCCGAATTCGAGTAATTTTCAGCTTTGAGGGAGGATGTACGAAGAGTGAATTTTGATGGTGACAAATTGACAACGCAGGGTCAGTTTTAGGGGGAGGTGAGGAGAGTAGTAATGCCGTAATGGTTGAAGAAGATAGAGTAGAAAGAGAGGCAGACCCAGTTGCGAAGTCATGATAGGAGTAATTAGGCCAAGTAGGACAAATAGACAAAAGGGCTTTTATTATAAGACAAAGAATATGAGTCTTCTATAAATAAGAAAAAACAAAGGATAGGAGTTATTAGTAAATTAGATAGAAGCTTTTGCGCGCCGGGTCGGGGGTTCGTCCTTCGCGGCATTATGGTGGGGTGTTTCCTTAGCATGCTATGCATGCCTTATTAATCAATGTGTTGGTATTTCCTACAGGCTAGTAGCCTTGTAGGGGTTAGCCCTTGGGCTGACTTAATTTCCTAATAAAAAAAAAATTAAGAAAAAACAGACTTTTATTATACTCAAGCAAGTTAGTCACTTAGCTATGGAGTATTTGGTTCATATGATTTTGGTATGAGATATGGTTTTAGAATAAGGAAAACTAACATGTCATACCTAGTATTTGTAACACCCTCAAATTTCTCTCTTTTTGAAGAATATATTTTAATATAAAACACTTAAGAAACTTGAGAGTATTACCGCCACGTGATAACGTTAAAGGCTTTAATACTAACTACTAACTGAACTTGAAACTAATGTAGCGGAATAACTGAAATAACTTCTCTTTATTGATATAAACTTTATTGTACAACTTTAACAATGGAAATTAAGAAAATAAAATAACAACTCATTGACTAATTATGATTCCTCACTAGCTCCCCATATGAAGTATGCATCATATAAACCTGTAAATTATGCTTCGCCAAAATAGGGTCATCCGCGGGGACAAAGCCATAAAACAAACAAAACAAAAATAAAAGCGTGTCAGTAAAAATACTGAGTACATGCATATGCGGAATATTAAACACTTTATTTAATTAAACATTTGAAATATTTAATTTCGAAAAGCCTTCCTTGGATATATTCTTGATAATACTTGTATAATATAGAGTATATAACTTTAATAAAAATCCTTTTTCCTTGTCTAGATACCTTTCCTAAAGTGTGCACACCCCCCAAGTTTAGTATTCTTTACTGAGTCTATTACGAGGGGTTACTACCTTGTCCACATGACTTATACAAAAAGAACATGGGTAAATAATATAATGGCTACCGTTCTTACTAATAAATAACAAGTCGTTGCCTGGGTAAATAATGTTAATAGCTACCGTTCTTGCTAATAAATAACAAGCCGTTGCCTCTTTATTATTGCGATCATAAAAGATCATGTATCTAATAAAAATCCTTCTGAAATAATCCTCCTTTAAAAAGAATAGTACTATTTATAAATTTAGCCACATAAGGCGTAAATAAAATAACTTGCTTAAGAGGTAACTTTTGAAAAATAATAATAATTCAAAAACACTCCTTTTAAATATTTAAACATGCATTTAAATATCAAACTCCTTGTAAATTATATGAATACAGATTCAAAGATCAAACTTTATAATAATATTGAACTAAAGACATAATTCAAGTGCATAATAAAATTAATAAACGTTCAAACATGTTCTTACAGAATGCATGTAGTTCATAACAAAACTTATAAAAACATGGACTTCAATCCAAAGTATTTTCCTAAAAACATGATACTAAGGTAGCAAAATAATTATTAAAGATCTACATATACACGCACCTTGAAAATTAATAACTACTAGGGAGAAGAGAAAGGTAGGCTAAAAGAGAGAGAGAGTTTAAACTTGAGAAAAGAGATGTATTTCTCAAAATTGGTGTGAAGAATATGATGGGTGGAGACCCCTATTTATACTAGTCGGATAGGTAGAATCGGAATAGGACTAGGAAACTAAAAGATGAATTTAAGAAAAATGATAAACTAATCTAGCTAAGATATAGCTAATATTTACGATTATCCAACTAAGATTAGGAAACGATGGAAATTATCCCATAATACATAACCATAGAAGGTAAAATAACTAAAAGATAAGCAAAAAGGAAAACTTATAACCAAAGTTTATCACACGCTAACAACTTAGCCGCGTGAGATTATGGCTAACAACATTTTTTTTTTCTTTTTCTTTTTAGAAACCTCTTTTTTTTTTTTTAAATTTCTTTAAATCTTTTTCCTTTTTTTTTTGTAAATATTTTATGATTTTCTTTTAAGAAATACTTCAACTACTAAACTAACTACTTGGATTATAATTTGTAAACTTAGGCCCAATATAAAATTTGGGCTAGAATTTATTTGAAAACCCCATAATATATCATAAAAGCCTATTAAAACCTTTATAATTAATAATAAACCTCTTTAATAATTAAAATCCTTTTAAAAATTATAATTAATAACTTACGAAAAATACGGAGTATTACAGACTACCCCCCTTAAAAGAAGTTTCGTCCTCAAAACTTAACGCAAGCAATTAAAAAATAAAGCAAGTAATTCACATATACTATAAACTTCCTATAAAAGTAAGTTGGCTCGCTTAATAACTCATGAAACAAGTCAAAATTAGGTCAAAAATAACGTTCTAAGGTCAAACGCGCGAAACTCTATCGCATTCTATCCTCCTTAAAAGGAGTTACGCCCCCGTAACTCGCTAAGACTTAAAACTTGACTAAAATATTTTTTCACCAACTTTGTAATACAAACAATATAAGAATCACTATTTGACTAAGAATAACAAAAATCACTAGATAGATTATACCTTCGAAAAAAATCTTTTGAGCTTTGAAAATTAACCTCTTTTTTAAGGTAATAATAATAGAAGTATTTGCCTTCAATAATAAATCAACATAATAAAGAAAAAATTTAAATAAGTCCAAAAGGGTATAGTTTATGACAAACTGAAAAGTTTTATAAAATTTGAGTAGGAAAATTTTCCAAATTCTAGAATAATAAAGAATTTCAACTTAACACTAAAGACAAGTGTTGTAGAAAAAATATTTGAGGGAAATACTAAAATGTTATGAAAATGCTATAATATAATGAGAACAAAAGAATTTTATAAAATCCTTCGCAAGTTTTACTCGAAAACGCCTTTATTTAAATAAAAAAATAGACTTGCTTTCTCCTTAAAAAGCTTCAAAAACTCATGAAGAACTCACAATGACTAAAAAAAAATATAACTCCTGATCCTAATTTATTACAAATCAAATCATTTCATCATTCATAAGCAACACTTGTAAGTATAACAACACAACATATACTTGAAGAAAATAGTCATCCTTACTTAGGTCCTCAAAACTAAAACTCCTCGAAATTCATCTTCAATTTTTTTTTCTTAAAGTACCATAATTAATATTCTCTCAAAATAGACAGTAGTCAACTAGGACTTGAGATAGTAAATAAACAATCTTGCCTCAAAATTGATATAATCTCCATTTTAATAAAATTAACTTCTCACATAATATATACTCAATGCTTAAATTCATAAGACGAAAATACGACTACTATTTCCAAAATCAATTACCTTGATTGACTAATTTCTTCCCGTTTCTCCTTTATTAAACTTTCGATTTTTTTTATTTTTTTTTTCTTCCAAAAAAAGTATATTTCTTCCATTATTAAAGACTTAGAGTCATTTAGCTTCTTTAATAATTGATAAACCCAATCCTTTATAACTCGTTGTAACAAACATCAAGCAAGAGTTTAAGACTACTCCTAAAAATAATACTTCTCTTGACACTTAATAATCCCCCAAAATCAACTTAGCATACATTTAGAGAGTCCTAGTATCTTACTTCCACCTTTTAAAACAAAAAGGATCCAAAGGAACCTACTAAAAATTCAAATATGGTCTTTTGTACTTTCTTTGTTTTACTATAACAACGATAACTCCTTTAAATATATTTGCAATTCAGCATAGGATAAAATTCCTTAATTAAATCAAACTTCAAATATGGTATCTCATATACCTATAAGGTCCTCATAATATCCCTTATTTTGTCACCTTTTTAAGGTTATATCTATATCATAGCTAAAATGGTGTTGACTATATCCATAAACAAAATATATAACTTATCTAGATCATGATAATTCGCCCAAACGAGTATAAATCATTGATCTCCTACTTGTACTTTCCACATATCATAAATTTTCCCTTTCTTACTCATGTCACCAAATATTAAAGATCATCCAACTTCAGAAAACTTCAAATGACTAATTTCACAATTCTTAGCATAACATAAGGAAATGTTTTCTTCATGTCTATATGAAAAAAAAACATAACTACTAAACTTCTTTCCTTCAAAGGAATAAACCAAAACAGTATTCACCTATAATGAATCTAAAACAACTGGGCTTACTTTGAAGTCATAGGCTCTTGTAACACTTATAAATCAACAAAACAAACATATAAATCACTTTGCATGAATTAGATCACATGCATACATGCCATATAAGACGTTAAATAATCAAATTCATCTCGTAGAAAACATCGATGCCAAAAAAAAAATGCCTTAAGAGATAGTAATATCACAACTTGCAAGTAGCTTCTTAATAATATGTCATGAAAGACAGAATAATAACTCAATTCTTATAATAAACAATAAACTCTTTCTTTTGCTTATGAAAAATACAAAGATTTTCATATTTTTATATAAAACACTTGAGAAACTTGAGAAAATCACCGCCACATGATAACGTTAAAGGCTTTAATACTAAGTACTAAGCCGAACTTGAAACTAATGCGGCGGAATAAGCTGAAATAACTTCTCTTTATTGATATAAACTTTATTGTACAACTTTAGCAATGGAAATTAAGAAAATAAAATAACAACTCCTTGACTAATTATGATTCCTCACTAGCTCCCCCATATGAAGTATGCATCATATCAACCTGTAAATTCTGCTCGCCAAAATAGGGTCATCACAGGGACAAAGCCATAAAACAAACAAAACAAAAATAAAAGCGTGTCAGTAAAAATACTGAGTACATGTATATGCGGAATATTAAACACTTTATTTAATTAAACATTTGAAATATTTAATTTTGAAAAGCCTTCCTTGGATATATACTTGATAATACTTGTATAATATAGAGTATATAACTTTAACAAAAATCCTTTTTCCTTGTCTAGGTACCTTTCCTAAAGTGTGCACACCCCCCAAGTTTAGTATTCTTTACTGAGTCTATTACGAGGGGTTACTACCTTGTCCACATGACTTATACAAAAAGTACATGGGTAAATAATATAATGGCTATCGTTCTTACTAATAAATAACAAGCCGTTGCCTGGGTAAATAATGTTAATAGCTACCGTTCTTGCTAATAAATAACAAGCCATTGCCTCTTTATTATTGCGATCATAAAAGATCATGTATATAATAAAAATCCTTCTGAAATAATCCTCCTTTAAAAAGAATAGTACTAATTATAAATTTAGCCATATAAGGCATAAATAAAATAACTTGCTTAAGAGGTAACTTTTGAAAAATAATAATAATTCAAAAACACTCCTTTTTAAATATTTAAACATGCATTTAAATATCAAACTCCTTGTAAATTATATGAATACAGATTCAAAGATCAAACTTTATAATAATATTGAACTAAAGACATAATTCAAGTGCATAATAAAATTAATAAACGTTCAAACATGTTCTTACAGAATGCATGTAGTTCATAACAAAACTTATAAAAACATGGACTTCAATAATGAAAACCCCATAATATATCATAAAAGCCTATTTAAAACCTTTATAATTAATAATAAACCTCTTTAATAATTAAAATCCTTTTAAAAATTATAATTAATGACTTACGAAAAATACGGAGTATTACAGTATTTGTTTAATAAATGGACATACTTAAAACCTATACCTCAAACCCATAAGGTATGGGGTTTAAAAATCCAAGGGGGGGATGTGGGTATGGCTCATACCAATACATCTAGGTACTAAATAAAATAAAATATTTCATTCCCAAATAAAACCAAACACATGGTATTAGGTATCAAGTTCTAAACCTATATCACCTTGGTTTAATTCCTGATTCCAAACTCATACCACCATATGAACCAAACGCCCCCTTACTGTATTAACCAGTGAGACGAGAATGTATGACTTGACGGGAAGTGGCTCGGACTCGGGTCGGACCCGTTGGAGGTTGCGCAGGATCTGAGTCCGACCCAACTTCTATTCGGATTCAGACTTTTTTAGCGGACTCGGAGTCAGATTCTTTTTTACGGATTTGGATGGGATTTTTTCTTTAGATTGGGGCGGACTTGGTTTGGATTCGGACTCAATTGTCATCCCTATATGTTGTATCAAATATAATTCATTATAGTGGTAATAGTTAAGGATTAAACTTTTAATATAAGGGGCTTGTTCTATTCACCTTATTTTCAGTTCTCATTAGAAAAAATAAATAAGTTCAGATAATTTTTAATAAGGTCGAATGAATAAGTCCAGTTAAGCAAAAATTAGTAAAAATAAGATTTGCCACTCTCACAAAATAAGGTTAGTGAGTTCATATAAGTTCAAATAATGTATAATTAGCTCAAATAAGCAAAAATAGGTTGAATAGAACAGGCGGAATGTGTTACGCCGAATGTATAGGTATTTGGTTCAATGTTTGGCATGAAAAGAGAAATAAAAATTTATTACCACCAACAAATTTATTTTATTATTTGAGGGGGAAGGGCGCATAACAACAAACTAGGTAGTGGTGTCAGAAACAGATATGACCGCTGGGTCAACATGATATCGACCTGACTTGGACCTGGTTCGACCTGTGAGGGTCAATCCCCAGACCTAACCGAAACCTGACCTGAGATTACCCAGACCGACCGACACCGGGAAGATTATACTCGACCTAACCCACGGAGACCGCATTCAAACCCGAACCTGACCGTAACCAAACCAGATATTAACCCAGAACCCAACTAGTCCCAATAAATACATGGTTTCAAATCAATTTTTGTTTATGATCGACCTGAATTCAACTATACTTTAATTGAATCAGATAAAATAAGATCTACCTTATTTGATCCAATTTTTCAAACCAACTTATTTGGACGACTAAACCCCATAAAATTATTAAAATTTAATTATTATTCTATATGTACAAAATCATTTAAATATATTAATTTTATCTTTTACCAAATATATACTATATGATATATTATGAAAGAGAGACAAGTGAGTTTCTTTCACTTTTGTATTAACTAGAGAACATAAATCTATTAGACTTATCACTATCACTATCAAACCAAACTATTACTTCAATTAACCCAAAACCTACTTAAATTGACGGGCAAATATTACTTTGATTAACTAACTAAATATCAAATTAAAATTACAGAAAAATAACAACCAAAAATATGAATGAAATACAAAAATTACAAAGAAATTAACAACTAAACTACCACCACCACCACCACTGCCTCCTCTACCAACGTCACTACAAGAAAATAGGTTTTGGGCGACGGATTTGAAACCCAAGGGCAACAAAATTGTATTTCGTGGCCCATAGCTAAAAACAAGGGCGACGAGTTGAATTTGTTGCCCTAGTGTACATTATGGGGCGACTAATTTTTTTGTTGTTGCCCAAAATCATATTTGGGCGACGATTTAAGTTTGGGGGCGTGAAAAATTCGTCGCCCAAACTTTTGTGCAACAAAATTGTCCCATTGGGCAACGAATATTTTCGTTGCCCAAAACCTATTTTCTTGTAGTGAACCTAACGGCACCACCACCACCTCTGCCAGCGCAGATCATCGCACCACCACCGCCTACCATACCCAACAATCATATGACCACCATTCAACCATAGATCTAAAAAAACAAAAAAAAGGGGAAAAAAACTCTTAACAATAGTTCTTAAAACTTATATTCTCCCAACAAAAATACACACGGATACTGGATACAATACCTCGAACAACAACAACAACAACAACAACAACAATAACAGTGATATCTTGTTTATTACTTTACTTTTTGATAGTTTTTAATTGGTTTTATAGTTGTTTTTGAGTTAGTTTAGCTAGTTTGTTAGCTATTTCCTTAATTTGTGCAATTTTCCTTCTTGTATGCACTTTCTTTGGGCGGATTTGTTTCATTTCAGGACTTAAGAGCACGCTTGGAGGACACTTGCACAACCCCGAATATTAATATCGAAGAGGAAGGTCAAGGAAGCATCAAGGAAGCATAACCGAGTTCCAGAGGCAAATATAAGAAGTTTTGGAAGAGTTTGCGTACAAGGGTCAACTTCAAATGGCCATAACTTTCAGCACACAAAACATTTTTGAGCGATTCAAGTTGGAGATGGAAGCTTGGCTCAATATCTTTCCAACGAGTGGTCACAAGCTCAATTACGATGTAAAACGAGTGAGATATGGTCCGTTTGAAAATGAGCCGACGAAACTAAAAGCTGACCCGAGCGCTCGGGTCAACTGACCCGCCCGGGTCAATCTACGATTAACTCATTTTCACTCCTGTTGGTCTGACCCGCCCGGGTCAGGTGATCCGAGGGCTCGGGTCATCTTACCCGCCCGGGTCGGGTCATTTTTCCGGAAACCTTTTTACGACTTTGTTTGTTTTAATGCGGGGTTGTTTTGTAATTTTCTGTTTTATTTCTTATGACTATATAAAAGGGACTCCTCTTATTTTAACTTAGGCTAATTTACATTATTTTTGAATAAAGGGAGATTTGAAATTCTTAAAACCCTAGGAGAGATAAAATCTCATTTCTAGAGAGAGAAGTGAGAGAAACTTGTTGAAAGCCTGGAATTTGAAGAATCTAAGAAGGAAACTTGAAGATTTGGAGGCTCCTTGCAACTTTAATGAGAATTTCTTACTCTCTCTCATATTTTATTGCTTTATTCTCTTATTTTCATGTCATTTTCACTCTATTTACTTGTTCATCCTAGATTATTGTTTTAGTTCATGTTAATAGTTGTTAATGTCTTTTAGTTTATAATTTATCATGATTTGTGAGTAGCTATTTCTTTGAGAAGGGTTTGAAGCCATTAATGAGTTCATGAACCTCTAAATCCAACATTGGGTTTTGACTTGGGATAATTTTGGTTAATTGATTTGGTATTTTCATGAATGTTTGTGTGATTGGCCATCATAGGAGCATAATTTAGGTACCCTTAGTGAAGGATCGAGAGATGAAGTTAAGGGGTTGCCTCAAATCGATTATTAGGCTTGAAGGACCATGAGAATAGGGACTACCTAGCCTAGGGGACTTAGTTTGCTTGTTTAAGTTCATCATGTTTATGGATATGCTCGGTTGAATGCCTTAGCCATGAGAATAGGTCTTCAGTAAGAGACTAGGCCAATCTAGCTAGCTCGAGAGAGTGGTTAGAGTATCAATGGATGAACAATTCCCCTCAATTGATCCCCATTGTTGATTCCCATTGTGATTGCTTGGTTTGTGAATGAGTTGATTGGTGGATACCCCTTCCCAAAGTCATTTTTCTTATTGTCTTTTCATCTATAAATCTTCAAAAACATAGACTTTGCTTAGCTTATCATAAATCGATACTTATTGGTGCTTCCCTTAGTCCTTGTGGATTCGACCCTTTACTTGCCCTATATTGGGTAGTTTAGGTATCTTTGACGTGTTTACAATTGGGCAACGAATATTTTCGTTGCCCAAAACCTATTTTCTTGTAGTGAACCTAACGGCACCACCACCACCTCTGCCAGCGCAGATCATCGCACCACCACCGCCTACCATACCCAACAATCGTATGACCACCATTTCAACCATAGATCTAAAAAAACAAAAAAAAGGGGAAAAACTCTTAACAATAATTCTTAAAACTTATATTCTCCCAACAAAAATACACACGGATACTTGATACAACACCTCGAACAACAACAACAACAACAACAACAACAACAACAACAACAACAATAACAGCAACACCTCGTCGGCAAATTGTAGGCTGTTAATTCAAGAAAAAGCCATGGTAAATGCAATAAAAGTGAATACTTATGTCCAGTCTCATGAATAACATGAGCAAAAAACACCGCAATTTCGAGCTTAGAATCATCAGTAGATCCAACAGTGCCAAACTGAGGGTAGTTATTAAGAGCATCCAAGAAAGTAGACCTGCTATAAAATTCTCACCAGCACAACCACCATCATTAGGACTAAAAAACGAAAGAAAAGAATCAGAAAATAGAAAAAAAAGAAAGATAAGAAGAAAAATGGAGAGGGAAGAAACAGGGGGTATTCGGGTGTTGGCCACTGGGGTGCTGGAGGTGCGCAGGGTGATGAGGTGAACGAAAGAAGAGCAGGGGGATTGAGGATTGGGTTGTTGGGCGGTCGGAGGAGGCGCGACGTGGTTCGCAGGTGGGAGCAACAAAGGTGATGATGGTGAAGGGTGCTGAAGCCGGTGATGGGCTGGTTGTTCTGGGGATTTTCTTGGGGCGGAGAGGTCGGCGATTGAATTGAAGAAGGTGGGTGCCTGTGTAAGGCTGGCGCGATGGTCGGATGACGATGCAAAGCCCTCTTACGACCACGCATGCCTGCGTGGTCGTGGTGGTCACTGAATTCCAGCGGAGGCTGCCGGCAGGAGGAATTGAGGATGGAAGGAGGGAGCAGCTAGAGTTAAGTAGGTTTTTTGGGTGGGAAATATGAGTTTGGAGGAAAGAGATGAGGGAGAAGGTGATAAGTTAGGAGATGATCTAACAGTTGAGTTTGTTTATGACTTGTATCCAACGGTTAATATCTATGATCTATGTACTTTGTGTTGTTTTCTTGTGTGCTCTTGATTATGATGATCTAACGGTTTATATTTTGCCCATTTGATGGTTTTGGATTTTTCCTTAAGAAATAGACAATCCTACCAAATTACTATTTAAAACAACTAAACCCCAAATCTCATACCTTACAACTCAATTTTCAAATATTAATCATAATTAGTTATAGTAGTAATTAAAATTTTCATAATTTATATTATTTATTTAACCGATATCTGCTCGTATCAATGATCTCATTGTCTCATTTATCGGTAAATTAATTAGGGAATAACAAAGATTCATATCATAAATTAGATAAACCAATCATATAAATATATACTTGAAAATTGATTGATGCGTGTCGTTTCCGCAACAAAATTAAATTTATAAATCACTCACTAACTCTAACAGATAGATAGGGAAAGTAAGGGTCGAACCCACAGAGACTGCGTTATTATCTTAAACTTATTATTTAATTATATAAATAACTATTACTATACAATATTGGGGGGTTTCCATGTATCAAAACTATACTAAAACTATTAAACTAAAATAATGAATATAAATTGCAAGAAATATATCCGGTTTTAAAAAATATAATAAAGAAGCTAATAGGAGACATGTAACTTTCTATAGATATTGGGTATAATCATTGACTCATTCGACTAGCCTAGGATAGATTGATTAACTATATAATCCATTGAAAGCAAGTAGATTACTAGTTTTATCTTTCTTACTCGTTAAATCCCGTGAAAGCACGCAAATTTAATCCTAATCAAGCTAAATTAATCCAACCATGAAAGCATGTATCAAATTATCAAACTTGACAGCATTAGAAACACCAATCAACTGAACCCAAATTAACCAGTAAGCTGCAACTAATTGAATTCAATTATTACACAAGTTTCTAGCAAATATAATTAGACCAGAAAGCTGCAACCTAATTAAAACTACTATCAATCTAACAATAGAAACATGAAACAATTTAGGTGATCAATCTAAATCAATAAACATGAATCAAAAGCCGGATAATAAACCTTGTATAAATACCCAAAAGAAACTAATCATTTATAACACAAACAAAAACGTAATCTCATAAACCCATATATCAAATAGTCAATTACATGTTCCTACTAGTGTAGAACTACTCTAAATTAGAAATAAAAACAAAGAAAAAGATAGAAGAGAGTAGAGAAAACTCATGAGGGGACGAATTTTGGACTATATCCTTCGATATCTCTGTATTGCTCTGTAGTCCTCCGTTGTGCGTCCTCTGTTCTGCTCCGTCTTCTTGTACTCCTCTATGCCGCCTCCTCTTGTTTCGTCGCTGCTGTCTTTGTGCTGTTGTCTTGTGAGGTTTTTTTAATCCAACCCTTTACTGTGTGTATTACTAACCAAAGAAACCAATTCCACTTCCACTTTCTTTCTCAATACCCCACGTGGGTTTGTTTTAATCAAGGCCCATGACAATAGCCTTTTATTTTTCTTCTTTTCTTTAGTTTCTTTTACTCCTAGTTGCATGGGTTAAAGTATTTGTATTGGATTTGGCCCATATATCCAATTATTCGACTCCAATATAATTATGTACCTGCCAATATGAGATAAATTATTAATAGTATAATATATAACATAGGTCAAACTAATAAATAATCATATAAACTCAATTATTAAGTAACCTACAAAAATGATTAAAACCCACAACTCATAGTTTATAATACTAATGAATAGCTACTAAGAGGGAATAAGAAGGTTATAATATGTAATAATTATTTTCCAACTCTATTTAAATGCGTTATCACTTAATAATTAAAGGGGGTTACTAAATACCGCCCGTATTTACTTGAAATCGCCCGTATTTTTTTTAAAATACTCCTAAACTACCCCCTACAAATATACCCCCCACACTCTCTCACTCTCTCACTCTAACACTCTCTCACTCTCTCACTCTCTCACTCTCACTCCTCACTCCCACCATAGCCACCACCACCAAAGCCACCACCACCCCCAAAGCCACCACCACCACCACTGCCACCACCACCACACGGCAACCACCACCACAGGCAACCACCACCACCCGGGCGAGGAAGGCCGCACCGGCGACCACCGAGAGAAACCGACGCCGACCACCACCACAATACGCCGGGAAAAAGAATGGGCCCAAGGAAGAAGGGAAAGGAAATCGGGGAATCTTCAAATCGGGTTAGTTTTGTAGTTATTTGTGGTAAAAAACAACGTAGGGTTGCCGGAAAAGGCCCACTCCTCGCCTAGGAAAAACGAGGAACAAAAAAATTTTTTTTTTTTTTCGTAAGAAAGACGCCCAACGGATAAGAAATCCGTTACCACCAGGCGGTGGTAGCGGTGTACGGATTTCTCGCGGTGTGTTTCGTGTCGAAAGTTTTTTCGAAAAAAAAAAAATTTTTGTTCTTTTTTCGCGAGGAGGGGGATTTAGGTTTTTTTCCTTTTTTTTTAATTTATGTTTATGTTTATATTTTATTAATTTCTGTTTTTTTCTAATTATGTTTATATGTTTATTTTAAATAATTTATGTTTGTTCGTAATTTATGTATTAATAATTTCTGTTTGAATTAAAAATAATAATTTGTGTTTATTTGGGCTTTTATAATTAATGTCAATAGTTATTTGAATATATTAATTTAATTGGAATAGTTAATATGTTAATTTGTGTGATAATATGGTAATTAGGTTTTATTATTATTATGTTAATGCATGTTAGTAACATGGTAGTATTATTTAATTTATTTAATTGTTTAATAGCATGTGATAATAGTATTATTTAATTTTAATAGTTATTATATAATAAGTTAATATATTGATTTGAGCATGTTATTATATTATTAAAATATTTCAATGATATTAGCATGTTATTATTTTATATTAGTAGCATATTACGATTATTTATTGTAATGATATTAGCATGTATTAACATGTTAATTTATATAGGGTATTTGTTTTTATTAGCATGTTTACTAATGATATTAGCAAGTTAATATGATTTATTGTTGTAATTTTAGTTAATTAATTATTAGAAAGTGAATAGTTATATAATAATGCCCTAATTTACTTACTTTGCGCATGTTAATATATTTTAATAATAATATTATGTTAACACCATCACCAATGTTAATGCATCTTAGTATTAGTTTTCCTTATAATTTTAGTTAAGTAATTATTAGAGTGTCAATGGTTATAGATTAGTAGTAATTATAATATAATAACGTAGACATTAAATAAATAATAAATAATTAACATAATGTATTATTAGGGTCTTGATGGTCTGAGGGATCGACGCCACGACACACTAGATCTCGTGGTGTTGATGCATCTAGTAGGAGGGCGAGGGCGATGCTCGGGCTAGCCGGATGCCTATTCCGAGGACGCGCCGATAGTCTTTGGATGGGATATTGGGGACGAGCGGGGAGTTAGATCATGCTATGAGAGATGACGATGGAGGCGATGTGGGTGAAGCCGCCTCCCATGTGCTGTGAGGAAGGGTAGTAGAGGGAGGTTTGTTTCGGGGTCGAGTTCCGGATCTAGTAGGCTGTCGAGCAGGGCTAGAGCTGCTAGGGATACTTCGTGGTTAGTTACCGAGGCGATGCCCGGGGGCCCACTTGACGGTACCACGATTCCTAGTTGGCGGGGGCACGTCGGCTCCCGTATATACCACGATACGACTGCTAGGGATGTTATCTTTGTGCCATAACCGCTCCAAGTGCATTTGATCCGTTCTGTGACTTGGGGTTTCCGCGGCCAGTCGTTGCGGCGCTTGGATAGATCTTGTATTGCCCGGCTACCGGGGATTATGTTTGGGCACCTTGACTTTCCATTACTTACGGCGTTTGTAGAGCGTTAGCGGCCCAGAGCACGAACACGTTTCACATGCCTTTTGGAGAGATGACCATCATGTTACATGACGTTTGGCGGATCCTACGTGTTCCTATTGAGGGTCGGACTGTTAGTCTTTGTTTTTGCCGACTTCGAGTTGTATGTACGGTTTGAGGAGCTCCTCGGCTTGACTCGTGAGGAGTTATTATGTGAGGACTCACGGAGTGCGGAGGAACGGTGGCGTTACCGTTCGGAAGATTTTCGATCCCTTTGCATGGATCGGGGCCGTCGGGCGACGTGCGGGTTCGCGCATGGTTCCTCCCGACACTTGGGTGTACCCTCTTCAGCGATAAGAGTGGTTCCCGCCTCATGCCCCGAACATAAGCCGAGTTGGATGACCTTGATTCGGTTCATACTTACTCGTGGGGCTCTTTGCTTAGGCGTACCTATATCGTCGGCTAGGGGTTGCGTCTAGAGCGGATAGCAAACAGGTTGCCGGGTGTTTGACGCTCCTCCCGGTCTTGGATATACGAGTACTTCCCGTGTTTCCGACCACGGCGAGAGGGGCTGGCCTTCGGTGATCATGATCCCGGGCACGGAAGTGGGATTATCACATCGTCGGCAAGGATTTCGTCCGATTGGAGTCCATTCGTAGACGCTTGGACAACCTTCGGGTTACGGAGGTACGAATATTTAATGCATTAGTAAAATATATATTATTATGTTCTCATATATTACTACTACGTTAGTAACATGAAATTATTACATTTATCCGTTTTCGGGTCGATTGGACTCCATATGGGGATGACCAGGCTGCCATGATTCCGAGGACGTTGTATGTCGGTTTCATAGGTTATCGAGGTATCATTGAGCCGTACAACCCGGATCGTGTACTTTGCGACGGTTGGGTTTTGTTCGAGGTCATTCCTACCCCTTCTATTCGGCTGATTTCGCATACGAGACCGAGCAACCCGAAGAGGTATGAGGTTCAATTCTCGGTCTCGATGGCGAGTGTGCATGGCGGCGGTTCACGCCATATCTTTGGGGGTCTCAACGTATCACGGTTGAGACGGGTTACTCGTCGCGGAGAGTGTTCGAGGGAGTACATGGATTGGTTTTGTACATATTCCCATCCTACCCTCATTCTTTGCGAGATAGGACGCATATTCCGCCCAGGGCCAACACTTCAAACACCCACTATGTACGCAATATAATCATTTATTTGTTTACTATTTTATATGTTATATTATTGATACATAACATAACATAACTAACTCGACTTTTTGCGGTGGATGGCCCGACATTTTGACGCCACGAGGCGTTGACGGAGGATCGGCACAATGACCGGCGACCCAACACTTCTTTGGCATATGAGATGTTGGCCGACCTCGCTCGGGATTGGGATCTTTGCATTGCGACTAGATCGGGCACGGGGCCGCTGGCGAGGACGAGCATCATCATGACATGTAGTCATTGCATTTCGATGTTCTCATTCCATTAGTTATGTATGGGTGTATTATGTAGTAACATTTTTTTATGATATTACTTTGGGTGTATTATGTAGTTACATTTTTTGATGATATTACTTTGTTAGGTATATATGACTTTGGTTTTATGATGATATTTATTATTTCAATTTGAATCATTGCAACCTATTGTTTCAATTTGAATCATTGCAACATATTATTTCAATCTCAATCATTCCAACTTATTATGATCCAACATTATAAATTAATATCATATCAAATACTACTTATTCGGCTCAAATTCAATTATCAAATAGTATTAATAATTACAAATGCATTTATCAAATACATTACATAAAATATTACAATGAATAGATCGCACTATGTACTATATACTAAGAAGAGAGTAACTCATCCCATAAAGCGCGTCGCACACCATACAACAGATCCCGACCATCAACACTATCTTCATGCATGTTATGCCACAAGTTATGAATAGGTGGTACCGGTGATCCGGGAAGTAACTCAGTCTAATATAATGCTTGAAAGGTACCAAGATGTGCAATTACGAGTTCGTTAGTTGGACCCACCGTGTATTCAGAAGCACGCCAAGGAAGGACAGTGATACACGGATATAGTTGTCCCTCTGGGCCAAGTCCTACTAAAATGACTGCGGCATTGAACATCTGCGTAATAGGAAACAAGTCTTGCGAAGTAACCATCCAATGAGCCTCGGATCTTGGCCCCCATTCCAAATAATGCGCCTTATTGCTGCGTCTATCCCATCATAATAAATATGTGTGTAAACATCCCGATGGCAGCAATCTCATTTGCCATATTTTGGCGGATAAAACCCCATTGGTCTTCATTCCCTAAAAAACAATCTGCAACGGTTCGAAATCCCACGTTACCGTCCGCTTGGACATTAGTCCATCTAGTAATGAATGGGCGAAAAATCCCGGGAATCCTGCGGTAAAATGGAAATCCACTAACACCATCTTGTCCATCCACGCTTTCCCGACCTACAACAATCAAATTAATTAACATAAAATTTATCGGTACGTATCAAATAAATGTTATCAATAATCAATACATACAATTAACAAACATATTACCTGTAGAAGTTGACAAGCTCATAAGCCGAACCTGAAGATCCGCTTCTCTTTGAAGACGAACTGGATGTGTGCTCAAAGCCACTCTTCTTTCGTTTTGTACTTGGGTGATTCTTTCGGCGTGGTCTCCCTTTGGGATTCTCGACAATATCGGGCTCAAAAGCTGAATCGCCCGGATTACGCGAGATGTTCCTCTAGAACCCGGGTAGCGCTCCGCAATACGGCGGGATCACTACTTTGAACCTGCTCAACCAACTCTAAGAAGTGCGAGAATCTTGTCTTTGCCTCGGATACAAACACGGGGTTGTTGACACCATCACCAATGATCAAAGTAGTCCAATAAGGATGTAAGTTTGTCGGGTACGGACTCTCGTTCGCCTCCAATCGTCTCCGTATGGCGCATGCACGGGGGATTGCATGTGTGGTTCTCAACGAGCAACGCAACGCCGATTTACCTCGTAGCCTAACTCCCGCATACGATTTTCCTCATGCGGTACTTGATTCTAAACGGTAATGCGAGACTCGACCATTTAATTGATACAATGCCCGAGTCTTGTATAATATTCCGTGCCAACGCCGACTTTCCTCCAAATCATTCTCAACCTTCTTGACCTGATTTTCTATCTCACTTTGTGAGCAATAGAAAAGATGGAGTCCAAGGCGGTTGTGCTACTAAAAACCCAAGACTTCGGTGCGAGTGTGCACTTTCAACTCGGCTAGTGCACGTGTTCCCAAGGTGAAGTTCATTGTCCGTCCATGCCCGCACAAACTTCTCTTTGTACACAAGCCAAGTTGTTTCAACGTATTGGATTATTTTAGGCCACTTTCTGTACACATCTCTCATATTATCAACCTCGGCCTCATAACTCCTCTCGTCGGTCGCGTTGACTATACGATACCAAGTTCGGCTCACGAATCTCGGACCCGCATCGGTGTTGGCCATGATGTTACTCACTCCTAGCCTCGCACGTCTTTGTTGATATGCCATCTACATAGCAAATGTGCGAGTTAGGAAACACTTCCCGGATCGCTTTCATAAGGCCCAAATCACGGTCGGTAATGAGTGTAACGGGGACAACATTCACTCCAATAAGCAACCTAAACTTGTCCAACACCCAATTATAACTATCATGTTTCGTTGGCCATCGAGCATACCCAACCATAAAATTCTTGTTGCACGGCGTCATCCCAATGAGCTCTAGAAAAGGCATGTTATATTTGTTGGTTTTATATGTTGCATCCATACCAACAACAAGTGGATAAGTTCGGAGGATATTTGTCGAACGAGGGTGCACCATGAATCTTTGCGGTCATTGCATTTGTCTCCTCGTCTTGCCTAATCCGGTGAAGGTAGTTGCTCTCTCGAGCAAGGTGAAGGAAGTGTTGCATCACGTCTCTACCATCCATTGCTTCCCTTCTATCCTTTTCCTTCGGGTTGTACAAGTGTCTCATATTTGGATGATCATCGGGAAATTTTTCATTCACGGCTTTCATTATACTAGCGGGGCTTAACGTGCGACTTTATCATATCGCGAGCGAATACCTTTGCCGCCGGACTAAGGCCGCTGATGGGTCGATGTCCCTCGGGGTAATGAATGAACTCATGATTGTGCATGCCCCTAATCCCCCGTTACGCTTTGATCACCCATCCAGTTCGATCCGGGTACTCCAAATATTCAACCTTAACTCCCGCTCTGACCCACGGGGCTTTTGTCTTTGTAGCTACCCGTCTTTGCTACACTAAGATCTCTACCTTCACCCCTATATGGTGCGCCCGGTTACATTTCATATATACATATTCTCGTCCACTAGGATCGTGTTTATGATTTGACATAATAATCATCACAAACCCGATTTCATTTGCCCTTTTCTTAACCCAATCTTGTAGTTCCTTTTTCTCTGCCCATAGTGTTTCATTATAAAACATGTGATTATAATCTATATAATCACCCCCAAAGTCCGGCAAATAAGCCTATAATGTTTAGCATTTTTTCAATTAGACAACATATAATCAATAATATTATTCACATATTTGAAAACAATATCAAAAAATATTAACTAAATATTCGTTAACAAAATTAACATAAACGGATGTACTATTATTCGCTAATTACAAAATCAATACTAATTATGACGGAAAATCAAATATTAACTAAATGGAACATATTAACTATTAACATTTAATTAATATATTCAAATTAACTATTCACATAAATTATAAAAACCCAAATAAACACAAATTATTATTTTTTATTCAAACGAAATTATTAATAAATAAATAAATAAATTAGGAACAAATATAAAATATTTTAAATAAACATAAATATATAATTATTAAAAAACATAAATTACTACAAACATGAACAAAACATAAATTTTAAAAAAATAAAAAATAAAAAAAACCCAAACTCCTCCCCCCTAACCCTCGCTAGGAAAACACGAGGCTAACAAAAAAATTTTTTTTTTTTCGAAAATGCGGGGCAACGGATAGGAAATCCGTTACCACCGCCTACGGTAACGGATATCTTTTCCGTTACCACCACGAAGGTAACGGATCGGATCTACGTTACCTCGTGGGTGGTACCGGAAAAGTGATCCGTTACCATGGTAACGGATCACTTTTCCGTTGCTTCCCACGAGAGGCAACGGATTTTTGGTCCGTTAGTTCTGTGGAAGCAACGGGTTTTACATCCGTTTCTTCCACTGGGGTAACGGATTTTCGATCCGTTACCCTGCTCCGGTGGCCAAAAAAAAATTTCCGGCAACTTAAAAAAAAAAAAAAAATTTCCAACTTACCACATTTCGTTCCGGCGGCGTTGACGGTCCTTCATCGGACATTTTGCGTCGGTGGTGCTCCGGTGGTGGTGCTCCGGTGGTGGGTGGTGGTCGGCCGGCGATGGTGTTCGGAAGGTGGTGGTGGTGGTGGTGTTAGTGCTTGATGGTGAGAGAGAGAGCTTAAGTTTGGTGAGAGTGTAAAGTGAGGTGAAAGGGGGGAGGGGCATGGGGGGTATATAATGAAAAAAATACGGACGATTACAAGTAAATACGGACGGTAAATAGCGATTCAGTAATTAAAACAGACACAAATCAGACTTATTACTCTAAAAATAATTATAAAGTGATTATAACCGAAATATCATAAAAGTATAATATTTAACCCATATAACTCAAAGAGACGACACTAAATGTATTATATTAGAGGGTAAAAATATGTATAAATATGCACTTATCATTGATCTTGAATCTTTATAAGATAAGGAGCAAAAATGCTACTCGGTGAATAGTTATACTTGTTAACTAATTTAATTATGGTTGTTACTTGTTAACAATTAACTTATTGATTTTACTTTTTAATAAGTTATGGTTAGCTTTTATAGGGGAGAATGATTTGGGGGTATAATTTATTATTATTGTTATTGTGCAACATATGAACCCAAGTTATAATCACTTAGGCCTCATATGAACAGTCGATGTAAACATATGAATGTATGATTGTCATTTGCTATAGTATTATAACATATCAAGAGTCGTTATACTAATTTATAATCAATAGGGTATTAGATTGGTTTTTCAATTATTTGGATACCAATTTTACACCAAAATGATTAAACATATTGATAAAATAGTTTGTTTATACTTTATCATATATAGTCACAACATAATACATATATACCGCGTTATGTCTGTTATGTTATTGTTATTATTAGCATTGTTGCTACTATTACTATTAGTATTTCTATTGTTATTGTTATTGTTAGTATTCCTGTTCTTATTTGTATTACTATTGCTATTTTTAGCATTGTTACTATTACTGTTATTATTTGTATTACTATTATTATCATCATCGCTTTATATTTATTATTATTATTATTCTCATTATCATTATCATCATAGCTATTTACAAACTTATATATCAATCATAATGCTTATAATAATAAATCATTTATATAAAGCTTGGAATTGATCTTCTACTCGTTATTATTGTCGTTGGTTATAATATATCATATTAGAACATATGAAGAGTCGTTCTATTCCTTTACTCATTAGAGTGGTTTTACGCAGTTGAATAGTCGAAATAAGAGTTGATTAAGAGAATACACTAAACATCACGGTAAACAATATATTGTTTTTATTAGTTTTTCGTTATCATTCATATATTTATCGCACACACATATATCTATATATATGTCGATCTTAATATTTTTTATAATATGTTTCGTTTACAAAATCCATAGCAAAATCAAAATGACCCGACCAGGAGTTAACCGAATAAGTTAAATTGACGTTCAATAGCGAATGGACTTGATACTTCACAATGATCGAACTAAGGTCATTAGTAATTCAACCCGAGTACACTTGACTCTATCCAAGCGTACATGAAACCCAAATACGACCTGCGCAAATCCGGTTAAAAAATGTCCACGGGCGATCATACCCGGGAATGGATCGACTTGTAAATGGAACGCTCTGACATGTCCGACACCCCGCAATCCCATGATTCAAATGTGATCGACCCAGTTGAACAAAACCTGACCAATCACGACTGGGGTACTGACTGACAGAATCCTGACCTATCCGGGTCTGACCTGGTTCGTCGTGGGTATACCCAGAACCTGTTTGAGAACCTGTTTTGACACCACTAAAACTAGGTGAATTCATTGTAGTAATGTTATTAAGGAGGGATTGAACGAAACAAGAAAGTATACCAATCGATAATCAAATAATTTATCATCTAAAACTCCACAAAATGATAAGTGTAAGATATAATGTGCCGATGTTCGAACACGAAGTACTTATTGCAATATTTGCATTGACCGTCTTTTCATGGAGTGCTAGAGTTGGGTCACAGCTCATGAACATTCGTCAATAAGTTTGTTGCATAACACAATCTCATGATTCATGAACCTTGTTCTTACTAACATTTCCTCCCTCTTTTTTCTTCTATTACGGAAAGTACATGAAAATATTAGAACAACAAATTTAGGATCATATACCTTCTTAAATACTACCTCCGTATTTTTTTAGTTGCATCATTTGGTTTTGTGACAATATTTATCAACCAACTTTGTTAAATTATCTCGCATTATTATATAAGAAAAAACATAGTCAAGTGGGGTCTTTCGTCTCAATGAAAGGATTCCAAATATCAATTTTTTTATAATTTTTACTTACACCAAATAAGATATATTAACGTTCAAAGAATCGTCTCGACAAATGTGAAAAAACAAATGTTGCAACTAAAAAATACAGATGTAGTACATGTTTATTTTAACTTTAAAACTATACACATACTCTATTTTAACTATATTTTTCTATATATATATATATATATATATATATATATATATATAACTCGATATACACAAATAATTAGAATAGGCAGTCTAATTCTAACATAAAATTAGACAAATTCAAGCTTGCACTCTCCAAAAAAGTCCACGTATCTCACCCTAACGCAACACTATCCCTAGACATCTCACACCAACCTTGTCATCCCTTCTCTTCTCCTTCCTTTGTTTCACTTTGAATCTCGAACTACAACACACAATATTTTAAAAATAAACCTGTAAACACAAATTTTAGATCTGCAAAATAGATTGTCAAAAGATGTGAATAAGAATAATATTTTATTGATCTTTGTAATTTTGGGTTACAATCTCTAATATTGATCCTCTGATTCGATCTCCACTTGTGCTTGAGTTTTACAATTCATGAACAGATTTGATCTTCTTGAATGAGGGCCTTCATGCTTGATCTTGTCCAAGGATGTTGATGTTGAATAGAACGGCACGACAGTTTTATGTGCTTGTTGTTCTTCTTCTACTGGAATGATTTGATGTTGAATTGTTGTTGATACGAACAAATATGATCTTCTTAAATAAGGGCCTCCGGGCTTGATCTTCTTCAGGTTACGTCGTCTAGAATTAAACGGCTTTGATGCTTGTTGTTCTTCTTCTAGTTTGAGGATTTGATTTGGATGTGCAGACTTAGAAAGTCTCTGGAGCAGCTTTCTCTCTCTCTCTGTAGTCTTCTGTATTTCTCCCTCCTGGAGTCTGGTTTCTTCTCCTCCTCCCTAAATGAAGAGTGGGCAACTCTATTTATAGAGCTTTCTAGGGTTTAGGGTTTCTGAATAGTTCCCCTCTCTTGGCCGTCATTATTTAAATGACTCATTTCTTATTATTGGACTTTTGACCCATGCATTATAAATGATAATCAATTAAAATAGACCAAATATACTCATAGGTCCAAATTAATTAATTTTACTTATCATTTATATTTTTTTTATAAAAGTTCATAATATTGACTTAAATGAGTCGAAATGATAATGTGGCATTTAATAAAATTTTCGTGCCTACAAATTGCCCCCTCGAGACTGTATCACGTACACAATTTGAGTGTTTAAGCGTGATTGAGTCTCGATATATTTTTTTACCATCAAAAACAAAATTGTGTTGGCTTCATTTTGTTTGAAACAAAATGGCTTATTTATAATGGATCAAAAGCACCTTGTTTAAGAATTCTAGCAACAACTCACGACAACAAGCTGAGTTATATAAGTTAGGGCTTCTTTTTCCTTTTTTTATCATAAATTAATGCTTGCCATTTTCAACTCCACGAGTAAATTAGCTGCATATTTCCTTTCTTAACTCTTGAATATCCAATATTCTTGTTGGAGATAATAATTGGATAGACTTGAGATAAGCCAAAAATCCCACGAAAAGCTCAACAATTCTGAAGATAAGTTTTGACTCCAATCATAATCTTAGCGAGAGTTGTTATCTGCGTAGATATCTTGGAAGTTATACCTAACTTATCGATATAAATACCACTAAACATTTCAGAACTTTATTCATCCAGGTTGCAGCGTCTACGATGCACTTGAAGCCATGCCGTCAACTTACTTGAGCCAATGTGAAGGAGCCGCCATCTTCTTGAGGCCATGAGCCCACGAGTCATGACACCATGGAGGAGATGCCATTTTCACTAATCACGGAAGACCCTCGACTTTCTATCTTCTTGCCCCTCATATCTGCTTGAGATTTCTTTGTCATACTTTTGTTTTTCTTGCAGGTATGCACATTATGAGCTTGTCTTCCACGTACCATCTGCTATGTGAGCCATTCAGCTCGTGCCCAACCTATACCTCCAATTGCGGTTGCCCCATTGATCAAGCAACTTGAAGCCATAAAGTCATCAACTCTCTAGCCAAGAAGACATACAATGAAGCAGTCATATGCATGAATGAACCCGATTAAAGCCATGAATGAGCCGCCGACTATGCTGACATCGTAGAGGAATACATACCATGCTCCGTTTGTTGTGACACATGCTAACGTGAAGAACAAGCCTATTGACGCTATGGAGCAGGAGCCCAGCCATACCATTGCCATTTCGACGCGAAAAGGACGTAGCCATTTGCCTTGATGTTTTGACGCTGCGGACGACGTAACCATTTGCCTGAGGAGCCGAAGAGAGGAAAATGGAGCCAATATTTAATGTTGTAGCAAAGCAATTGACGCCATAGTCGAACTACTCCCAGAGCGGTGGTGCCAAAGCCGACATCGTTCGCGAGCCATTGACGCCATACTCGCATCATTCCTGATTCCCGGAGCCTTGAAGCCATAACCGAACTTACTCTTGGAAGTCGCGGTGTTTGTTGTACAAGCCATAGCCCCATAGATCGACCGAAGCCGACGGCGTTCTGGAGCCATCATTCCCAATCTCTTGGAGGAGAAGCCAAAACAATCCGGAAACCCTTCTTGACTCTATAACCAAGCAAATTCAAGAGCTTTCTTGACAACATATCCGAGCTTGTTGCCCAAGGAATGTAGGAATATATAAATGCATATAGCGGAATTTCAGGAAACAATTTCCTAACATCTATCATAGGATCGCAAACATAATCAAACATATGAATCATTCAAGAGGGATTAAATATCAAACCTTTGTAGCGTGATTTCCCTGTTGTATGCAAGCCTTGAAGATCCGAGAGCCCCAAGTGTTGCTCCTCTAATCAGTCCACGAGCACCAGTTGAACACCAACGTTTGCTAGAATGGAAGAGTGAAAATCCTCTTGCTTTTGATGGTATAGGCGCCGGTTAGGGAGAATAGATTTGGGTTTCAATTCTCTCTCTCTTGTGAAAAGAAACTGATTAATGAATTGATTACCTAAACCCTAGTATTATATCCTATATATAATAAAAGAGTCATAGGCTAGTTAGGAGAACTAATTCTCCTCCTATTCCCCTTTGGACCGGCCCAATCCTAATCCTAAATGGATTTGGATTGCTTTGTCCAACTTGTGCTACAATGTGTGACCTCATAGGATTAATCTATTTTAGTTATAGGCCCAATCAATATTGTCCTATTAATCATATTTATTCTCTAGCAAGTTAATACGATTACTAAAATAATTAACTTTATTATTTTCATAATATAATTCCTATTTATATTTAGTAATTGTCGGGATGTTTAAGGACATACTCCTTCAAGGAAACCGCCGCGTCACACTCTTGAGTTTCCGTTACTACTTACTAGAAGGAGAAGGTATTTTTTTTTCTACCACCCCTTTTTCTTGTATCTGTATCTTTTTTTTTTCGGTTTGTTAGATACATAGAGAAGGAATTTGGTTTGTGATGTTTGGAGTTTAGGACTTTGTGAAGTAGAAATTTTGGTGTTTAATGTGGGCTTTTTACTGGAGTTTTGCTTCGTAGCTCTGTTTTTTTAAAAACTTAACAGTAGCTTGATTAGGTATTAAAAGGAGGAAGAAACCTGAGCGGATACACTATGGGTTCACTGGGTTCAGATGAACCCAATGAATTTTGGAAAAAAATTCTGTAGTTTATTTTATTTTTAAATACGAAAAAAAAAAAGAAACCTGTTATATAGAATATGCGTGAAGTAGAGAGCATGAAAACAAGGCGGAGCGCGGTGGTTTTGACTCACACTTGGGACCACTTGCATTGGGCCCAAGATCGGGGGATCGATTCCCAGCATATACAAGGAATCTCGTTTTCTTTCTTTTGTTTTGGTTTTACTTTTTATCTAAACTCTAAAGGCATATAAGCTCATCGTTTTCTTTCTTTTGTTTTTCATTGATTTTCTTTTGGTTTTACTTTTATCTAACGGCATATAAGCTCGTTTTCTTTCGTTTGGTTTTCTTTCTCTTGTTTTTCATTTCTTTTCTTTTGGTTTTACTTTTATCTAAAGTCTTAAACCAAAGCCACCAGGTCCTCATATGTATATAAATTTCTTCAATTTAAATATATTATTTTCTGTTTTTAAACATTATGATATGTATTAATAGTTTGAATTTGTTTGGAGATTATATTAATTATAAATATTTAGTAGTAATTGGGTATATGCGATGCAAAATTGTTGTTATTGCTTGATATTTGAAATTCTTTGAATTATATATGAAAATAGTTGGAATGTTAGTTTACATTATTTGAGAATGTGTCTATTTTTTTAATATATATTGTACTTCCCCCGTTCTTTATCTATTGCAATAATTGGATCTTTACACTATTCATCCACCACCCTTTCACTATCTATATTGATTTTTACGTTATAAAAAATATAGTCATGTGGGGTCTTGTTAGATTCGTCTCGATATATACTCTCAAAATATTTTATACTTTTTAAGATATTAAGAGTTAAAGTTGTGCATTTGCAAGTGTAAAAACTCAATTGTTGCAATAGGAAAATAACAGAAGAAGTA
Source organism: Beta lomatogona (assembly GCA_947646795.1). Classification (NCBI taxonomy): domain Eukaryota; kingdom Viridiplantae; phylum Streptophyta; class Magnoliopsida; order Caryophyllales; family Amaranthaceae; genus Beta; species Beta lomatogona. The sequence goes on from CANSNZ010000207.1 coordinate 139,750, forward strand.
ATAAATAGTTGAAATGTTGAATGTATTAGTTTTTCGGCCGTTTGGGTAAACAATTTGTTGTTCTTGCTTGTGGAGTTATTTTGTGACTAAAAAGCATTTAGAATTTTGTTGGAAAGACCGTGCGAGAAATTGCGCAATAGTAGGGGAACTTTTTTTTTTTTTGAAGGGAATAGTATGGGAACTTTTAATGATAGTTTAGTCACATTTGTTGATAGAGATCTTTTTGTTCAAATTAGTGATGATGATGTATTAAAATATTTTCAAACTATGAAAACTCGTTGAATGTTTTTGTAACTTTTTATCGATATCACCCAACGAATTTACATCCTATTTAGCTATTGTAATTAATGTTTGAATTAATGTATTCAATTTTTTAAGTAAATGATTGAATTTATTTTTTGACAGGCTCCGAACCCATATGGTTGAATTCCTGAATACGCCACTGCATACTACATGATACTGTGATGTGAACCACTTTTCATTCTTTTTGTTTTTTCATTTCTTTTTCTTTTTCTTTTCTTTTTCTCTTTTTTTTTTTTTTTTTTTTTTTTTTTTTTTTAAGTGTGATTTTTTTTTTGTCTTATTGCATCATAATATGATAACACATTATCAGATGCTAAGGTACTGTACGCCACTCCTCAATTTTTTTTCTATGGTGCAACTTGAATCCATGGGAACACCCAATGAAAATCACATGAAGATAGCTGATGCTGCATCTAATGGATATAAAACACAATTTCATGCATTTCGCCTCATGATCAAATCTTTTGCGAAGGATTTGCCAGCATCACATTGCCCTCCAAGCTTGAACTGTTGGTGGAAGGACATTTCTGAACCAAGCAACTCTTATTTCTTCTCATCATCGATCCACATTCCCAACATGGCGCTATGTAGACAGTCCCATAATGAATGATGTCCTATATCACCTTTGAAGACAAAGGCAACCAGAATGACCATCTCTTTAGGAAAGACGGGACGTGCAGACTTACATCGTGCCCTGAACTTAATGGAGCCTGGAGTACTATAACCATTCTCATAGCTTTAGTAGTTGCAGAGATGATATAATCTATAGCCAGGTGAAACCGATTTGGTGGTTAAAGAAGTTGCCAAGTCATCTATTTGATATTGCATACCACTATCTTCAAAATACCTTAGCTTGATGTCACGAAGGGGAGAATGTTGTCCTCGTGAGCAGTTAAGCTATCATTATCGACATCATTATAAAAATTATCATAAAATCCAGCTAGCACTACATACAAGATCAGTGGTGCATCATAGTTATTCCATCTAAACCTCGTTTGACATGACCTTTCGTGGCTGGTGTTTGATCATGGTGATCTGGTGCTTAGGAGTTTTTTCTGAACTCATGGCCTTTTGCTCTAACCTCCGGTGCTTGACAGCATTCTCCGGATCTTAAAATGTTTGGTGGACTGTTGGTGCTTGAGAGCTTTCTCCAATCTCCATGCTGAACATTCTTGGCGAATCTCTGGTGCTTGGAAGCTTTATCCAGAATTTCGAGGAAATTTGATGAAGTATTGGTGCTTGAGAGCTTTCTCCAATCTCCATGCTTAACATTTTTGTCGAATCTCTGGTGCTTGGAAGCTTTCTCCAGGTCTTCGTGGAATTTTGATGAAGTATTGGTGCTTGGAAGCTTTCTCCAATCTCCATGCTTAACATTTTTGTCGAATCTCTGGTGCTTGAAAGCTTTCTCCAGGTCTTCGTGGAATTTTGATGAAGTATTGGTGCTTGGAAGCTTTCTCCAATCTTCGAGTGAGTGATGTCAAAGTTTCATGCCCATCATTCAGCAAAGTGGATTAGTGAAGACAAAATGGAACGACGGCTATGCCCCCAAGCTTGTACTTCATTTTTTTTTACATTATTTATGTAAAAGCATGTTTTGACTTTCCTTAGTGGAGTACAATTTTTCAACTTATACTATATAAGTTTTATTATGCGGTTGCTCTTGAATATTTAATTGCCCAAGATGCTACGTACCAAATAAAGTGATTAATCTACACCTTTTTGGATCAAACCAAACGTAGTTCAATGTTTTGATTCTTTTTAGGGTTTGATTGCAGTTTAGTCTCTTGCTTAGGAGTATTTTTTTTGGGTACGCAGTTTATACTCTTGCTTAGGAGTATTTTTTTTTGGGGTATTTTTGTCCTTTTTGAAATTTTTTTTTCACAAGGTTGGAGCCATGATCGACCATCGACGTAGATGTCTAATCATAATTCTCTTCATGGTTGGCAATGGTCATCTCCATTTCATGTGCCCGAGTTGCCAGTTCTTGGAATGTGTTTGGCTTTATTCCTTGCAATATGTAAGTCAGGTCCCAGTGCATGCCTTGGGCGCACAACTCTACAGCAGATACTTCAGACATGTGATCTTTGCACTGAAGAGACAGCGTCCGCCATCGATTAATGTACTCCACGACTAGTTCGTCCTCCAACTGGGTGGTTTGTGTCAACTTTGTCATGCTGACAATACGGCGAGTGCTGAAGAAACGATCCAGAAACGCTTCTTCCATTTGTTCCCAGTTGTCAATTGATCTAGCGGCTAAGTCGGTGTACCAATCGAATGCCACTCCTTTTAAAGATCGAACAAACTGCTTCACAAGTAGGTCCCCTTCGGTACCTGCATTATTACAAGTTTCAATAAAGTGTGCTATATGTTGCTTGGGATTGCCAATGCCATCGAATTGCATGAATTTGGGAGGTTGATAGCCCATAGGCATTTCTAGGGCATCAATTCTCTTTGTATAAGACTTGGTGTAGTGGTTGAACCCATCAAAATCTCCATCAAGTTGGCGTTTGACAGCGATGGCTATCATATCTTGAATTTGTTGGAAATTGAATGAATCGCCATGGAGCGCTCCATCCTCTGCACTAGGCTTTGACTTCCTGCTAGATACAGATCCACCACTATCGCCTTCACTTTCATCAGTTGGACGTTTCTCTAGTTTCTTTGTCAGAGCAGCAAGTTGTTTGCTTTGGAGTTTTATTTGTGCTTCTTTTTCCTCATTCTCTTTAGCGAGTTTGTGAATGAGCATCTTCATGTTTGCTAATTCTTCCTCCATGGTATTTGCTTCAATGGTCATGACACTTACATTAACAACGTCTGTTGCTCCATTGATTGACTCCGTCGAAGGATCCACGCTTGGAGGAAAGCATTTGTTGCTGTCATGAACATATCTTCTTTTGGCCACCATGGTCAAATGAATTTGCTTCATTGCTTGAATGAAGAAAGACATGAGAGGTAGAGATTGTCCCACCAGGCGTGCCAAATTTGTAAACACAAATTTTAGATCTGCAAAATAGATTGTCAAAAGATGTGAATAAGAATAATATTTTATTGATCTTTGTAATTTTGGGTTACAATCTCTAATATTGATCCTCTGATTCGATCTCCACGTGTGCTTGAGTTTTACAATTCATGAACAGATTTGATCTTCTTGAATGAGGGCCTTCATGCTTGATCTTGTCCAAGGATGTTGATGTTGAATAGAACGGCACGACCGTTTTATGTGCTTGTTGTTCTTCTTCTCTTTGGAATGATTTGATGTTGAATTGTTGTTGATACGAACAAATATGATCTTCTTAAATAAGGGCCTCCGGGCTTGATCTTCTTCAGGTTACGTCGTCTAGAATTAAACGGCTTTGATGCTTGTTGTTCTTCTTCTAGTTTGAGGATTTGATTTGGATGTGCAGACTTAGAGAGTCTCTGGAGCAGCTTTCTCTCTCTCTCTCTGTAGTCTTCTGTATTTCTCCCTCCTGGAGTCTGGTTTCTTCTCCTCCTCCCTAAATGAAGAGTGGGCAACTCTATTTATTGAGCTTTCTAGTGTTTAGGGTTTCTGAATAGTTCTCCTCTTTTGGCCGTCATCATTTATATGACCCATTTCTTATTATTGGACTTTTGACCCATGCATTATAAATGATAATCAATTAAAATAGACCAAATATACTCATAGGTCCAAATTAATTAATTTTACTTATCATTTATATTTTTTTATAAAAGTCCATAATATTGACTTTAATGAGTCGAAATGATAATGTGGCATTTAATAAAATTTTCGTGCCTACAAAACCGACAGTCTTACCAAATGGATTAAATTAGTCAATAAATGGATTAAGCTAATCACTGAATAGGTTAAAGAATGTGATTAGTACTAAAAGGATTAGACAAGTCCCTAAATAAATTAAACTTGTTCCAAAGTACATTAACCTAGTCACTATATTTAGAAAGGTGGCATGTTCACTTCTTAATATTGAGCTTGGTCGTGCCTAATTTTAAATTAAAAGTAGGCGGATTCTTACAATACAATTGTTAGTTAGCAAGTTTTCATGCAAGTCAAAGATAGAGCATCTATTATGAATGGAGGGAGTAATAGATTATGCCAAAAGAATCAAATATTTGGAAGAAAATTAAACTTTGCATGCTCAAAGCTTGGCCATATATTTGATTTCGAAAAATTTACAACAACATAGAAAGGCTCATAAAAATCAATCAAGACAATATAACAAACCCTCTGAAAGGGAAAGAAATCTCTATATTCTTCTGCTAATACCTAACGATTTTAAACTAAGACTTCAAATTGTCACTAACGATGGTAGGGAGAAGTGGCTTGTATCCTATGCTTTCGCTTCTCCAAAAATTGTCGCAACGATTTCTTCATAGAAAGACCATTTTGAGTGTATAATTCTTGACATTGAAACGTTGGTGAGATAGGATCTGCTCCTCCCATTGAAGTTCTACTCTTTACTGCTGACGTTTTTGATTTACTTGCAAGAGTTATTATAGATCTTGCCTGTTTCAATAACAACAATACACACAAATCTAATTAGATCATTCGAAAATTACGATTTATTGGCACTACTTCAATATATACAAGATCATATCATATGCGTATGGTAGAGACGTAAAGTCTTATAAAACCATTAAACCAACACCTTTTTAATTAAATACTCCTAGTATATATGATTATATTGTCGATGGTTTTCCCACTTCAATACTGATGTCATGTTATTCACAAAAAAGGACGTCGATGACCTTTGTTTTCATATATTTACTTATTTTAATTTCACATAGAAGTATTAGATAGATTTAGATTAGTAGTTCGAGTATGAAATTCATTCCCCTAAAGTAGCCATAAAGGCTATGAAATAGAACATAATAAGTAGAATTCTTATGGACTTAAAAAAAACATACAAGTACCAAGAAGAAAGAAAGTTGCATGAGTGTTTGTGTAAAATGGCATATTGCAAGTGTGGTTTTAGAAAAAGACGGTAAAAAGAGGGTATTGCATATGGGATAATATGAATGAGTAAAGTGCAAACAAAAAAATTGTCAAATTTTAATAATCCTGAAATTGGGTTGGAAAAAAAAATCCCATCCCATATTACTCTTTACAATTTCCTTTTCGTTGATCCCACTCTCACATCTACAATTATCTTCGTATGATCATCATGTCAAAATCTCTATTTTATAGCAGAAAAAGACATAATAATTCAACTATTTTTAAAAGAAATGCAATACAATTCACACATTATCAGTAAATAAATCTCGCATAAAGTATGAATTAAAGAGATGAAATTTATTATGATGAACATGAAAAAGATTTATACATTAACAACTACCTCAAGTTCCGTAACATCGCAAACACAGATTCTTCCATTATAGAATATCGTCATCTGTTCTTGCTTCATAATTTCTCCATCATTAGATCCCCTGTAAAATTTAAAAAAGTAAATCAAACATTAATCACTATTAAATCACATCATTTGCACCAAATTTATTACTCTTAAGAGAGAGAAAAGAGAGAAGACATACATGGAAATGGTAGAAGCAGATGAAGAGAGAGAAGTAGAAGAAGGAAAGAGGCCAAGCTCAAGATTACAATTCATTATTATATTTTTAGAGAGAGAAAGGTTACAATTTCGATTTGCCAAATTAATGGTTTGTTGGAGAATATAAAAAGCATAGGAGGATGGTAGAGAAAGGCGGTTAGGCATACTTTTAAAAATGAAAGATGAAACATGCGTAATTTATATTCGGGGAGCTGGAGGTGGGGCCATTACAAAGTACAAGTAGATGCCTATTGCTTTAGAAAGTAACACGTGAAAAATGATATTTAGCATGCACACTGAATTAACTCTGCATTAACAAAGTGTATAGCCGAATTGGAGTTGTAGGCGCTTTGGTGCTTTATTTATTGTTATTCACCCACGTGTATCAGTCGGCACACAAAGTGTCCGCCTCACTTCCTTTTCATATGGGTTATAGCTAGGGGTGTCAAAACAGGTTCTCAAACAGGTTCTGGGTATACCCACGGTGAACTGGCCGACCGGACAGTCGGGATTCGATTGTCGGTCCCAGGTCATGATTGGTCGGGTTTTGTTCAACTGGGTCGAACACATTTGAATCATTGGATTCCCGGGTGCCGGACAGGTCTGAGCATTCCATTTACAAGTCGATCCATTCCCGGATATGATCGCCCGTTGACTTTTTTTTTTTGCCAGGTTTGCGCAGGTCGTATTTAGGTTTCATGTACGGTTGAGTTAAGTCAAATGTACTCGGGTTGAATTAGTAATGACCTTAGTTCGATCATTGTGAAACATCGAGTCCATTCGCTATTGAACGTCAACTCAACTTCGGGTAACTCCTGATCGGGCCATCTTGATTTTGCTATGGATTTTGTAAACGAATCATATTAATAAATGTATTAAGATTGACATATATATACATATGTGTGTGTGCGATAAATATATGGATGACAACGAAAAACCAATAAAAACACTATATTGATTACCTTGATGTTTAGTGTATTCTCTTAGTCAACACTTATTTCGAATAATCAACTGCGTAAAACTACTCTAATGAGTAAAGGAGTAGAACGACTCTTCATATGTTTTAATATTATATATTATAACCAACGACAATAATAACGAGTAGACAATTATTTAAGTTAATTGTTTTTATGTTATACTATAGTTTAATACTAGTATAGTATTTATGGTCTTCTCTTAACTTTGTATATATATATGTGACTATAAAGAAACTATTTTATCAGTAGGCTTATATATATGTGACTATAAAGAAACTATTTTATCAGTAGGCTTATATATGTTAGTACGACATAACAATAACAAACATATATAACGCGGTATATATGTATTATGTTGTGACTATATATGATAAAGTATAAACAAACTATTTTATCAATATGTTTAATCATTTTAGTAGTACTATACATTGGTATTAGAATAATTGTAAAACCATTCTAATACTATATTGATTATAAATTAGTACAACGACTCTTGATATCTTATAATATTATAACAAATGACAATCATATGTTTACAACAACGGTTCATATGAGGCTTAAATGATCATAACGAGAGTTCATATGTTATACGATAATAATAATAAACATAACAACAGTTTATATAAATGATAGTAAACATAATAGCCATAAGTCAATAGTTAACTATATAGTAACTTGTTAACAACCATATGTTAACTTAGCATTTAGTCAGTTACTCACATAGACTCATATCAACTCAGTAACTCACTAGCTTGTTCCTAGATAATTGAAGAAGTTGTTACTATATAAGATTATGAATGTACAATATAGATTATAAGCTAATTCAAGAGAATACTCCCTCCGGTTCCTAAAGATCTTCCCTCTTTCCGTTTAAGTGTGTTTCCAAAAGATCTTCCCTCTTTTGCTTTATTCCTTATTTGGCAAAATAAATTTCCCTATTTACCCTCTCATGTCACTATCATATGGGTCCACAATTGCACTTTATTATACTTTATTACCCTCTCTATCCTCTATGATCTTACTTTATTATACTTTATTACCCTCTCTCTCCTCTATGGTCTTACTTTATTATACTTTATCCACCCTAGACCCCACATCAATGAATCCTCCTTGGTATCTGTAGGAACAGTAACAAGGAAGATCTTTAGGAACCGGAGGGAGTAGTACACTATTTTATCTAATTCAAGATAATAGTACACTATTTTAGATAGTAGTCTTCATGTTAAATGCATTTTGAAACTAAAATATGTATTTGGATTGAAACAAGTTGTTATCGGACGAGATCAATGAATGTATCATTGTAAGTCGATAATCAAAGTCAATGTAACATTACATATAAGTTCACTTTAATAAATATAATTATACTATTACTTAATTGAGTAATAGACTAATGATAGTTGTATAAGTAACGCCATAAGTATGGAGTCTAATTAAAATTTAGAAACTCAATTCATAACTCTAATTAAATAATGATGATGATGATGATGATAATAATAATAATAATAATAATAATAATAATAATAATAATAATAATAATAATAATAATAATAATAATAATAATATGCTAATTAATAAATGATAGTTATGGCTTAAATACTAATCATAATAATTTCAATAAAAATAAGCAAAATTTCAAATTAAAGTTAGTAAGTTACTAAACCAAGAAAATAATTAGTAATATTATAACTTATAAGAATATAAGATTATCAATCATGTGTGCTAGGTCATCAATCCATGTGTTAGATCATTCTCTATTCCTATTGGTCAAGAAATAATATCATGGATCATGAATTAGAACCCTTTGATTTAAGAAGGATCAAACTCAAACCCATTTTCATTTCCCTAGTCTCTCTTCCATCTATCCTCTCTAAAACCCTAATCCCCACCCCTCTCATCCGCCCACCTCCACTTCCATCTCTCATTCTCTAAAACTCTTATCCTTCAATTCCACTGCTTCAGATCTTCTTTCTCTTTCAACTCCATCACTTTACGATGATCACTATCTATGAGTCTCTCTCATCAATTTCTGATTCTCATCATCGCCGTAATTTTTGTTCCAGCGCCGGCGACCAGTATTCGATTCCCGGAATTGACACCTCCCGTTTCCCAGCCCTTAAAAACAACCTTTTTTGCACTCGGTTGTTTCTGGAGATCTGAAGCTGTCTTCGTTGCTTAAACGGCGTCGTTCGCACCACCGTCGGATACTCCGGTGGCACTAAGCTTAATCCTGAGTTCCGCAGCTTGGCCGATCACGCCGAATCTGTATAGATAATGATGTTGTTAGGAGATTGCAGAACGAAAATCTCGGTGGAGATCTTGCTAACCGAAGCTCTCGCTGGAGGCCAAGATCGAAGATCTTATCGAACGCAAAAGATCGAATATCTGGAAACGTGAAGGTTCAAGCAAAACTTCATCTCAAATCTTGATTTGAACAAGCGAAGATCTCGATGAAGGTTGCTGACCGAAGATCTAGCTCGCCGGAGTTAGTGGTGGTTGCGAGATTGTTCGGCTGTGGTGGTTGCAGCCCACACGAGAGTTTTCCCTTTTTGATTTGTAATTTTGTTTGTTGATTTTTATATACTTATGTTATGTTGAATTAGTTTTTTGTGAGATCTAGAGTTTTTCTACTCAATTTGTATCAATTATTCTGGAAATTCTTTTTTTTTTCTTTTCAATTGTTCCTTTTTCATTCTTTCAATTTTCTAATGATAAAAAAAATTCAAGTTCGTATTACTCAATATATCACAATCAAGATCTTCATATCCTTTAAACTATTGTAAATTGTTTAGTATAGGGTTACGAGAATTTGAGATATTATTTGGTAGAAAATTTGGTAGAATATTAAAATGGGATAATTTGGTAGAAATAAAAAATGGAGAAATTTTGGTAGAATATTAAAATGAGATAATAAATTTGAAGTATAGGGTTTAATCAAATACTTTTTAATATTATTTGAAAATGGGAATATTGGGTAATTAAATGAAATATAAACAAGTACATGATATTCAAAGTTTAACCCTTAAATTAAATGTAATTTTGTTTTTTATTTAATTAATTATTAAATGTAATAAATTTTATAAATTAATATATTTAAATGATTCTGTAGATATAAAAAAATAATTGAATTTTAGTAATATCTGGTTGAGTACGGTCGGGTTCGAGTTTGAATGCATGTCTGTCTGGTCAGGTCAGCATATAATCTTGCTAGGTGCCGGTCAGGTCTGGGTAATCACAGGTCAAGTTTCGGTCAGGTCTGAGGACTGACCCTCACAGGTCGAACCAGGTTCAAGTCAGGTCAGAATCAGGTTGACCCAGCGGTCAGATCTGTTTCTGACACCCCTAGTTATAGCTAGAGGTGTCAATTCAGTTCAACAGTTTATATCCAAATAGTTCAGTTCATATCAATTTAGTTTACAACAGTTAAAATTATTAACAGTTTAGTTCGGTTAACAAACTTTTCAGTTCAGTTTAATTTAGATATTTTTATTTTCAGTTTCAGTTCAGTTCAGTTACAGTTTAAACCAATTTTACCCGAACAGTTAAACCAACCAACGGTTGAATTCATAACAGTTAAAACACGTTGCGGTTATTTTCAATTTTATTTCAGTTTATTTCAGTTACTGACAAAAATCACATAAGTTCGAAAATAATCGCATCGGTTCAGGTAGAAGTTAGTCACATTCTTGTATTTGTTCGGGAAAAATGAAACTTTGTGTCGGGTTTTTGCCAAAAGTTTTCCCGGGTTCGGAAATTAATGTGGCAAATAAGTGCAGTCCGACACTTGCTGGCGGGCCGCGGGTGCGTCGTCGTGCACCGCCGCCCGGCCAAAGATAAAATTTCTCCTACTCTCTTTTACACTAAGGTAGTATAATGGAAGTAAGGGTCGAATCCACAGGGAAACAGGGACGAGTTTAGTATTTAGCGTGATTCGAAACCTAGATTAAGCTAAGGGCCGAGAAACCTAATTACAAAGGGGGGTTTCAAGTAGATTTACGAACAAACTAAACTACAACTAACTAGCATATAAACAAAATGAGAAATCAATTATAGGAAGGATCTTGAATCCGATTAACATGCACTTCAATTCATTATCGATCATTGAACATCCACTCTAATTATTTCCATTATTATCTATTGTCGAGAATTAATCTCGTGCTCTCCTTATTCTTAGTTGAATAGCACGATCAGCGTGACTATAAAACCCTAACTAAAGGATAACCTAGTCCGATCTGCGTCTAAGTTCAATCCGATAGCAGCAATAAACACAGAGAACCAATAGACCTGCTAACGTCATACAAGCGATAAACATTTAACAGTTAATTCAATTTCCCCAAGAAATAACCAAGATGATCTGCATCTAAGTTACTCCCTAGTTTGCTACCAATTGATAAAAGAATAAAACAATCCGATTCTATTCTTAAATCTAGCATTAGATTAATTACACAATCAAACTAGTAATATTCCTAGCATAATCATGCAAAAACCATAGAAAGCAAGCATAGAAATTAAACCATAATCAAAGAAAATACATAGAGAAGAAAGATCTCACAATAATGCTTGAAGCTCCATATAAATCTCGTTCAAGAACGGTTCAAGCTACAATCGGCATAGCAATAGCCAATCCCATAATTGAAATCTACGAAAACTAAATTAGAAAATAAAAACTAAAAAGAGAAGACAACAAGAGAAGAGTGGAGTTTTGGAAACTCCCTCTCCTTGTGGCTGCTGCCCCTTAGGTCTAAAAACAAAGTTTAGTATTTATACTAAAGCTCAAAAATCAGCCAGTCATTTAAACCGACCTAGGGGTCGCGAGGTGCGATACTGGGTCGCACCGTGCGATGAGCTACCGCCTTCGCAACGAGCCGAAGAATTGGGCCAAACCACGCAGGTCGCGAGGTGCGAGAAATCTCGCGAGGTGCGAGCAGGCGGGTCGCGAGGTGCGACATTCCTCGCGAGGTGCGAGCCGGCTTGCTTGGGCGGGTTTGGCTCGAGCGCCTGGGCGCGCCGCTGGACGAGCGAGGGCTTTGGGCGCGCTTGGACGAGCGGCTCGGGCGTGCGTTGGCTTGGTGCGATGGGCGTGCGATGGGGCTTGTGATGCTCGCGAGAGCTTGGCGGGTGATGCTTCGCCGGGCACCGAACTTGGTTTGGCTTGGCGAGCTCGCGATGATGCTTAGTTTAGGCACACGGTGGAGTTTGGTTGGTGAGACGATGTTGTGGAGTTGTTCCAACCATTCATGCTTCCAAGAGCTCGGAACTTACAATTTTAACAACAATAAATACAAAATTCCGAACTTCCGCTAAGGTCGATTTATATGCAAAACTTAACAATTACGAACAAATCCCTTAGCAATGTGCACCTAAAATACCACAAGAACATCGTATAACTTGAGCGCATCAAATACCCCCCACACTTGAACTTTACTCGACCTCGAGTAAACTCAAAATGAGGATCACCAAATGAATCATCACCCAAACTAACGACACCAACCTACACTCCCCATCAACTACATCATCATCATCACATCTTAACAACATCCGCTCAAAAACCTAAACGTAAGGGACGATGATTCCCCCACACTTAGATTCGAGCTCACCTCGAAAAATAAAAAGACGCGACAACAATAATCACCAGCAACACCAACACGAATCAAAATGTCAGCTCACGACACACTAAACTATCAGCTCTCCCAAACCTCCAAAAGATGATCTAAAACTACTACTACTACAACTAATCTAAACAAGCAAGCCATGGAACAAAGACAAAAAGGAATATACTCCATGCTTACTCCCAAAAACAAACAATTAACCAAAAGAATGTGAAAGCCAACTTTAAATAGATCTTCACAAAACAAAGGATGAATTCACTAACCCAACCCGAAAACGCTTTCAACCTTATGACACCATCTCCGGCAAATGAGTTTTCAAAGTGTATAATTCTCTCTTAATCTCTCATTTTGCCTAGGAGCCTTTTCGGGTTTTCATCCTAGCTTCTCACATTTTTTTTTTTATATCTCACCATCTTACCCGCTCAATATAAGCCACTTTTTTGCATAAGTTGCCCTTTCGGGTTTTCAACCTATCCGGGCCCCCATTTTTGCCTGAGTCGCCCACCCTTGTGGGTTTTCAACTCAGCGGGTTTCATTTCATCACTTTTTTTTTTTTTTATATTCTTTTTCATTTTTTTTTTTTTTCATATTGAAAGTAATATATACAACATAGATACATGAGAATGAGAATACCCTCCCCCCTACTTAAACTACACATTGTCCTCAATGTGTCGACAATTAAAAGAAAAAGTAAACTAAAAATGGGGGGGGGAAACCAACAATCGAGTAAATCGAAGATCGAATTCTCAAAACTCATGAAAAGCAATCCGTCAAACTCAAATTTCTTAACAACACCAACTCAAATCTCATAACTCAACTCACAACCTCTCCCTCGAATCACTCAAACAAATGACAAGTTCAAAAGTTTTGAATTTGTGAGATTTTCACCTAGCTTAAGAGATCGAAAAGATACATTAACAATCTCAACCCTCTAGTTGTACCAACTCCTAGCTATTGAACTCCTCCCAACGGGTTTTCTTTTGTGGATTTTGGTTCCAAGTGGATTAAGATTGGTTGTGGATCTTTTTAGTGGTTGGGTGGTGGGTGAAAGAAAATTTGTTGTGGTGGTGGAAATTTGATGAAAAATAAAGGAAAAGAAAGAAAATAAAGGGGTCTCGGGTTGCCTCCCGAGAAGCGCTGTTGTTTAAAGTCGTGAGCTCGACTTAATACCTTAAGCTTAATCATTGGGTTGTGCTCCATGTGTGACAATGGTGATTCCATGTCAATCTCCACTTCAAGTACCTGCAAAATTGATTGAGAAGAACTCTTGCAATGCATCGTTAATACCTAGCTTACTACAACATGGTTGAGCATATAACATCTGATTACATCCCAAACCTAGCATTAAGGCAACAACAAACATCAACTAGTACTACTCCTAGCTAATCCAAGTCATGACCATTAATATCAATAATTAAAGCTAGACAATAACCAAACAATAAGCCGTCAAAAGCTTCAATCAATCATTCCCAAGATAGTTTAAGCAACAAGTTCCATGCTTCTTGTCCAAAATACGAAAGTGAAATACATAGAGCTCAATGGAAGATGAAAACTAGAAACTCAAACAAAAAGGGAATTCTTTATATGAGTGGCCAATCAAAAACAAAGAGCACAAGCAATACCATCCAAAAATCACTCTAAATAAAAACAAGTAACACCGTTTCCCCGGCAACGGCGCCAAAATTTGGCGGGCCGCGGGTGCGTCGTCGTGCACCGCCGCCCGGCCAAAGATAAAATTTCTCCTACTCTCTTTTACACTAAGGTAGTATAATGGAAGTAAGGGTCGAATCCACAGGGAAACAGGGACGAGTTTAGTATTTAGCGTGATTCGAAACCTAGATTAAGCTAAGGGCCGAGAAACCTAATTACAAAGGGGGGTTTCAAGTAGATTTACGAACAAACTAAACTACAACTAACTAGCATATAAACAAAATGAGAAATCAATTATAGGAAGGATCTTGAATCCGATTAACATGCACTTCAATTCATTATCGATCATTGAACATCCACTCTAATTATTTCCATTATTATCTATTGTCGAGAATTAATCTCGTGCTCTCCTTATTCTTAGTTGAATAGCACGATCAGCGTGACTATAAAACCCTAACTAAAGGATAACCTAGTCCGATCTGCGTCTAAGTTCAATCCGATAGCGAAAGCAATAAACACAGAGAACCAATAGACACCGCTAACGTCATACAAGCGATAAACATTTAACGGTTAATTCAATTTCCCCAAGAAATAACCAAGATGATCTCGCATCTAAGTTACTCCCTAGTTTGCTACCAATTGATAAAAGAATAAAACAATCCGATTCTATTCTTAAATCTAGCATTAGATTAATTACACAATCAAACTAGTAATATTCCTAGCATAATCATGCAAAAACCATAGAAAGCAAGCATAGAAATTAAACCATAATCAAAGAAAATACATAGAGAAGAAAGATCTCACAATAATGCTTGAAGCTCCATATAAATCTCGTTCAAGAACGGTTCAAGCTACAATCGGCATAGCAATAGCCAATCCCATAATTGAAATCTACGAAAACTAAATTAGAAAATAAAAACTAAAAAGAGAAGACAACAAGAGAAGAGTGGAGTTTTGGAAACTCCCTCTCCTTGTGGCTGCTGCCCCTTAGGTCTAAAAACAAAGTTTAGTATTTATACTAAAGCTCAAAAATCAGCCGTCATTTAAACCGACCTAGGGGTCGCGAGGTGCGATACAGGTCGCACCGTGCGATGAGCTACTGCCTTCGCAACGAGCTGAAGAATTGGGCCAAACCATGCAGGTCGCGAGGTGCGAGAAATCTCGCGAGGTGCGAGCGAGCAGGTCGCGAGGTGCGACATTCCTCGCGAGGTGCGAGCCGGCTTGCTTGGGCGGGTTTGGCTCGAGCGCCAGGCGCGGCGCGGCTGGACGAGCGAGGCCGCCGGGCGCTTGGACGAGCGCCGGGCGTGCGTTGGCTTGGTGCGATGGGCGTGCGATGGGGCGTGATGCTCGCGAGAGCTTGGCGGGTGATCTTTCGGGCGGCCGAACTTGGTTTGGCTTGGCGAGCTCGCGATGATGCTTAGTTTAGGCACACGGTGGAGTTTGGTTGGTGAGACGATGTTGTGGAGTTGTTCCAACCATTCATGCTTCCAAGAGCTCGGAACTTACAATTTTAACAACAATAAATACAAAATTCCGAACTTCCGCTAAGGTCGATTTATATGCAAAACTTAACAATTACGAACAAATCCCTTAGCAATGTGCACCTAAAATACCACAAGAACATCGTATAACTTGAGCGCATCACTTGCCTTGAAAAAAACTGGTTGTACTTCCCAGAAACGTGTATGAAAGTGACATCTATATATGTGTGCTTTATTGATATTCGACAATTTGGAATAAGACAATTTTATATAATTCGATATTCAAACTCTTAGTTGTATGCAAATCGCATCATGTTTGGTTAAAAAGGACGTATCATATCAGTATAAATTCTTATAAACTTCATCGAAAGACGAGTTAGACATTTTTTCAAAAGCCGATTAGATCAATGTCTTACTATAACTATACTAGTCATTAAGTTATATGCACATCCGAAAACTGAAATCATATAATCGATACAAAATAAGTTAATATTGGATTAGATCAAGGTATTGTGAATCAATAAGATAATTCAAGATAACAATACTCCATTTAAGTTAATCGTTAGCAAGTTATATTCAATTTGAAACTCATACATCTTAGTCAAACTGAAAGAAATTGATATTACATTAGATGAATCTATCAACTTTAGTCGGTAAAGTAATTGAAATTAATTGTGTTCCATTTAAAGTAAGATTAAGTTGTATCCATTTTGACTTTGAAACATAATATTGGAGTGAAACTAATTGATATTGGATTATTAAATCAATGTATCAATGTATATCGGTAAGCTAACTAATATAAGAATTCTCCGTACATCTAAGCCAAACTGAAAGAAATTGACATTAGACTAAGTGAATATATCAATATAAGCCGGGAAGATAATTTAAGATAACGGTGCTCCATTTTGAATTTGAAACATGATATTAAAGTGAAACAAGTTAGTATCGGATTATTAGATTATTGTATCAATGTGAAACGATAACCTAAATCAAGATAAAAAGACTCCAATTAACTTAATCATTTATAAGTTACATTTATTTTGAAACTCAAATATCTAATTAAACTGAAGCAAGGTGATATTGGATAATTATAAGTAAACTAGTATAAAATTAATTATTCTACTATAATTGCATCACTTTTATTATTCTTCTACCCATCTTGGAAAAACGGTTTACTGCTAGCAAGCATTACATATTTACTTTTGCAAATATAATACACCTACATCCATTAAACATTACATATTGCAAACATTACAGACACATGCAATATGCAAACATTACACATTTACACGTGGAGTAAGAGTAAAAAGAACATGCAGCAGGGTTTGTGAATTATGTTGTTAAGGTTTATAAATCCCACATCGGCAAGGCAAAAGTAAAACATCACATTTGCAACTATAAAAGGGCATAATACGGAATTGCAGATTTACCGCACCTCTTCTTGGCTCTTGTTGTAGAGCCAATAGTGAACTCCTTGGTTGGGATTCCAAAAGTCCCACATTGGGGAGGAAGCAAGAGTAACAAGGGACCTTTTGTATTAAAGGAGTTTGTATAGATAGTAGTAAAATGTATGGTTGACGGGCTTTGCCATATTTAATGAAAATTGGCCTGACATGAACTTTCTTTTAATTTTTAATTTTTGAGCCCACGAGCCGAGCCTCGAGTCGAACTCGGCTTTGTTCATTTTGAGCTCAAGCTGAGCCTAAATTCCTGAGCTCGACTAGCTTTGAGTTCGAGCCGAGCTTAACCTTACTATTCTCGAGCCGATCGAGTCGAGCTTGAACATATTTGGTCTCGGTTCGCCTCATGAACACCCCTACACGAGTGTATACAGTTATACTCAAATAAATCAAAATTCTTATTGAAAAATCATCTTTAATATTTCAAAACTCAAAACATCTTATTTAGTTGAAACAAGTTGTTATTGGAAAAGATCAATGTACATATGTAACTTATGCAAGTCGATAAATTTGTACAAAACTCAATAATAATAATAATAATAATAATAATAATAATAATAATAATAATAATAATAATAATAATAATAATAAGATAATAATAATAATAATAATAATAATAATAATAATAATAATAATAATAATGATAATAATAATAATAATAATAATAATAATAATAATAATAATAATAATAATAATAATAATGTACTTATGTTTATTATTCTAATCAAAGTAAGTCAGGTTCATATATATATATATATATATATTTTTTAATAAGGTAAGGAGAAACCTTGACAAGTTGGGGGGAACAAAGGGGATCCCAACTTGCCAAGGGTGAGAATCGATCCCAGGACCTCCTGGAACCGGGAGGGAAGCTCTAACCACTAAGCTACCCCTCACTCTCATTTACTAATAATAATCTGCAAGCTTTAGCATTTCAAGTATAATGCTTATAGGATAGTAAAATACTAATAATGTACTAAGTAAGTAATAAATATTTATGTACATAAAAAGTTTATTAAGTATAATGCTTATAGGATAGTAAAATGTAAATTCGGCTTGGAGTGTAAAATTAGTGAACTCGACATAGTTGAAAATTATCAAGAAACTAAGTTATATATCATAAATTCAAGTACCAATAAAAAATATCAAGATAAAACCTGTATGTGAATTGGAGTACTATTATGAATTTGGGTTATATGTGAATTCGGTTTGAGTACAGTTAAAATCAGTTTAAAAAAGTTTCAGTTTAAATCGGTTTCAGTTCAGTTCAGTTTCAGTTTCAGTTTGAATCAGTTCAGTTAATTCAGTTAAATATTCAGTTCAGTTCTGTTCAGTTGATTGATCAACTTTTCAGTTTTTCACAGTTATTTTCGATTCTGTTTGTTTTGGTTCGATTTGCGGTTCGGTTTTGGTTTTTCATTTACAGTTTATTTCAGTTTAGCATATTTCAGTTGATTTCAGTTATGGTTACTTCCAGTTCAGTTTAATTCAGTTCAAATTTCAGTTTGTTCAGTTCAATCAGCAGTTCATTAACCAAACTGACAGCTCCAGTTATAGCCTACATATTGAAAGGTGTTGATTTGGGAACTTGATTGGGTCGGGTTATCTTGGATTTTAGATCATGTTTGGATCGGGCCATCTTGAATCAACTTATTATTCAAACCAGGTTTGGTTGAATCACGTTAAATTCTAGTCGAGTCAAATTCAAATTGTTTATCCATTTGGATTCAGATTAAGCTTCGGTCGATAATTTCGTGCTGAATTAAGCCCGTTCGGTATTACTATGGTTTTCTGTTTTTTTAGTTTTTTGACTTTCAAAGTCATATGATATATGTCATATAATGAATAAAAAATTAGTCAAATTTATTGGGAGCATGATGATTTTGAAAACTGACAACTAAAAAGTGAAAACCACTTTTTCTGGTTTCTTGTTTTTGGTTTTTAGTTTTCAAAAAACTGGCGAAAACAAAAACGATAACGAACGGGCTAGGTTTGAGTTATTGGTTCCGCTATACGATGGTTTTGTGGCAGGTTATTTTGTGTTCAGGGGAAGTTTGGAGTGGATAATTGTCGAGTCGTGTCATTATTAGTTTCTAGTCAAGATTCAGTTTATTTTTGGATGGGGTAAGTCGAATCGGGTCACTATCAAGTATGTTCATGTTCGGATCTAATCATGAAATCTTTTGTTCAACGCTTTCAAAACTTACTCGGAATATCATATTAACTCATCTAAGGTTATATATGTCGCGTTTGTACAAAAATATAATGTGCAAGTTTTGATGTAGATAGTTGTTTACTTTGAAATCACTTCTAAAATTTGGTGAAGACATTTGTATGATAGATATATCAAAAGAAAGTACTAATTGATATGAAACAAATTAAAAAATTGACATGAAACAACTCCGAAATTATACTAACCTCCATTTCTAAATAAGTGCAACATTTCCCATTTTAGAAAATGTCATATCAAGTGCAATATAGCTCAAAATGAAAAGTTTTCTTCTTTTTTTATTTACAGATATGCCATTACTTAATAACTAAACAACTTAATTAACTCATCATTTATCAATCTAAACAAAACTACTAATCAACCCCCAACTCCCCCCACTCTCAACCCGCCCACCCCTCTCTCTCCTCAACTCAACCTACCCAAATAGGGATGGTCATGGGTCCGGGACCCTACCCGGACCCTACTGGACTCGACCCTAATTTAAGGGTTTGGGTCCAACTTTTTCAGACCTTAAGGGTCCAGGTCCAAGTAAATTTTTTAGGGTCCGGGTCCGGGTCTTGATACTTTGGACCCGGACCCGACCCTTAGACCCTAAAAATATTTAATATATAAGTTTTAACATTTTTTGGTCTTCTTTTTTTCCTTGTTTTTGGAGTCTTCCTTTTTTCCTTGTTTTTAGATATTAGTCTTCCAAGACATTATTTATATTGTCCTAAATAGTATAAATTGCTCTATACATAATTATTATTGTAGTTTATATATTTCTTATTTATGGGTCTTTTTTTCTAGATGATCATTTTTGTTCATGATATATTAATAATACTGTAAATTTGGCAAAAATAAAGAAATAGGCCTGGACCCTAGACCCTACAAACCCTAAGGGTCTGGGTCCAGGTCCAATTTTTCCTGACCCTTAGGGTCCGGCTCTGGATCCACAAAAAAATTAGGGTCCGGGTCTAGGGTCCGGCTGGACCCGACCCCAGACCATCCTTACACCCAACCCCCCTTCTTCTCAACCCAAGCCACCATCCCAACACCACCAGCGCCAATCGGACACCACCACTAACACCACCAACACAACTCGACTACCAGCGCAATTCCACTACCAATCGACACCACCACCCCATCAGTACCACCTATCTCCTCCTCTCCTTCTTTTCCTCCAAATCCTCCTTCTCTCGCCTTTCTCCAGATCCGATGGTTGTGTTAGATCCTTTTTTTCCTTCTCTCCTTCTTTTCCTCCAACTCCTCTAGATCAGGTGGTGGTTGATGCGTTTTGGAAATGGAAATTACAAGGGTTTTTAGATTTACAGTGGTGGTGAATTTTGGAAATGGTGGTTTATGCGTTTCTAAAATCGGAAATGTTGGTGAATTTTGGTATCGCCTTTCTCCAGATCCGGTGGTGGTGAATTTTGGAAATGGTGGTGAATTAAGCAAATCGTGATTTTTGAACAGTGGTGGTGTCGTCTGGTGGTGGAATTGCGCTAGTAGTGGTGTGTTGATGCAATGTTGGTGGTGGGGAAGACAATAGATGCCGATGGTGGTGTTGTTGAAGCGAATCTGCGGTGGAAATGGTGGTTGGTGTTTGGTGATTGTTGTTGGTGGTTGGTGGTTGAGCTGGGAAAGGTATAATGTTAGTTTCAAGGGTGGGGGAGGGGGGTTTTTCGGTGGGTAGGGGTGGGGGAAGGGGGAAAGAAGTTTTCCGGTGGCGGTGGTCGGTGGTCGGTGGTGGTAGTGTTGTGGTGGACGGCAGGTGGAAGGTGTTGGGGATATAAAGTTATTGGGCAATTAGTGTAGATACTTTATTTAATTAGGTTGCCTAATTACTCTTTCAAGTGTGGTCCCCAACTTTCTCTCTCTAGATGCCTTGTTATGTGTGTCACTTCTCTATGTTACACTTATTTAGAAACGGAGGTGTTGTATCCATGTTTTGATGATACCAAATAATTAGGTTATATTATATAGTTTTTATTTTGCGAAAAATATAAAATACCAAAAATAATGTAATGTTTAACTTTACATTTATATCTTGTGGAGAAAGATTAATTATTTAATCTAAGTCAAGATATTTATTTCATGCACTTTGAATTTTTATTATATGGTATGTTTAATATTCTAATAACTTAGAATATTAGAATAAAAGATTCTCAAAGTTATTAGATATTTTTGCTGTTTTGTTTGTACGTGGAAATCAGTTGGATTTGGAGCAGCATACAATCAGGAGCTGATTCCTTGAAGCTCTCCAACAAACTCCAACCAACTCCAACCAACTTGCTAAAGATGCTCCCACTAACGGCTAGTGGAGGTAGTTTATTTCCGTTGCAAAAAGAGTGGAGGAAGTGCAGCGAAAATAGGGAAATGATCTCCACACCACTACAATATCACATTATGGAGAACGTGGAGCACAACATGCCCAGAAGAAGAATTACAACAGCTATATATGGAAGAAATTACTTAGAGAAAATGTAGAACTTTCTTGAGCGAAAAATTCATTATTAACTTAGAAAGTTTTCGTGCAATTTCCTCACTTTCAAGTTTGTTTTAATTCCGCACTTCAATTTTAAAATTTCTCCTCAACTACAATTCACCCCCTCTTGTAGTTGATCTAGTGTTCATACTAGAATAACTATTGGTATCAGAGCCTAGTACCTCCAGAATCAGCTAACACTGAGGAGATTGTACCTGGAACAATGAACACGACGGGAGAAAAGCTTGATGAAGGGTATTCAACTCAACGCCCACCTATGTTCAATGGCAAACATTATCCATACTGGAAGAACCGTATGTAGATATTTATTAAAGCTGAAAATTACCAAGTATGGAAGGTAATTGAAATCGGTGACTTTGAGTTCACAAAGAAGAACGAGAAAGGGGAGCTGGTTCCTAAACCTCTTGCCGAATTTGACAAAGAGGACTTCGACAAAATGGAGATGAACAACATGGCCAAGAAGCTACTCCATTGCGGTCTTGGTCCCCATGAACACAATGGAGTCATGGGATGTAAGACTGCAAAGCAAATGTGGAAACTCCTTCAAATCACTCATGAAGGAACAAGCGAAGTGAAACGATCAAAGATCGATATGCTCATGCATAAGTACGAATTGTTTCACATGAAACAAAAGGAACCTATTCAAGGTATGCTCACTCCCTTCTCAAATATCATAAACGAACTTGAATCTCTGGGAAAGATAATCTCTCCAGAGGAATAGGTTTGTAAGGTACTAAGGAGTCTACCACAAGATGAGAAATGGATGGCCAAGACAACGGCTCTGTTGGAAACCAAGGATTTCACAACGTTCAACATTGAACAACTTGTTGGTTCCTTGATGACCCATGAGTTACACCTAGAAACTCATGAAACTGAATCATCAAAGCCTAAGGCTTTGGCCCTCAGGTCTGAGGAACAAGAAGACTCAGAAAGTGATGATGAAGAAGCTGCGATGATAGTAATAAGATTCAAGAAGTTCTTCAACAAGAACTACAAAGGAAAGGTCACCAAGAAACCTACAAAGCTAAGTTGCCATAAGTGTGGAGGCCTTGATCATTTCATCAAGGAGTGTCCTAAATGGGAAAATGAGAAAGCGAAAGGAAGATTCAAGGAGAAGGGTAAGGAACAACAAAAGTCATTTTCGAAAAATGACATGAAGAGAGCACATGGTTGCAGCATGGGGAGAATCTGACTTAGAAGAGGAGCAGGAACAAACTGAGGAAGAAACTGCCCATCTATGTCTCATGGCGAATATCAAAGAAAAAGTGGAATCATCAAACCCCAAGGTTAGTTTTAATGCCATTGAAGAGGAACTTACAGAATTGAATAAAAGCCAATTAATAAAACATTTATTAGAATCCTTAGATGATTACAAGGATGTGTGCAAAAAGAGATCAATTAACTACTACCTTGAAAGTCAATAAGAACCATTCAAATTGGCTTAACACATTAAAATGTGACACTGAAAAAAGATTCTTTGAACTTTTTGACAAAAGTATAGCTTATCAAGAAGCATTTGAAAAGGTCAAAAACGAAAATTATCTTTTGAATTTGGAGTTAGCAGAATTGAAATTATTTAACAATCTCTTCAATTAATACCAGAAATATCGCTGAAAATTTGAAAAACGATTATAACAATATTTTTCAAGAAAGCCTGGTATTAAGGAAGAAACTGGAGCCCTCAAGGAACAAGCTTCCTGACCCAGTCACATGGATACAAAAGTATCAAAACAAAGGAAGAGATGGTCTAGGTTTCAATCACAAGAAGAAGAGAAAAAGAAAAAATATGTTGATATGCCAAGTAGTAAAATATGCTCTTACTGGGGGAACAGTGGTCACATTGTGTCTGACTGTTCCACCAGAGAAGAACGTATTGAGAGGAACACGTACCTAGTAAAACAAGTTTGGAAAATTAAGAAAGACTCATGTCCAACAAAGGAACCCAAGCTAGACTGGGTTCCTACCACTAACTAGTTTGCTATGGTACAGGCTGAAGTGTGTGGGGGGGGACAACCCTGTGGTACCTCGATAGCGGTTGTTCTAAGCACATGACAGGAGATAGATCAAAATTTCTCTCACTTTCAGTCTTCAATGGAGGAACTGTGACCTTTGGAAACAATCTTACAGGTAACATAGTAGCAGTTGGTAAGATTGGTAAATCTCAATTACATTCCATAGATAACGTATTTTTGGTCGAGGGTTTAAAGCATAGTTTACTTAGTATATCTCAGTTTTGCGATAAGGAAAATACAGTGAAGTTTACTAATGAGTCTTGTGTAGTCAGCAATGAGAGTACATGAACCAAGATCCTTGAGGGAACGAGGAAAGGGAACACCTACATGGTTTACCTGAACCTTGTTCCTAGAAAAAATCTCACATGCTTAAGTGTGATCGAAGCTGATCCTTTTCTGTGGCACAAACGATGCGGTCATGTAAGTCTGTCCCTACTGCATAAACTAAGTGGGAAGGACTTGGTAGTTGGTCTACAATTAAGTCACTAAACCACGATGTTTGTGATTCATGTGTTAAAGGCAAGCAAGTGAGATCCTCATTCAAATCCAAGAAAATAGTAAGCACACATAGTCAATTAGAACTTCTTCACGTGGACTTATGTGGCCCTGTACGCATCCAAAGCCGATTCGGTAAGAAATATGTATTAGTCATAGTAGATGATTTTTCAAGATACACATAGGTTATTTTTCTTCATAGTAAGGATGAAACGTTTGATGAATTTCTAACCTTTGCTAAAAAGATTCAAAGAACAAGTGGTTATAAATTGAAGCGTTTAAGATCTGATCATGGTAAGGAGTTTGAAAACTCCAAGTTTGATGAATTTTGCAGCAATGAAGGTTTAGATCATAACTTTTCAGTTCCTAGAACACCACAACAGAATGGTGTAGTCGAAAGGAAGAACCGGACCCTTAAGGATATGGCAAGGACGATGATTATTGCAAGCGGTCTTCCGAAGAATTTTTGGACTGAAGCAGTGAATACAACATGCTACATCATCAATCGTGTCATGCTAAGGCCAATTACTTTGAAGACACCTTACGAGCTCCTTAGAGGAAGAAAACCCATTCGTGTTTTTGGATGTAAATGCTTTGTACATAACAATGTAAAGGACAACTTAAGAAAGTTTGATGCTAAAAGTGATGAGGGTATTTTTCTAGGATATGCCTTGAGTAGTAAGGCTTATCGTGTCTACAATAAGCGAACAATGTGTGTTGAGGAAAGTGTCCATGTTATTTTTTATTAGACTAACTCCATGAAGGAACAGGGTCATAATGATAACTTTGAAATTGGTCTGACTCGTCCTGATGAGTTTAATCAATATGATGAGGAACCAACCCCTGCAGGTAAAGAGAAGAAGCAAGTTCCTGATCCTGATAACCCTGTGCCTGATCCCCAAGAGGAACAAGCAACAAGAGGAAATCAGGAGGATCAAGGATCTCCTGATCCTGAAGAAGAACAAGTGAATCAATCACCTCAAGAAATTCAAGATACAACTAAGAGATATAATCCAATGTCTTGGAGACACTAAAATTCTCATCCTTTAGAGTTGATAATAAGTGATATTGAAAAAGGAACTCAAACAAGATCCCAAATGAAGAATTTTTGTGCCTTTCACGCTTTCTTATCTATGACAGAACCTAAGGACCATATGGAAGCGCTCAAAGAGGCTAATTGGATCAATGCTATGCAACAGGAGCTAATGAGTTCCAGAGGAACAAAGTATGGCACCTGGAGACTAAACCAAAGAACCAGAAAGTTATCGGACTTAAATGGGTCTTCAGGAACAAGCTTGATGAGCATGGAACAGTGGTAAGGAACAAAGCCAGACTTGTAGCCAAATGTTATAATCAACAAGAAGGTATTGATTTCGATGAAACCTTTGCTCCTGTTGCTAGAATGAAAGCAATTAGAATTTTGATTGCCTTTGCTGCCTTTATGGGATTTGAGTTGTACCAAATGGACGTCAAATGTGCATTCGAATTAAATTCTTGCTTTTATTTTCGAATCTAAATCCGATATCGAGTACTCCCTCTATATTCTTTTATGTTTCTTACTTGGAACCTTGACACAATTCACAATTAAAGATAATCTTTTAATTTTTTTTCTCAATATATAAGAAACAGTATAGTCATGTGGTGTCTTGTTTGATTCATCTCACTGAATATGTTATTAATATTCAGTCATTATAATTTTAACTAATATACTTCCTCCGTTTCACAATAAGTGAAACATAGAGAAAGTGATGAGTTACCAAGTAATGTAGAGAGAGAATGTTGGGACCACAATAAAGTAGAGTGATCAAACAAAAAAGTTATGGTCCCCTCTTGCTTTTTGGTGGCATATTTGTGATAAGAGTGAACTTTTTTTACCATTTAGAGCTTGGTTGCACTTATTGTGATTATTCTAAATAAGGAAAGTGTTTCACTTATTGTGAAACGGAGGTAATATAATGAAAGAAATTTAATGTACAATAAGTGCATTAGTAAACGCGCATAGTTAAAGTAGTAAAGATAAAAAAAATACATAGGGAGTATTTGAGTTGGATCTTCCAGTTAGGGTCAGTTGGGTAGGATCAGCTTTGCCAAGTGTACAGTACTGATAGCTCACCACTTTACCACTTTTTATGTTCAGAAGGTGGGCAACTGGGCATGCTTGTCTAAAGCTAGTTGCCAATTTGCTATCGTGAAATGAAAATGTGATCCATGTTTAAAAAAAATTCACGTGATTTGGAGAAAGACATTATGAGAACTTGTGACGCACGGCTTCCAAATTGTGGAGCTCATTTGGGTGCTCGTGTAGCTGTCGTCTGTTGAGCAACAACTGTCTCGTGCCAGATACATGTGAATTAACAACAAAATATTTCGCTTAATCAATTCATTGTTTTGAGCTTTTTAATTAATTTACACTTTGGTTTCTATTTCTTTTTCTAATTATTCTACAAAGGATAATTTTTTTAGGTTGTAATGTAGACGAGATTTGATTTCAGATCTTGGGTACTGATGAAATCATCATCATTGATGATTTCTTAAACTCAATCAGTTTAGAAAACTCAATCAGTTTAGAAAACTCAAAAAATAGAGAGAAGAATTAACTTCATCTTTTGAGAGAATTGAGAGAAATCTCTATATAGTGTTTTACAAAGATACTAACTGAGCTAATTAAAGATGATTGGCTAAAGTATTTATACAGCTCAACTACTTTGTTTATTACGTACAAGAGGAGAGAAAACTAACTCTATAACAGAAAACTAGAGTATGTTATATTGTTGCTGATGTGGCAACTTGTAACTAACTAACAAACTTCAGGGAGAAGCTTGCTAACCACCTGAATCTTCTTGTGGATTGATGTGGCATTGTGTAGTAGGGACTGAATCAATGTGATTCAGTCCAACACCCCCCTCAAGCTTGGGGGGAGTGAAACAACTCCAAGCTTGGATAACAACTCATGATGCTGAGGACCAGACAATATTTTTGTGAGAACATCAGCAAGCTGAGAAGCAGTAGGAAGATATGTCAACTGTAGTAAGCCTTCCATGACCTTGTCCCTAGTGAAATGGCAATCTATTTCAATGTGCTTAGTACATTCATGGAAGACAAGGTTCCTTGCAATGTGGAGAGCACATTGGTTGTCACAATGCAAAGTCAGGAGTAAGATTAGTCAAGCCAATCTCTTCAAGGAGCCTAACCAGCCAATTTACTTTAGCTGCAGAGGCCATGACCCTGTACTCAGATTATGAAGAACTCTTAGAAATAGTACTTTGCTTCTTGGATTTCCAAGAAATGGGGGAGATGCCCAAAAGAAGAATATAGCCAGTGACTGATTTTCGAGTGTTGGGACAAACAGCCCAATCACTATCTAAAAAAGCTTGCAAAGTAAGAGAGGGGTTGGCTTGAAGTAGTATGCCTTGTCCAGCAGTACTAGACACATATCTAAGCACATGAATGAGAGCTGCAACATGAGGGAGTCGTGGCTGATGCATAAATAGGCTAATGGACTGGACAACAAAAGATAGATCAGGCCTGGTGTTGGTAAGAAAATTTAGTTTACCAACCATAGATTTATAATGTTCAGGCTGATCATAAAGTTCACCTTCATCACAATGTAATTTAGTGTGGATAGGAAAAGGAGTAGAAGTTGATTTTGAGATATCAAAACCACATTCCCGAAGAAGAGAGTGAGTGAACTTTTTCGAGCAATAATCACGCCGTAGAGGAACCTGTAGAAATTTTCATTCCCAGAAAATAATGCAAATGGCCCAAGTCTTTAATACCAAAGAGCATGTGAAGATGAGCTTTTAAATGACCGATAGAAGATGTATCTGTGCCAGTGAGAAGCACATTATCAACATAGACAGCGGCCAAAGTAATGTGAGAACCAGATTTCTTTATAAATAAGGAGTAGTCATTTTTAGATTTGTAGAAACCTTGCTGTTGTAACTCAGTAAGCAATCTAGCAAACCATTGTCTGCTAGCTTGCTTTAAACCATAGAGTGACTTGGTTAGCTTACATACTTTATGCTCAGGATTAGGAATACCATCAGGCATTCTCATGTAGACTTCCTCATGTAGTTCACCATGTAGAAAAGCGTTATTCACATCTAATTGAAAGACAGGACAACCTTTAGGAGCATCAACAGCAATGACACATCTTATGGTAGACATTTTAACCACAGGAGAAAAAGTTTCTTCAAAGTCTATACCATATTTCTGAGTAAGACCTTGAGCAACTAACCTTGCTTTACATCTTTCAAGTGATCCATCAGCTTTTAATTTCACTTTATACACCCATTTACAGCCTATTGGCTTCTTGCCAGGAGGAAGCTCAACCACAGACCATGTATGATTATCATTAAGAGCCTTTTATTTCCTTCTACATAGCTTCCACCCAAACAGATTGTGAAGCAACTTGTTTATAAGAAAAAGGTTCTTTAATATCGGTAACAGTAGCAATTAGAGCAGTGTGAGAAGTAGGAAGAGACCAATGTTTCCCAAGAGAGTATTGATAATCTGTCAAATAAGAGGGAGGTTTAGTGGTTCTGGTGGATTTTCTAACAACAAAAGGTTGAGTAGTATCATTAGAAATAGTATGATGTGTGTCTGCAGTAGGAATATGAGAAGAAGAAGAAGAAGAAGAAGAAGAAGAAGAAGAAGAAGAAGGAGGAGGAGGAGGAGGAGGGAGGAGGAGGATGAGGAGGGAGGAGGAGGGAGGAGGGAGGAGGAGGAGGAGGAGGAGGCGAGGAGGAGGAGGAGGAGGAGGAGGAGGAGGAGGAGGAGAAGGAGAAGAAGGAGGGAAGGAGAAGGAGAAGGAGAAGAAGAAGAAGGAGAAGGAGAAGAAGGAGAAGGAGAAGAAGGAGAAGGAGGAGAAGAAGGAGAAGAAGGAGAAGAAGGAGGAGAAGAAGGAGAAGAAGGAGAAGAAGGAGGAGGAGAAGGAGAAGAAGGAGAAGAAGAAGGAGGAGGAGGAGGAGGAGGAGGAGGAGGAGAAGAAGGAGGAAGGAGGAGAAGAAGGAGCCGGAGGAGAAGGAGGAGGAGAAGGAGGAGAAGGAGAAGGAGGAGAAGAAGAAGAAGGAGAAGGAGGAGAAGAAGAAGGAGGAGGAGAAGAAGGAGGAGAAGGAGGAGGAGAAGAAGAAGAAGAAGAAGAAGAAGAAGAAGAAGAAGAAGAAGAAGAAGAAGAAGAAGAAGAAGAAGGAGAAGAAGAAGGAGGGGAAGAAGGAGGGGAAGAAGAAGGGGAAGAAGAAGGAGAAGAAGAGGAAGAAGAAGGGGAAGAAGAAGGGGAAGAAGAAGGAGAAGAAGAGGAAGAAGAAGAGGAAGACGAAGAAGAAGAGGAAGACGAAGAAGACGAAGACGAAGAAGAAGAAGAAAGAAGACGAAGAAGAAGAAGAAGAAGAAGAAGAAGAAGAAGAAGAAGAAGAAGAAGAAGAAGAAGAAGAAGAAGAAGAAGAAGAAGAAGAAGAAGAAGAAGAAGAAGGTATAGAATCAGTGTTGACAGGAGTAGTAAATGTAGATGATGGTGGTGAAGAAAGAGTAGAAGGAGATGAATTGTGAGAAGAAACAGTAGATTGGAAAATTTATGGAATATCATCATAAGAAAATGGAGAAGAAGTAGTGGTAAAAGGAAGAAAAATGGTTGTAGGAAAGGATGATGTAACAGAAGGATTGGAAGAGGGAGTATGAAAGTGAAATGGGAAATGATATGGATGTTCATAAAAGGTAACATCTCTTGAAAACAGAAATTTTATGAGTAAGAAGGTTAAGAACTCTATGACCCTTTTGAGTAGGAGAGTAACATATAAAAACAGAAGGGGAAGCTCTTGGATCAAATTTTGTTCTGTGAACTTTTGTGGTGTTAACAAAACATAAACAACCAAAGGTTTTAAGATGTTCAAAAGAAGGTTTGTGACCATAAAGTCTTTCATATGGAGTGAGAAAGTTAAGACTTCTTAAAGGTTTCCTATTAATCAGGTATGTGGCACAAAGAATGCATTCTCCCAATATTTCACTGGTAACTTGGATTGGAATTGCAACGCCCTGGTAGTTTCTAACAAGTGCCTATGTTTTCTCTCCACAATACCATTCTGTTGTGGAGTGTCAGGACAACTTGTTTGATGTATAATGCCATGGTGAGAATAAAATTGCTTCATGTCTCCTTCTGAGCATTATCTAAACGCACACAAGTAATAGTAGTATTAAACTGAGTTTTCACATACTGCAGAAAAGATGTAAGAATGTCCGTAGCATCATTTTTATTCTTGAGCATAAAAGTCCAAGTAGCTCTAGTGAAATCATCAACTAGAGTAAGAAAAAGAGTACAACCATTATAGGTTACATTCGTGTAAGGACCCCATGTATCCAAGTGGATTGACTGGAACATCTTAGTAGTTTTGATACTACTCATAGGAAAAGGTTGCCTAGGTTGCTTAGCAGCAGGGCAAACCTGGCATATTGTATCATATTTATAAGCAGCAACATGTAAAACAGGTTTGACAAGAGTAATATGACTAAAAGGAACATGTGCTAGTCTGAGATGCCAGACTTGAGCAACATCAGTAGAAGAAACACAAGCCTGAGTAGTAGGACTAGAGCTGGAAGCTTCTGGTTGAACACTATATAAACCAGATTCCACATTACTAAGCACCTGTGGCCTTTTCATCAAAGGGCCCTGGAGAAAACATTGTGTAGCTGAAAATGAGACTGTGCATTGTAAATCCTTGCACAACTTGTTCACAGATAACAAGTTATACTGAAAATCCGGCACAAGAAGGACATTGTGTAGTTTAATATCTTCAGTAAGAGAAATAGTTCCAATGTTGTGATTCAAAATCTTTCTACCATCAGGTACCGTAATATAGGTGTCTTTATGCTTGATAGATGTGTATGTGTCAAACATAAGCAAGTCTTGACACATATGATCAGAAGCACCACTATCTAAGATCTATTTGTTACTAGAACATGATAAAAGACAATAAGTAATACCTGCCATTAGAGCATGAGCATCAGCATTGTCAGTTGAATAATTAGGATGTTGATTCTCCTCAATGAGACTCAGGAGGTGATTATACTGCTCCATAGTGATTAAGGAAGATTCATCATCTGTTATAGGAGAAGTTTTGTGCTGAAATTGATCTTCAGAATGAGCTGCAGCAGCAACTCTCTTCCCACTATCCTTGAAACCTGGTGGAAATCCATGAATCTGAAAACATCTTTCCTTGCTGTGTCCAGGAATTTTACAGTGATCACAAAAATGCATAGGTCTTTTGTTTCCAGTTCTTCCTTGATTGTTGTTGTAAAATGAATTATATGATCTATAAGACTGATCATATCTTCTTATGTCGGCAGCTAGAGCAATAGATTCAGTAGTAGAATGAGCAATAGCACTAAATTCTTTGTGCCTTTCTTCTTGAGCCAACAATCTATAAGCATAAGATAGGTGAGGTAGAGGATTCATCATCAGTATATTTTCTCTCACTATTGTAAACTGCTCTCCAAGCTTCATCAGAAATTGCATCAGTCTATGATCTTATTGCATCTTGTATATCTTTTGTGTGAGATTACAAGTGCACTTATTACATGTGCAGGTTGACAAAGGATTAGCCATACTAAACTTGTCCTAAAGTGCTTTCAATTCAGTGAAAAATTTTGAAATATTTTGTGATCCTTGAACAGTATTTGCAAGTTGTTGTTCCATGGAAAACACTTGTGGACCAGAAACATAACCAAACCTCTCATCCAAATCAATCCAGATTTCTCTAGCAGTATTGAAGTATAACACACTTCTAGCAATTGTAGTATCTAGATTGAATAAAATCATAGCAATAATAAGATCATTACATCTACTCCATGCTGAATAAAGTGTAGATGATACATCAGGTTCTTCAATAGTGCCATCAACAAATCCTAGTTTGTTCTTAGAAGATAGAGAAATTATCATACTACGTTTCCAATCACCATATCCATCTCCTTTAAACTTGACAGAAACAAGTTGAGATGCTGAATTATCAGAAGGATGAAGATAAAAAGGACTAGTTGGATCTTGATAAGGTGTTAATCTAGATCCTGAGTTTCTTTCAGCATTATTATCATTGTTTTGGCTTTCCATGAGGAATTGAAAAATAGAGAAACAATTCAGATTGAAAATTTTCAGTTAAGCAATCTATCAAACAGATTATGAGCAATTTCAGCAAGAATCTTGAATTTTCAGGAAGAGGTTTAGAATTCAGGAAGAATGATTCAGAAAATTTTAGAGAGATGAAAAGAAATCAGATAGAATACAACAATTGTCACAGATTGTTGCAATTGAATTCAGAATAACAGAAATTGATTAGCAAGAAGAAAAGAATGATTTGGAAGAACATACCTCAGATGAAGAACACAACAGAAATTTCTTTAGATTCAAATTCAAACTTATAGCAATTTATGAGAATTCGGATCTTCTAATGCAAGCTCTGATACCATGATGAAATCATCATCATTGATGATTTCTTAAACTCAATTAGTTTAGAAAACTCAGAAAATAGAGAGAAGAATTAACTTCATCTTTTGAGAGAATTGAGAGAAATCTATATCTAGTGTTTTACAAAGATACTAACTGAGCTAATGAAAGATGATTGACTAAAGTATTTATACAGCTCAACTACTTTGTTTATTACATAAAAGAGGAGAGAAAACTAACTCTACAATAGAAAACTAGAGTCTGTTATATTGTTGCTGATGTGGCAACTTGTAACTAACTAACAAACTTCAGGGAGAAGATTGCTAATTACCTGAATCTTCTTGTGGATTTATGTGGCATTGTGTAGTATTCAATGTGATTCAGTCCAACAGGTACCACTCCTACCACTCCTATAGTCCTATAAGAATTTGTTTTTGACGAAACAAAAACTTCTACAAGACTTTACTAAGTAAGCTAGAAGGTACCCACACCAAGGAAGATATTAGTTATGTTGTGTATAATGGAAGAAAATTATTTTCACTTTATACATAACTAATATAGTACGCGGCTATTACAACTTATATCATACATCCAAGTGTATCATGTTTGTGGTAGACACAAGGCTATTTTTTGCTCATAGTTCATTTAAAACTTTTATAATGAGAATATATTCTAGTTACTACTAATCACTTCTACTCATTTTGTCCCAATGAACAAACTTTTCAATTTATTTTTCCAAATGCACAAACAATTTCTACTCATTTGCAAACATCTTTGCCTAAATGAGCAATTTTTTTTTGTTAATTTCCTCAAATGAGTATAAGACTGCTCTTTTGAAACTCTAATATTGATTCTCAAATATGAAACAAAGTCCACCATTGACGAACTCAAAAACTTCGATATTTATTTTCACCATTCATGGAGCTGAATTTGCTCAAATCATTTTTTTACAATTCATTAGCTTGATTGGTCATGAGGAGAGAGAAAATTTAGAGGTAAGAAACAATCAAGGAGAATGAAATTTTAAGATAACAGAAACAATGGAGGAGAGAGAAATCTAAAACTAATATTGAAACCTAAATCATCTTTTGTATTTAATTATCGGTCACTAGTTCCACTATTGAAGAGTTTTCTAAACTCTAATGTTGATTCTCAAATCTAAAACTAATTCTACCATTGATGGAATTGGAAGCTCCAACATTCGTATTAATAATTACAATGATTAACTTCAATGAAGGTTGCAAATTTGGAGCATAGAGGGAAATAATGTAGGAGCAAAAATTGGAGGTCAGAAACAATAAAGGAAAGATAAATTTGAAGGTGAGAAAAACAATGGAGGAAAGAGAAATCTAAAATGAGTTCAGATTTTTAGGATTTCATTTGAATAATTTGGTACAAACATCAATGAAGAAAGACGAGGAGTAAAGAAGAGGAGGAAAGAAGAGATCAGAAAAAAGTGATTAGCAATGAGAAGAATTTTGCTCATTTGAAGAATATATTACAGAATTGCCCCTGAGTGTACCTAGGGAAGTCAGTGGGTAGTGGATCCTACCCAGATCCGTGGATCCAGATCTGTTTTTACCGGATCTGGATCCTCATATTTTAGATCCGACGAAAGTTTTTAAAAACAAATATGTACCGGGTCCTAAATTATTACCTAGACCGAGATCCGTCACTCGTTTTTTAAAAGTTATTTCAAAATATATAATTAAAAGGATAAAACTCAATGTTAAACTCATAATGTTATTTATGCTTAGCTTGGAATTGTTATATTAAGGTTAAAAAAATTGTTTGTTTACTTCAACATCGACAAATGAAATGCTAAATGACGTTGTTTTGTTCTTTAAAATCTTTAATTATATTGTGAAAATTAGGGTTGTTTGAAGAAAATAGGCTAGGATATGTTGGATTTGGATCTAAATCCTCAATTTTATTAACCCAGTGGATCCGGTTCGGATATGGATCCTCAATTTTATTAACCCAGTGGATCCGGTTCGGATCTGGATCCATGCCTAAAAAAGGGATCTGGATCCCAGAGGATCCTGTTCAGATTTTACCCGTTGACATCCGTAAGTGTACCATGTGCATGGTATACCCGAGTGCTCCATGTGGCCATCACTTAGTCGAAATAAAAGCCTACCATAAATCTAGCTGCAGGGTCGAGTTTATAAACTTGATTTGCTTGTTGTGCAAATCACGCGGCAATATGATGATAAAGGGCACAAATTGAGTTGAGAAGAAACCGTATAAAAAAAATCCTTCGACATTAGTACTCATAGGAGAATACATGTATAGTGCAAAAGTTAAACCGTATCAAATAATTTAAAACACAGGAAGCATACAACTACATGAATTGATCTAACAAAATCTCCAAACATTTTACACCAAGATACCAAAATAACTTTTATCAACTAAATCACATAATCTCCTTGATAGCTCATACAAAACACTTCTCTTATAACACTCATGATCCCTGATCCATTTATGAGCTTTCACAATACATGTAGAATCACTAACAATGATTCTGCCTCCAATACAAAGTTCCAAGAACAAAATTTGCGAGACTGAGTACACATTGTCGAACTACAAATTTATTTTTGGTGGCTTAAAACATCTTGTCTAGCTTAACATATCTTAGAAAATAATTTAGTTCACAGTATACAATAGATGAAATAAGCTAGATAAACAATTTGGAATTTTCACCATATGCCCTCCAACTTTTTAAAATTCACCATATACCCCTCAATATCTCTAAATCTCACCATATGCCATTAATGACCAACAACTGTCAAGAATTTTTATTATCAACACCCAATTTTGTTACTACACTTCAATTAACTACTATTTTACCCATTTACTGATGTTATGGTTTTACATAGAGTTTTTCCCCCTACTTATAAGCTAAAATGTGTGTCAATGGTGCTTTTAGGAGCCATTTTATGCTAACTTTCTCCATCTAGTTGTGGTTTTCTAGTTTGTGTTGATTTGTAGGTTTTAGGGAACTATTTCCCTATTTTCTGCCATTCTATGACTACTAAAGTGGATTGGAGAGGTCTGAAGGCTCATATGCCGAGTTTCGAGGTCTCGAGGACACTTTCCGGGGCCCTTGGACGGAAGAAGAATTGAAGACTTGGCACTTGAAGCCAAGAGCGAAGAAGAGAACCCATGCCCGATCGGGCGTCCACAAGTGCAAGCCAAGAGTTTTGTTACGGGCCCGATAGGGAGTCCTTCGCCAGTTCGTTGTTCGTTGTTGCAGCCCGATCACATCGGGCTGGTGTGTCCTTGTGTGTGCTGCTACGTGCGTAGGCACTGTACGTTGAGCGGCCCGACTCCATCGGGCGGTGAGTTGTGAGTGTTGTACGCGATCGCTTGTGCTGAGAGGAATATGCGATAAAGCGAGTTGGCTCGATCTGATCGGGCGGTTGACCCGACACATTTAATTTAATGATTTTCGAGCTATTTTCGTATGATTTTTCCTCTTTGTTTTAGGTTTAGTATAAATAGGAAAATTAGAACATTACTTAGACATCTTTTATTTATCTTTTGTTTATCCCTTGTTTTCATAGTTTTCTCTAGAGAGTAATTCACAAACCTTAGTTTATTGCTGTTCTCTTTGGATTTAAGATCAAACCTTTGGATTATTCGCAAGTTTAATATAGTTCTTCAATTTCGTAATCTTCTTTATTGCTTTCTCTATTATTGATTAGATTCATTTCTTAGTTATTTACAATCATTCCAAGTATGAATTTTTATATTGATTTTGTTATTGTTTTCATAAACATAAGTGAGTAGTTTTATTTCTAGGGTTATGGGGATCTATGTATGCAATGAGGGATTGATAGATTAGTTCAATTGCCTTCTATTTCAATTGTTTCGTGTGGTTGAATCGTTCATGCTAGATTTATAAATTAGTCCTGATTTGTATTTCTACTATCGTGATACTGAATCTGCTTCGAGAGGAGAGATAACGTATATGCTTTCAATTATTAGGCAGAGTGATCATTGACCATGCGAGAGCGGCCAGGTGATCTTTGAGGGAGGTAATGTTCGAGAGAAATTACATGTGCCCTAGATTATTTGACTTATTAGGTAGTTGTTATTTGTCCCTGATTTCCCGAATTGTATGCATAAGGATCCATAATCCTAGTTCTTTATCAATTGATTCATTCCCTCGTATTTAATTCTATTATTTGTTTAGTTCAATAAAACAACTCTTTCATCTGATTTAGTTAGTATAATATTAGAGTTCAGACACAATATTATAGCTATCTCGCTGTGGATTCGATCCTGACTTCTCTGACTACTAGTTAGTGGACCTTAGGTTATTTTTGATTAGGTGATACGACTTTAGCATATCATTTACCCTAATAGACCTCCATTGAAACACCATTTATGACTAAAGAAAAGCAAAGAAAGTTATGGAGGAAGAGAGATGAAAGGGGTATAGTTGGTGTTTTATTGGTGGTTGATTAAGATTAATGAGTCAAATAGAGGTCAATTTGGATTTAGTAACATAATTAGGGGGTAATGGCTAAAACAATTAATGATCGTTAGACATTCACATATGGTGAATTTTGAAGAAATTGAATAGTACATGGTGAATTTTGAAAAGTTGGAGGGTATATTATGAAAAACAAAATTACTCAAAGATATATAGTGAAATATCCATAAACAATTTAGTGTTGCCAATAGGGTTAGCAATAGTATTGTAACACTATATATATTGATCAATGTGATTCACTCCAATTAAGGAGTTTTTCTCAAAATCTAACATATTAAATTGCTTAAAGTTCAATTTTCTCTTTCTCCCCCTTCTCTCTCTAACTCTCTCCCCTCGATGATCCATGTGTCCCAAAAACGACTTTACTTTTTAGGTTTTTAAACCTTAGATCAATTATCGACTATAGTCCACTCTTTCAAGGCTACATTTTTTCGTTTAAATGAGCGACTAATCGCAGTGATGTAGATGAGATTTGATGGGAACTAATTCTGAATCTTCTGAGGTTTCCATGAGAATTTGATGCATCATTGAAGAACATGTCAACAGTATGATAAACGTCGATGACCAACCAGCATGTGAAAAATTACAAGCAAGATTTAGTACAACTTTTGCTCGACATGTTTCATCTGTCAGAAAATAATCATATGGGCCTACATGTATTTATATGTGTACAAAAGCTATCTAAAAGTTAGCCCATAAAAGTGATCGGTATTATAGTTAAATTATTTATTGGCTTTATTAGATATCTAAAGTTGTATGGACTATTATGTGTAGAGACCCATTATTGTCTCTTATTTTATGATGGGCCAAGTAGGAGATACATAATACCCTATTCTTTTTTACCACCCATCATCACTAGAATAACAAGGGAGATCATATAGAGTTGGAAGATCCAAAAACCACCACTCATCTCTCCAATGGATCAAGGTACGCTTCCGCAATTTTGTTATACCGAGTAATTTAGTATGAAGTGTTAATTATGGATTAATTCTAACAATTGGTATTAGAGCCTCCTTCATATTAGATTATTTGGATTTTTGGTTTCATGATTTATATTGTATGAATTATGATTTTGCTTTTAAGTCCATTAGGGTCAAATCTAAGATTCGTATTTTTTGATCTAATAAAGTTATATGTTTTAGTTGAATCTATGAATCACTTAAATGTCAATCTTTGTAATGCGATTGGATTATTTTATTCAAATATGGTTCTCGGTGTTTGGTTTCATGTGGTTTTATGTTATCAGTTTTACCTTTATGATGGACTTCATCTTTTATGTATTTATGTGTTTATGCCAAATTCTAATATTATTATCTGATTCAAATTGGCCTGATGGATCAAGATTCATAAAGTTGGAGCATTGCTTAATATATTGTTCAATATATTTATGTCTGTACGACTTTATCTTGGCTTTAACTTAGGAAGTTTGTTATATGCTCCATACTTTTTCATAACATGCAACTTGTTTTGGTTTATTTAACTTAGTCTTATAATTCAATTATCATGATTTACTTATTGTCCAAAACTACGAAAGTGTGATTGATTAAAATAATGGCTGAAGAATAAAATAGATCTAAATATCTGGCAATTTGGTAATAAAATATGTGTCTAATATTTTAAATTAATTGATTGAAACAATATGTTGCCAAAGTAACCTCTATTGTATAGATTGATTAATTTAAAATATTGCGATGTTTGTGTGTGTTTGATTTTCATGCGGATAATAGTCGACCTAAAGGAAGGCTATTTTTTAGCCGAAAATTAAACATGCTTGTGGTAATAAATATGTAACAATTTTGGGTTTTCCATGTGGATGTTAAGTCGGTCCAAAGAAAGACTTTACATTTGACAGGATAGTATTGATAATAATATTTGATTACTACACCAAGAGGACCACACACAAGTTAATTTTTCTGTCCAAAGACTAAAATTTGATGTTGTGCTAGGTTTCTTGTGATGGGATGTATTGCCAATATTTTAATCTGTTTATTAAAGTTAAACTTTTGGAGCTTATTGTGAGCTTGTTTATTTGTTTTGCTTCTATTTTAGTGAATACTTCTGCTTCTGTTATATCTGCTAATGTCAACTCCATTCCACTACTTAATGGGACCAACTTTAAGGAATGGAACGAAAATGTGAACATTGTCCTTGGCTGCATGGATCTTGACCTTGCGTTAAGAACGAATAAACCCACTGATCTTTCGGATAAAAGTACTGTTGAGGAAAAATGGGACTTTAAGAAGTGGGACCGTTCTAATCGCTTGTGCCTTATGATCATGAAGCGAGGGATTCCAGAATCATGCAGGGGCGTTGTGTCTGATAAGGCCACTGCAAAGAGTTTCTTGATGAAATTGAAAAGCGTTTTGCTAAAAACGATAAGGCGGAAATAAGTACAACTTTGTTGAACTTAATTTCCTTAAGGTATAAAGGTAAAGGGAACATAAAGGAGTACATTATGTAAATGTCTCATCTTGCTTCAAAACTAAAGGATTAAAGTTAGAGCTGTCTGAGGACTTGCTTGTGCATTTAGTTTTGATCTCTCTTCCTACACAATATAATCAGTTCAAGATAAGCTATAACTTTCAAAAGGAGAAATGGTCTCTTGATGAGCTCATATCTCACTGTGTGCAAGAAGAGGAAAGGTTGAAGCAAGATAAGACTGAAAGTGCTCATTTGGCTAGTGCCTTTAAAGGCAAGCAAAAGAAGAGGAAAATGAATAAGGAAGCTGCAAGTGCTCCAACCCAAAAGAAACAGCAGCAGGATAAGGCTGAAGGTGTTAGTTGTTACTTTTCCAAGAATTCTGGACACCTAAAGATGGATCGTACTAAATATCACGCTTGGCGTGCAAAGAAAGGTATACTTCTTGTTTTGGCTTGTTCTGAGGTTAATTAGCTTCAGTACCTAGCTATACTTGGTGAGTAGATTCTGGTGCTACTACTCACATAAGTGTGTCTATGTAGGGTTGTATGAGCTGTTGAAAGCCAAATGATGATGAAAGACTCATTTATGTGGGCGATGGAGAATCAGTTGAGGTTGAAGCAATAGGAACATTTAGGTTGTTGCTAAGAACTGGTTTTTATTTGGATTCGAAAGAGACTTTTGTTGTACCGTCTTTTAGACGGAATTTCTTTTTTATTTCGGCATTGGACAAATTTGGTTATTCTTGTTCATTTGGAATTCATCAGTTTACTCTTTCTCTAAATTCAAATATTGTTGGTACTGGTTCTTTATCTCACTATGACAACCTCTATTTGCTTGATACTATTGCTTCTTATAATGAAACTTTGCATACAAGTTCTAGAGGTACAAAGCGAAAATTAACTAATGAGAATTCTGCTTCATTGTGGCACAAAAGTTTAGGGCACATATCTAAAAAAAGAATTGAAAGGCTTGTGTCAAATGGAATTCTTGACCCCCTTGATTTTTTAGATTTTCAACTTTGTGTTGAGTGAATTAAGGGAAAACAGACACACACAAGGAGATTTGATGCCAATCGAACTACAGATGTCTTAGAACTAATTCATACAGATATATGTGGGCCATTCCCTACACCTGCTAGAAATGGTCAACAATATTTCATAACGTTCATAAACGATTTTTCTCGATATGGTTATCTATATCTCATTCATGAGAAGTCCCAATCACTGAAATGTGTTCAAAAGTTTCAAGGCTGAGGTGGAAAACCAACTTAGCAAAACAATTAAGGCATTTAGATCTGACCGTGGTGGTGAATACTATGGTAGATATGACGGATCAGGTGAACAACTTCCAGGTTCATTTGCTAAATTCCTTGAAGAGTGTGGAATAGTCCCTTGAAACATTATGCCAGGATCTCTTAACATGAATGGTGTAGCTAAGAGACGTAATAGGACATGAAAGGACATGGTAAGGAGTATGGTTAGTCACACCACCTTATCAGAATTACTCTAGGGAAAAGCAATTAAAACTGCAGCTTATATCCTAAATAGAGTTCCTACAAAAGCAGCTACTAAAACCCCTTATGAAATATGTACAAGAAAAAAGCCTAGTATAAGGAATTTACACATTTGGGGATGTCCAGCTGAGGCAAGTCCTTATAGGCCAAGTGAAAAGAAATTGGACTCAAGAACAATTAGTAGCTACTTTGTAGGATACTCAGAACGATCAAGAGGGTATAAATTTTATGATCCCACAACCAGATCAATTTTTGAGACGGGAAATGCTATGTTCTTTGAGGATGTTGATTTTGGGGGGAGAGATGTTAGGGATTTTGTCTTCGATATTCCCCTTCCTTCCATTGTTCACAACAATGATCAAGATGCAGTTATTGGAATTGTTCAAGAACCACAAGACAATATCGATCATATATCTAATCAAGATCAAGTCACACAAGTTAATCCTGAACAACAAACTCGAGCACCTCAAGAACAAGTGCCATTAAGGAGATCTACTAGCTAGAGAAAGGAGAAATACAATTCCAGATTATTATATCATTTTTCTTCAGGAATATGAGGATGGCATTGAGATAATGGAAGGAGATCCAATCAACTTCCATCAAGCTATGAAAAATCCTAACTCTCAAAAGTGGATTGATGCCATGAATGAGGAAATTAAGTCATATGAAAGACAATGGTGTTTGGGAACTCATTTTGTTACCTGAAGGTGTGAAACCCATTGGTTCTAAGTGGATATTTACAACCAAAATGGATTCAAAGGGTAATATAGTGAGGTATAAAGCTCGCCTTGTCGCAAAGGGCTTTACTCTAAAGGAGGGAATGGGTTATAAAGAGACTTTCTCTCCAGTATCATCGAAAGACTCTTTTAGGATAATAATGGCTTTAGCGGCGCACTTTGACCTTGAGTTACATCAGATGGATGTAAAGACTGCATTCTCTCAATGGTGACATTGATGAGACAATTTATATGGTGCAACCAGAAAACTTTGTATCAGGCGATGCAAAGAAAGTGGTATGCAAATTAAAGAAATCCATCTATGGATCGACTCAAGCAAGCTTCTCGTCAATGGTATTTCAATTTTCATGAAGTCATCATCTCTTTTGGGTTTAAGATGAATGCAGTTGAAGATTGTATATACCATAAGTTCAATGGGAGTCGGCATATTTTCCTGGTCTTATATGTTGATGACATATTGCTTGCCAGTAATGATATAGGTTTATTGCATGAAACTAAGAGATTTCTATCAAATAAATTTGAAATGAAAGATCTTGGTGAAGCATCCTTTGTATTAGGAATTGAGATACACCGAGATCGCTCTCGAGGTATTCTTGGATTATCACAAAGGAATTATATCGAAAAGTTTCTCAAAAGGTTTGGCATGCAAGACTGTAAGCCAGGTGATACCCTTGTTGCTAAAGGAGATAAGTTTAGTGTCGATCAATGTCCCAAAAATGATTTCAAAAGTAAAGAAATGCAGGAGGTTCCCTATGCTTCGCTAGTAGGGAGTCTTATGTATGCTCAGGTGTGTACGCGTCCGGATATTGCGTACATTGTTGGCATGTTAGGCAGATACTTAAGCAATCCGAGAATGGATCACTGGAAGGCAGTCAAAAGGGTTATATGATATCTTCAGAGAACACAAAACACTACATGCTCACTTATAGGAGGTCGGATCAGTTAGAGATCATTGGATACTCCGACTCCGATTATGCTGGATGTCGAGATAGTTCTAGATCCACTTCATGCTATGTTTATCTGCTTGCTGGAGGAGCCATATCGTGGAAGAGTGCTAAACAGGAACTTATAGCAACTTGTAATATGGAAGCATAGTTTATAGCATGTTTTGAGGCATCTAATCATGCTTTATGGCTACAGAATTTAGTCACTGGACTTCAAATTGTAGATGGTATCGAAAGACCTCTAAAGATATTTTGTGACAATAGGTCCGCAGTGCTATATTCTAATAACAACAGGAGCTCGTCAAAGTCAAAACATATTGAAATCAAGTTCCATGTTGTTAAAGAACGAGTTCAGAGTGGAAAAGTGTCTATGGAACATATTGGAACAAACTATATGGTTGCGGATCAGCTTACTAAGGGATAACCACCCAAGGTCTTTCATGAGCATACTGCTTATATGGGTATCATGTCATTTGATGATGCTCCAGTTTAGTGGGAGTTTCTATTATGATGTTCTATTTGTTATACACACAACTTTTGTCTTTGGATAATATTTCTGCAGAAATAAAGTTTTCAATTTATGGTTCACTCTAACTTATTTTTGGCATTGATCTCACTAAAGAATAAAGTAGGACTAGTTGGAAATATGCATTGTTAAGGTCACATTGCATGAAATTTCCATGCTACGCATCCATACTTGATCTATGTCA
Source organism: Beta lomatogona (assembly GCA_947646795.1). NCBI lineage: Eukaryota > Viridiplantae > Streptophyta > Magnoliopsida > Caryophyllales > Amaranthaceae > Beta > Beta lomatogona. The sequence continues at coordinate 183,249 of CANSNZ010000207.1, forward strand.
TTTAGTTATGTTGGTATACGTGATCATTGAGGACTTAGTCACACTATAGATGACGAATGTCGCTTTGGTCGTATGTTAGTGTGATTAATGGATGAGATTGTTCAGGGATGCCGTCAGTTATGATAGCAAAGATTATGAGCTCAAAGTTTGTACACAATATATAAGGAACTACATGTGGCCCAAGTGGGAGATTGTTAGAAAATGATCATATGAGCCTACATGTATAATTATATGTGTATAAAAGCTATCTAAAAGTTAGTCCGTAAAAGTGATCGGGATTATAGTTTATTTATTTATTGGGCTTATTAGGTATCTAAAGTTGTATGGACTATTATGGGTAGAGGCTCATTATTGTCTCTTATTTTATGATGGGCTAAGTAGGAGACACATAATACCCTATATATATATATATATATATATATTAGGGTTATGGTCCCCAATTTCTATGATTGCCTATTCTCTCTAACCACTACCCATCATTAGTAGAATAACAAGGGAGATCATATAGAGTTGGAAGATCCAAAACCCACCACTCATCTCTCCAATGGATCAAGGTACGCTTCCGCAATTTTGTTATACCGAGTAATTTAGTATGAAGTGTTAATTATGGATTATTTCTAACATCGTCGTGTTTCTTATACGTTGGACATGCTCTTCAATGGTGCCCGACCAATGGCTGTGAAGATCTAGATTCATCCCAATCTCCTTGTCAGCCCCATCATTAAGTTTCAATCTCTTCCAACGCCACCACATGGGGTTGAAAATAGTTGCTTTATCTGCTCACCATCTACATGAACGCACCATGCAAGAAAATAATATCTGAAATTTAATTGTAGATAATGGAGCAATCAATTCTGATGCTAAGTCATTACACTACGAAGATAGAAAGTGGTACCTTGTAGCATCTATGACCAGGGCCATTTTGCATCAGTCCAACTAAATTGATGCGGTGTTACATTCCTGTCATCTCTTGGGCACAAACCACTTGTTTCAAAGTCCCCTGCCTTGCAGCAATTTATCATCTTATCACGTGATGCAGCTTCCTCTCTGTATGCTGGATTAGTATACCTAGGATGTTGGACGAATGGAATGTTGTTCCACCAAAGCTTAAAAGCCTGGTTCAAGGAAAGGATTAAAAGGAGGAAAAACATTCATATAGAAGTGACTCTTAACAAGTTTACAGTTCATACTTGGAATAACAAATGACACAAAATGAGATTATATCTTGTCCAGAGAATATTGTAACAGATCCTAGAAAAACTGGAGCAAGATCGCAAGAACTAGAAAGCCCTTGATACATGTGACACTATACCAAAGCAAATTGCTAGATATAATAACAGCTTAGATTTTAGTAGCAGCATAATTATCTCAGAGTTTACATCTTGACATTTGGTCTGGCCAATAAATAATTACTACCCTATAGACTTCTGATTTTATTTGGGTCCATCCGAAGCTGATGCATCCGTAGATATTACAAGACATGATTACCCCTGGAAGAATGTCTATTCTATGGCACAAGAGACCCAGGCGCTTCCCAAAAAAGCGAATGCATAGACTAGTAAAATCTCCATTGAGGTAAATTTTATTAATTTTTAAAGCTGCATACACTGCATTATAGGAAAAATCACTACCAAATCAGAGCAAGATGCCTCAAGGAGTTTGGATCTTTCATAAATCATTCACTCTAATATTTGTCATCCTTCGGCTGATATAACTTTGGACAAGGAATCTTACTTTATATTTAGCAAAGGCTTCTATCATTAGCTCATTACATATACGCTTTTAGCCAAATGTTTGGTGTTTACTTGTGGACTGAGGTTATAGATACAGTATAAGCTATAAACACGTGAAATTAACTTAATCAGATAAGGGGAAGAGTTGGAACTTTACTGCCTTAAACAGTCCCTAGGCACATTTTAGAAGTTAGACGAGACTTTCAAGGAGGAAAGCAAAGCAACCCCCCTCTTGGTATCGTTATCACAAAGGAATACCAACGTTATTACTATTTTGTAGGCGGGGAGAACGGAAATGTCGTCGGATAAGAAGGTGTTTGCCTTCTAAATGCAGAAAATTGATGAAGCAAGGGGGATCCATGGGCCAAGGTAGAGCTATAGCGGTGATGGCACGTGACAAAAGGAAGGGTACTGAGGTGCATAGTTCCAAGGGAACTGTTAGTATTCTGATGAAAAGGGGCACTTTCAAGCTCCTTGTTTAGGCAAATTAAAGGCAGATTTGAAGAAGCTAAGGGTGCGAAGGGAACTGTGACCATGGTCGAAGATGAGAACATCATTGATGCTTTAATGGTTGAAGAGGAAGTAAAACCGACAAGAGCATGGGTTTTCGATTTGAAATGCGCATTTCATATATGCCACAGGGAACAAGATTTTGTCTCTTTTGGAAGGTGTGAACGAGAGGAGATTAATTTACCAAATGGGTAAAAAGGTGAAGGATGATGGGATTAGTTAGGTCATGCTTAAGTAATACATCGAACGTAGGCGTTTCAGATAGAGACTTTTGAAGATAACACGGAACGCTAGGAGCATCTTTGTGGTGGAACATATGTCAATTACCAAAAGCTCTTGATTTGAGGGATAGTTACACCACCAGCAGCAGAAAGCTCTTGGTCGATGATCATAGAAGGTTGACCGTGTTTGGGCTTGAAAGGAGAGTTGTAATGTATGCAAGCTAAAGAAGGTCAACTGCCATTAGATTCTAGATCTTGTTGGATGGCTAACTAAAGTTGTTTTTCTAATTTTATTGGAGCTAGAATTTCATCCTCTATATGGAGGGGAATTGGGATTATTGGTAGGTGAGGCACAATAACAAAGATGAGAGATTACAAAATCTCCTAGGAAATTTCCTAGTGTTTTTGAGAGGTAAAAGTTGTAATTCACAAAGGTGTTAGGCGGTTCCAAATATTCGTAGATTGATTAGTGTTGGTAATTTTTCCCCCTGTTAGTGAGGGGTGTCTTCCATGTATATCATTTGCCATAGAGCAGCTATGGTAGCAAAAGAGAAACTCGGCTAAAAACTAATTCTAACTGTGCTCATCAAGCTTGTGAGACTAGGTGAGCCAAAGCACGCAATTAACTTCGTTAAGAGAAAAACAAGTACTCCAAGCATTAGTTCGCTTTCTTCGGGAAGCTCATCCAAAGCCTACTTCAATTGATAGACATCCAAGTTAAATCCAATCATACAACTCGATAACAATCGCATCCCAGTTAACCGCTGAGTGAAAGCTCAGGTAATTTTCTACCTAATGTGTCAGACGCCTTATTGATTTGGAAGTTATTCTTGCAAATTATACTGAAAGAGAGATGGTTTAGATCATCTAATCCTAAGCTCATTCTGTGCAGTAATTTCTCAGCTGCAGGGCAAAGTAAGTCATGACCAGATCACAGTTATTGGAATTACTTGTCGAAAACCAAAAAACGTGGAACTTCATCCTTGAACAATTTAAATAGTGGGATCAGATAGTATAAGCTCAGAGTACAAAAGAATGTTGTTTCCAGTGGAAAAGTGTCACTTACATGCCAATATATCCACACAGCAACTTTATGAGGCATCAACCAGAAGAAAAACATATGATCTGGTACCTTCGATGAACTCACTCTCTGCGCTCTTAATATAGCGCAGAAATATTCACCAAAGTCCGGATGCTGAACTGTAATAATAGCTGACAGATCATCCCCCGGTATCGTTGCCTTCATTTTCCAATTCCCTTGCATATCCTGCAGGATTTATAGACTCAATATATTGACATTGTCATTCACCAAAAAATATATACTGACATTGTCGTAGGAATGAGAAAACGACACCAAACAATGAAGGGGATTGGTTAGTGAGTCATTAGGACAACAGTTTCAACTGCAACGCAGAGACAACAGTTAAACATTCGATACTTCCTAGTTCTACAGCAGTTAGGTTTATACAGCTACAGAATTTCCTCTTATGTGTGAATACAACCAGCTTACAGTTGGACTTTTTTTCCTGACCTACAAGCCAATTTTATAACAGCATAGAATTTCAATCTCACATTATTACTTGATAGCAAGTTTAATGTATTCCACAAAAATGAGGCACATCAAGATGCAGTATAATTTTAGTTTTTAAGCATTCAAAAATAAAGTTGCATTGAGGTTATAAAGAAGTAAAGAACGTTCAGAAGAATTCAGTATCACTAATCCAGGATAGGGTACATACAAAAATGGGCCACTTGGCAAAGGAAACGCACTCATTTATAGTTCCACCAAGGTCTTACAGCATCTCCAATAGAACAAACCTCTAAGAGTAAATCCTATGACATGGAATGTTAATTACTAAGAGCAATAGAGTTTAACTATGCCACAAAATAGAATGCTATTTTCTGAATAATTCATACAAAAAAAAGTCACTCTTTGAAATAACCTGAACACAGAAGAAAGCTTGGAGATAGATATCGTTTTTACCTTTGTCAAATTTCCATGGACTTTAACCGTCACAATAAGTGAGCACATACAACTAGATATGAAGACCCCTCCTGAACCCTAGAAAGCAGTACTGGAGTGCTTATCATGGTTATATGTCATTCTCATCTTTTCTTGTCTTCTCTTATATTTTGAATAAACACATATATCGGCTCTTCACATTTCCCTTGACAAGCAAATGAGATTTTCTTACGTACGTTGGATAAGAGCAACACAAAAATTAAGGTCAAATAAACCCCCTTTAAGATTAATATATCCTAGATTCCGCATAAAATTATGTTCTAAAGACTTTTCAATCCACTTTCTCTTCAGGAAATTAGCTGTATACTCCCTCCGATCCTTATTAGTTTACCCCTTTTTATGGGGCACATTTGCCGATACACTAATTTGAACATTAATATCTCTAATTATCAATAAGCAAAAATTACAAAAATTTGATATTTGGATACTACACATTGAGATGAATCTAACAAGATCTCACATGACTATATTTTTCCTTAAGTACAAATCACAAGAGATAGTCAAAGTCATGTATGTGAATAGTGTCAAAAGTCAAAAAGGAGTAAACTAATAAAGACTGGAGGTAGTATAACAAAGCCCAATCCTAGGAGAGAAGATCTAGTTTATACACAAGTTCCAGTTGGTATCATCTTAAATATCGGCAGTATATGAGATTGTAATTCCGCATCTTATTGATCTTTTTAAGAGGTGAGAGTTTCACTTGTAAGTAGTTTCCCAGTGTCATGTCAAATAATCTTAGATCTACAAGTGAAGCAAATGATATGATTGAATGAATATAGATAAAAAAGTTTTATCTTGGAGCTTAATATGCTACTCTGTAAACTTAAACTAAGGATTTACATTGTCAAAATTGATCAAGGACTATTTGTTCAAGTCCATAATGATAGCCTATGCACCAACTTTTCTACTCGAAATAGGAGCTATCTGTAATTGTAAGAACTCCTCTAGTCCTCTTCATTCTCAAGTACTTCTCATTTCAGTTTAATGCACATAGCTTATTTGACAAGTACATACCAAAATATGAAATGTGAGATAATTAGTACTAATCATAAGGTTACATGATTTCAGGATAATTCTTATATCTTGAAATTCCCAAACCAACCTCAATATATCAATGAAATATGTTCCTAGTTCTCTCAGAAAATTAAATGATTATTGAAATGCACACTAAAGGATTCAGAAAGAAAGAGAGCAAATAAATTGCCAATATCATACCATGAAAGGACTAACATGTAATGATTTTGCCGCCACGTCAGAGTTTGGATTGAAAGCAAATGAAACTCTCTCTCCCCATGGCGTATTAGTAACCTACACAAACAAAATCAGACATGTCAACATCACAACAACAAGCAAGACTTGATAAACTTCGAAAGCACTAAAAGGGTTTTGCAATATATTTCAAATTAATTAAGATAATTGTACAGGTAATTTGAATGTGATGCAACTATTGCAATCCAAATAATACTAATATGCCTTCCGGGTAAAACTTTCTCTCTCTAAACTTTCTCCCCTCCTTAGCGTACGTTAAGGCGACTGCCTCAACTGCGTTGTAGCCATGGCAAGAGGTAGAGCGAAGAAGAGCGCGCAGAAAGGCAAGGGAAAAGCTGTGGGTCCGTCATCTTCTCCAGTAAGGAAAACAAAATCGGTGGATGAAGTTACTGGAATAGAGGGTTTGAAGGTTCCGAGTCCTATTAAGGAGGCAAATGTTATTGACGAACTGGATGAAGCGACGATGGTGATGCCATATGCTACTATGGAGGATCAAATTCAGCAATCAATGGAGAAAGCGATGATGTCTGAATGGCTGGAGGTGATACAAAGTGGTTCGAAGGAAGGTAACTCGCACACGGCGAATGTCCCGGGTCGCTCAGTGGAGGATGAAATTACGACAAATGGGAGTCAGGTAAATTCTAATGCTCCTACTGTTACGATTGAGGCTGATGACATTCAGGAGGAGATAGAATTTTGGTCTTCTGCTATTGTTTGCTATGTATTAGGTGCCAATCCACCGCTTACTGTTATGGAGGGATATTTTAGGCGAATTTGGGGGAAGCTATGTATTGACATGATTGCGATGATTGGTAAAGGTGTGTTTATAGTGCGTTTTACCTCTTTAGAGTCTTGTTTAAAGGTGAAAACAAATGGATTTCAGTTTTTTGATCAAAAAACAATTGATAACACAGCTCTGGGAGCCTGATATGATTGTTGATACAAATGCGATTCATAATGTGCCCATTTGGATTAAATTGCCGAATCTACCTCTCAAGTACTGGGGTGAGAAGAGTTTGTTTAAGATAGCTGGGATGATTGGGAAGGTTGTGAAATGGACCAATCAACTCAGGCTAAGGAGAAATTGAACTTTGCTCGGGTTATGGTTGAGGTAGGAGTGCAACAATCATTACCTGAATCTGTCTCTTATTATAATGAACATGGTGTCACAGTTGAACAAAAGGTGGAGTACGAATGGCGTCCAGTTTTGTGCTCTAAGTGTTCAGGTTATGGACATAGTGGTGAGGATTGCCACAAAACAAATGGTAAATTGAGATGGGTGCAGAAGAAAACTCCACAGCCTGATGCTGATGGGTTTGTGGCAGTAGTGCAAGGAAGGTTAATAATGTTGTAAAGGAGCCTGTAATACCAGTTCATAACTCTTTTTTGGCTTTACAGCAGGAGGGTGTGAATGAAGAGGCAGAGGAGGGTGCACAGCTAGCAATTGATCAGGGGAAGAGTAATGAGAATGATATTGGTCAGGTTGAGATCATTGGGAAGATTGGTATGGATGCATGTGGTAATGGGTCTCCTATTGGTATTGGTGGTAAACAAGCAATGGCTAAGGAGCAGGGGGTGCCATCCCCTTCCTCCAATGGATAGAGTCCTTGCTTGGAATGTGAGAGGTATAAACAGCAGAGCTAAATTGAATGAGGTAAGGTACTTCCTATCTTCTCATGATGTTAAGCTGTTTAACCTACTTGAAACTAGGGTTAAATCCCCTAAGTTAGGTGATGTTTATACAATGTTGTGCCCTGGTTGGTGTTTTACTCACAACAAAAGTTGTCACAGTAATGGTAGGATAATAGTAGGGTGGTGCCCCTTGTCTTTTACTATTAACATAGTTTGTGTTAATAGTCAATTCATTCATTGCAATGTTAAACCTAAGAACTGTGCAGAGTTTGATTGCACTTTTGTCTATGGGTTTAATGATCAGAATAGCATAATGGAGCTTTGGAATTGTCTTAAAAGGTTTGCTAGTGACAATAGTAAACCCTGGTTCCTTATGAGGGATTTTAATGCCCTGAGTAGTATGGATGAGAGGATTGGTTCAGTTGTTAGATACTCTGAAATTGCTCCCATGATGGAATGTATGAGAGTCTGTAATTTGGTTGATGTAAAGGCTACGGGTAGGTATTTTACATGGACTAACAAACAAGATGGTGATCAGAGGGTATTTTCTTGCATTGATAGAGTCCTTGCAAATCCAGAATGGATAGCCAAGTATAGTATGGCTGAGGTTGCTTTCCTTCCTGAAGGTAATTTTGACCACACGCCTATGTTGTTGAGTGTTTATAAGGATGTGAGCTGCAAGAAACCTTTCAGGTTCCATAACATGTGGTCCAGCCATAGTTCCTGTTATCCATTGTTGCTCAGAATTGGCAGATTCCAGTAAGAGGTTGTGCTATGTACAGGGTACAATAGAAATTGAAGAAAGTTAAAGAAGCTTTGAAAATTCTCAATAGGATAGGCTTTGGGGATGTTGAAGCTACAGTTATCAAGGCTAGAATGGAATTATTGGAGGCTCAGGATGCTATGCACAGAAACCCTGCGGTAACAGTATGCTTGTACATAGAGAAAAAGTTGCTAATGATTTATTTCAAGTGGCTAAATAGAATCAAAACTCCCTGCTGAGGCAAAAATGTAAAATAGCTTGGTTAAAAGATGGAGATGATAACTCTAAGATCTTTAACCAAGCTATTAAAGCTAGGAGGTATAAGAATAAAATCCTGTCTATCCATACATCTTATGATGAATGGGTGAATGAAAAAGAGAAAGTTGATACTGCTTTCTTGGAATATTACCAGAGTTTATTTGCTAGTCAAAGGCAAAAGCAGGTTGTTCTGAGAGCTCTTCTTGACAGGGGTAGGAAGCTTTCTCCAGCTCATCTCAACATTATAAACTCTGAGTTTACAGGGGAAGATGTGAAAAGAGTTATGTTCAGCATCCCTGATGACAAAGCACCAGGTGCGCTGATGGGTTTAATAGCAAATTCTTCAAGCATTGCTGGGATATTGTGAGTGAAGAAGTGATAGAAGCTGTTTTGGATTTTTTCAAAACAGGAAAACTTCTGAAGGCTATGAATGTTACAACTCTGACTCTGATTCCTAAGATGGATTGCCCTGGATCTGTCTCTGACTTCAGACCCATTGCTTGCTGTACCATTCTATATAAGTGTATCACTAAGCTAATTAGTGAAAAGCTTAATAGGGTGTTACCTGATATTATTTCTTATAGCCAAGGAGCTTTTGTGGCTGGTAGGAGCATTCTTAGTAATGTCATGATTTGCCAGGATTTGATCAAGGCCTACAATAGGAAGTCTACTAGAGCAAGTTGCATGATGAAGCTAGACCTTAGGAAGGCTTATGATACTATAAATTGGGAGTTTATTCAGCAAATGCTTAAAGGAGTTGGTTTTCCTAGTTACTTTGTGGAGCAAATTATGGTTTGTGTCAGAACTCCTACTTTTTCTATCATGATCAATGGCTCACTCACTGGTTTTTTTAAGTCTCATAGAGGGCTCAGGCAAGGAGATCTTATGTCTCCTTTGCTTTTTGCCTTAGGAATGGACTATCTAGACAAGATTCTTTCCTATGTTGGTGAAATTGATGGTTTTAAATACCATGTGGGATGTAAAGAACTCAAGCTGATACACTTGTGCTTTGCTGATGACCTGTTACTCTTCTGCAATGGAGACTTCAGGTCTATATATACCTTGTTGTAGGGTTTCCAGATGTTCTCTAATGCCTCAGGCAGGCTTGAAGGTGAACAGAAGTAAATCTGAAATTTACTATGCTGGAATGACTACTCAGGAGATCAATAGGGTGACTGATATTAGTGGCTTCTCTTGTGGTATTTTGCCTTTTCAATACCTTGGAGTTCCTATTTCTACAGCAAAACTGAAGGCTAGAGATTGTCAAGGGCTTGTGGATAAGATGACTGGAAGAATCTGAACATGGAGCACTAGAAGTCTGTCATTTGCAGCAAGGTCTCAACTTGTTCAGAGTGTACTGATGTGTATGCACATTTATTGGGGGCAGATTTTCTTGCTACCTAAAGCTGTGATTAATAACATAAATGGCATATGTAGAAGCTACTTATGGACAGGGAGCTGCAATGATGGTAGACCTGGTGCACTTAACTGGGCTAGTGTGTGCAAGGACAAGAAGGCATGAGGCTTGGGTTTCAGAGATATAGGGCTATGGAATGTGGCTGCTATCTGCAAGCTAGCTTGGCAGGTCGCCCAAGAGAAGGAAAACCTATGGGTTAAATGGGTTAATTGTGTATATATTCAAGGGGCACATTGGCAGGCCTATGAAGCTCCAGCTACAGCTAGCTGGGCTTGGAAGGTGGTCTGTAAGGCCAAAAATGATGTTATCACAAAGTTGCAGTGCACTCAATGGATGCAGGACACAAGTTTCAGCATCAAACAAATTTACAGAAGACTGTGTGTTGGTGGAGTCGTACTGTGTAGAATAGGTATTCCATACCTAAAAACAGATTCATAATGTGGTTAGTGGTTCAAAATAGATTGAAGACTAAGCATAGATTAATGCAGATGGGTGTTTGTGGTGATGATCTTTGTTGTCTTTGCTTACAGCACAGTGAAGTTCAATCTCACTTGTTTTTTGATAATGCCTTCAGTCGAAGATGTATGGAGGAGATAATGCAATGGCTAGGTTTACAGTGGCGTGGTAGGAATGTCTCGGCTGAAAAGTGGTAATGCAGGAACAAAATTTAGAAGGCAGGTTGGTTTGGCTGCTGTGCAGGCAACAATTTACAAGATTTGGATGAATAGAAACCTTGCTTGTTGGGATTCTATTGTGCAAACTATAGATCATACAGTCAAAGAGATCAAATTTAATGTAAAAAAAAGAATTGTACAGATCATGAGTAGTAAAGTGAATGGAAGAGATAGGTTGTGGATTGAGAGCTTGTAAATGCTGGGATTGTCCAATTTAGGCGTGTTGGGTTGATTTTCCCAACTTAAGTGTAAGTTTTGTTTTGGTTATTTTATTCTTACTTACAAAAAAAGAAAAAACAAAAACTATTGCAATCCATCTCCTCACATTATGATGGTTCCAAAAATACAACTAGAAGTACATGTTGTACCTTTAAAACCTTCATGAACGGTGATGAACCATTGTTTTTACAGGAAGATGGCATGAATATGTTCCTGTTTTACCTTTGCACCTAGAAGACTACTAACTTATAAATTAGTCTGGCCTTTTGGTAGTATAATTTATCGATATGTTCTCATAACATAAAAATATTATAGTATGTATCATAAAACACTTTCAATTCATCCTCAAAGTGTCCAACTTAGAGAAATTGTGTTCAAAAGTACAAGCTACGGTATTGAACTAGAAAATCCATGCAATATTTGTTCACTTAATTGTACATGAACATGGACCTAATTGAGAACTTTAACCAAGAAAGATGATATTTGAAGTGGTCATTTGGTTGTACATAGAAAGTCATATTTCCTAGGAAATTGATTATTCCATATAATTGCACTTTCCGAAAAGTACAAAATTGGGTTTGGTTAATGTCAAAGGACCAACTCAACCAAAATCTTAAGCTGATGGTTAGAGTCCCAGGAATATTTTTATATTCTATCACGCCCCCTCACGCGAGAGCCTATTGGGCTTGAAGTGTGGATGCAGCAAAGGCCTCTCTCATATACCTAGCGCTAAATATTCCACTTAGAAAGGAGCGGTGTGATAAGTGCATATCATAACATCATTTAGTTGCATATTAGGGTGCATTTTCATGTAGTATTAGAGCATTTACATTGCATGTATGCATATTTAGGTCCCTTTTAATAAGCTACGGTGCTTTCACGGGTTGTTTGGTCTTTTCATGTAATCTCAAGTTCTTTGGACTCTTTTTTAAGGACATGATGATTAATACACTTGTATGACCTTCAAAACGATATAGCATGTGCCTAAAACGGATTGGAATTGAAGAAGATACAAAGGACTTTGTGTACTTGTGCGAAATATGACACCTCTCCCATTTTACCCATAACTTTTGACACAAAAATGATAATGAATTTATTCCAACTGGGTTGGAAACTAGACTTGAAGAGCTTTCCAACTATATATTACTTGCACCAAAAAAAGCTCTGGATCAAAAGTTATAACTGTTCGAAGTTGAGCTGGAGAATCTAACGATTACAGGACAACACGTCCGTGTCACTTATGACACGTCCGTGTCACTCTGATTTCAAGCATTTCTGTCCTAGGATATTTATGCAGTAGCAGGTCAACACGTCCGTGTCATTATTGACACGTTCGTGTTGGTCTGCTCCATAGCGCGTCGATTTTGTTAATTTAGGAAGTTATAAATACCTTTTATTGGAGGTTAACCTCCTTTAGTCTTACCATTATTTAAGGGCTAATCATAGAACAACTTTCTCTCTGTGGGATCGACTTTGACTTACCCTACTACATCGTTAGGAGGATTAGTTAGGTTATTTGTTCTTGTTAGGTGTGTGACACGCCTATCACGGTGGATGTGATTTGAACCCGTGACCTTTATGTCACGCTAGCTCTGATACTATGTCAAAGGACCAACTCAACCAAAAGCTTAAGCTGATGGTTGGAGACTTGGAGTCCCAGGAATAATTTAATAGTTTATCATGAAAAGTAAAACTTCCTACGAGAAGTTCCACTAACTCAGAGGACCTAAGTCGGTAACTTCCTCTATTTCGTGGAACGTATAATTTTTCTAGAAAGTGCAAATTCTTATGCTTCTTTGCTAACCAAACAACTCCACTTTTTTTGACTTCTAGGAATTTTTAAAATTTCATGTTTTCGTATGTCAACCAAACAAGCACTAATATAATGCGCTACTCCATCTAATACAAATTGATTCTCAGAAGGAATCTCTCTATCTACTTAAAAGTTTGATAACCTCATACCACTGGAATTTTATTCTTTATCATCATATGAAAAGAAACAATGATAAAGGTTGGATTCGAGAAGGAAGTTAGCATCCATGTTACCTCAGCAATACACTTCTTCAAAGTGCTAGTAGGGGATTCCAGCTCATAGCAGTAATATAAACTTAATGGATTTTGCTCATATCCCACGCTAGGTGGTATTGTCAAGAGAAAACTGCAAATATAACGGCATTGGTAGCTTCAGAAAAGTATACATATACAACGTAAGAGAAATTCTCAACAGATTTATAAAATGATACACATAATAATGTCTTGAAAGAAATTTGATTGTTCATTCTTCACAGCAAGTCACACATATCTACAATATAAAATTGTTAGAATCCAACGCAATAAGAGCTGCGTAAAAACCATGGTGTCAAAACAAGGCCGCATTGTATCGTATCGCCCATGTCGTAAAGTTTTTCAAATCTACCGAACCGAGATTACCCGCATCGTAAAAGTGTAAAAAAACTGCATTTTAGGAGGATTTTAAGGATATTTCATGGTTTAAGCCGATATTCAGCGGTATGACAACCGCATCATCCCCATTCCCGCATCACCGTGACCATTACCGCGACCGTGACCGAAACCGTATTTTCGAACTATGGTAAAAACTAAAAAGAGAGGGTCAATGACCCAAAGTTTGACTTGTTATGGAACAATTATTCGACATCTATACTATTGCTTCAGTTTGTTATTAATTTGATCACTTTGTACTTTGACACTATTCGCATACTTCACTTTGACTATCATTTATGATCTATATCTGGACAATTTTGCAATGACTATAATTTTATTGTAGCCACCATAACTTGCGTAATATGACCATTTTATAATCTTAGAGCCACACCATTTATTTAGTTGACTTTATAATTAAACTATAATTAAAATTTATATATTAATAAATTTGTATATATTAATTAGCTTTAATTCCATAGATCTTTGTTAATAGTTTTTAAAAAATATCAAAAGAAAGAAAGGAACAATAATCCAAATGAGAAAGATGGCTAAGTAACTGACGTTCAACGACGGTTTGCTTTCATTTTTTTATATTAAGACTAGCATTTTCTCCATTTTTTTATGTTTTGAGGGTATTATTAAATCAATGGGCAAGATTAATCAATAAAAATAAAGAGCTAAGATTTCAGTAGTTATAATAGCTACAATTTTATCGTAGCCATTGAATAGTCATTCTTCATACCTAAAGAAAAACGTATAATATAGATTTGTTTTAACATAAAGTTTCCAAAATATCATATTAATTACTTGCTACAAGGATGTTAAAAACGGGCATAACGCCTCCTCTCCCCTATTTTTCTCTCTTCTCTCTCCTCTCCCATAAAACCCTAATTTTCAACCTATAGGGGCTACCGCCACCCTTTTGGGCGGTGGTAAGCCTCTTTTCTCCTTTTGTTACTAGTTTTTTATGTTAATGTTTCTAATAAACTTCCGTCTCTCTCTAATGGAGAGTTTTTCTACCCATTTATTAGGTTATATCTATCCATATATTGGGTTTTATCTATCTCCATGTGAAAGTTTGGAGACTTTGTTTTTGGGTTTTTGTATTGAAATTTGTGCGGGGTTGCAACAGATGTCAATACTTCGTTTACAATCACTTGAATTGAATCCAGTTCTACTTTAAAACTACAAAAGATCGATAGACCTCCTTGCAGAAGGCTGCATCAGACAGCGATGTGAAAGACGAGGGTTTTCAGAAGTGTTAGATCTACTCAACGATCGTGGTTTTATCATATTAGAATTGTATTTATTTCATTTTGATATGAATTTGTTTAGTTTTGACTTTTATTGTAAATGCCGTATGACTTTGAATCAATGAATTAATTTTTAATTTAAAAAAAAAAAGTTTCCAAAATATCAATTTTCTACAATTTGTACTTCTACGTAATTAGATATATCTATGGTCAAAGCAGTTGGCATATTTTATTCAAAGTTAGTGCACTACTACATTTTAAGGCTTATTGTAACGGTTAAAATGTAACACTATTTAGTCGTGACATATAAGGCCATAAGGGTTATATTGTAACAGCTCTATTGTTTTTTAACTAATACGTAAGATATTGTAACAATAATATGCCAGGTGTTACAATTGATTTACATCCGTTACAATAGATATGTATCTAATGTAACGGGTACATGGAAAAATGAGGCGCTAAAAGTAATATGGGTTCGCGGGCCTCTCAAAATCCAAATTTTCAGAATTTTCAACCCAATTACATACTCTCGGTCCTCTTTCTATTTTCCTGAATTGGTCCCAATAATCTCAATTGTTAACCCTAAGTATTCGAAACTCCAGGCTATGAGATTGCAAGCTCTTAGTTTCTTCTATTAATTCCAAAATTGAGCAAATCATCATCTTCTTCGGTACAAGTAATTCAAGTAATTACTGGAGAAATCTCGCTGGACTCAGACTATTCGTGGGTCTTCTCCTGATTGTTCGACTCAACTGTGCGTCTTTTGCTAGCTGTTTGCGACCAAGACGTTTTTTGTGCTAGCTGCTGTTGGTTTCTTCAACTCAATTCAGAGGGAAATTGGTAAGTTTTTGCTTTTCTTGTTAATAGATTTTCAATCTTTAAGAGTTTTATGGCGTTATGGTAGTGAGAGAAAGAGATAGGGGAGGCGATGGTCTATGGGAGAAAGGGAGGGTGGTCTATGGGAGAAAGGGAGGGTGTGAACGAATATGGCTCTCAAGGAAAACGTATAGTTCTAGATTAATAAGAAGACAAGGTTCTGTTTCATTTTTGTGTGAAATTTTTGGTTCACACAAATAAGTAGAAGACTTTGTATTTGTTTCGTTTCAATCTTATCTCTCTTTCTATCTTCTTTCTAATTATTTGTGTGATTTAAGTAGATTAAGGTTCAAATTTTATTTAGTGCTGAAAGTTGTACAATTTTCATTTGTTTCTCGAGAGTATTTGGTAATTTTGATGATTAGCATGATGTTGATGTACATATGATGATTATAAGGATGATGGTGCTGATGAATATGATGTAAACACTTAATATTTGTGGATATGTATGTGTCATTAAATCAATATTTTTGCTTCTTTTATTGGATTTGTCTCTCTTTCCTCACCTCTTTTTCCTACCCATTCTTGTATTATTTAAGTGATTTAGTGCTCACTGATTTGTGTTGAATATGATGTTTACCCATATTAGGTTGAAAACTTATAACAAAGCAACATCTAATATTAGTTGGCAGGGTTTATATATATTTTGTGCATGCTCATAATGATTTTGAGTTTGTTAATGTTTTGTATTGGAGGTTCTGTGTACTTGTAAATTAAACTAACGGAATCTAATAATCACATGTTTTAATGAAATTATATTTTATATGTGTTATAATTTAATTTAGGTCATGGATAATGGAAAAAATGAATGGTGGGAGTTTCCTAAATGGTCTGAAACGTATGAAAATGGAGTTGATAACTACCTCGACAAAGCTTTTGCAACTGAAGCTCAAGGAGATCAAATTTGTTGCCTGTGTAGCAAATGCATACGTCGATATTGGTATCATAGAAATGTTGTGAGAGATCATTTAATTTATAATGGCTTTGTTCCAAAATTTGAGAAACACTCAAAGTCTAGGATAAGCGAGGAAAGGGCAACTTTCGATAATGGATAAGAATGAGCGTAATGGATACCTACGCCCACATGGAAGAGGTATAACCAAGTCTAAGATGAAAAAAAGAGAAAAAAAGACAGGTTATATACTTCCCCTAGAGTTCCTAGAAAGTATTAAAGCAGATTTGGCTCCAAGTATTAGAGCAGATTTGACACGAGAAGTTGCACAAGATATTACATCTCTTATATTGTCTCAGATTAAAGCAGCCAACCCAGAGATTAACCTTGTTGTTCCAGATTTTGGAGTAACCCCCAGAGACAAATTGGTAGGTAATCGAAATGAGAAATCTTCTTCTAGAACCCATTCAGAACTTCAGGTAAGTTTTTTTTTTTTTTTTGTACATTATCCTTCCCTTTTCTTCCCTTCTGCAAACTACCTAAAGTCATCTCATATTTTCACTATGCTATGTTTTTTGTGTGTATTCTACTGCATCTGAGGATCGTGTTGTGTTTGTTGGTCCTCATGATCAATTGATTGTAACTGTTGGGGGGATATTATGTCCTTGTTCGTGTTGGATTGGTTTGGCTTGCATGATTTCAGTTCTCATATAATCAAAAATTTAAAAAAGATGCTAGCTATTATATCCTTTAATTTGCTATTCAGTGACCTAACCAGATTCACTTTACCCCAATCCGAAATGATAGGATGCATCCTGTATAAAAAAGGAAAAAAAGGTTGTGTTTTTAATCAAGATACTTGTATAACATTATATACTAGCCAGATTTGCTTAACAATTCCACTACCTTATCTTCTAATTTTTTTGTGTAGTCTAATTTATATATGTTATATGTGTCTCTTTTGCAGGAGAGTAATAATGTCCATGCCAATGAAGAAAACGGCCCAAATGGTGAATGATATCTATTTCAACAGTTTAGAAGTTCTATGAAGTTCCAAAAATGTGTTATCAAGATGATGTATTCAAGCATATATATTTAGATTTACAATCATCTTTTTTGGATATTCTTGTATTCCTTTTGCTAACACAACATATTGCTATTACTTTTGCTAATGAAGAACTTTGTCCCCAACATATATTGAAGTCTTGTTAATTTATGCATAGTTATTGTATGTTATATATATATATATATATATATATATATATATATATATAAGGCAGGATCACATGAGAATGCTCCTTACATGAGAAATGAAAATGAATCTTAACCACATGATTGGATTAGAGTTACACCACTTGTTCATTAGAGTTATACCCCCGAAAAAATTTCGAGCCCAAAAAAAAAAAAATTTTTTTCGATTTTTTTTTTATGATTTTTGTTTTTTTTGGAGTTACATCACTTTTTCATTAGAGTTACATCCCTTGTTCATTAGAGTTATAGCGCGTAAAATCCATTCTCATTTTTCATGTAAGTATGCATTCTCATATGAACTCACTTATATATATATATATATATATATATATATATATATATATATATATATATATATATATATATATATGAAATTAGCAGCAAAAAAGGTAGTGTTACATATTCTGGAAACAAAAACCCGCGTTACATATGTAATAAATAGTTGCATTATCTAAGAAGTGTTACAATTGATTTGGCGATACAATTGCACTCTATTGTAACAAAGGTAACCACTTATGTAACACCTTTTTCGGTTTAGTGACTAGCGTTACAAAAGATCATAGTCACTGTTACAACTGATACCAAGGCGTTACAATACATCTATTGTTACGCCAGCAGATGTAACATATGATTTGGCGTTACAATAGACTTATTGTGACATGTTTTGTCCATTTTGTAACGCTATTTTGCGTTACAATAAGCCTTAAAATGTAGTAGTGGTGGTTAGTTAGTTATTATTGTTTAGGAACATGAGTTGTTAGTTTGCTTATGATGCTCAAAGTAAAACGTTAGTGGGTTGTTGGGAGGTTAGTGGTGGTCAAATATTTTAGGACTAATTGTTGGACTACTTTTCCGATTGTTAGCATTTTGTTGTGACCAACTTTCTATTTAAAGGTTTTATTGTACTTTTTCTTGAGAGGAAGGTTTTAGTTATTGTATTTTGATTTGATAAGTTGAATATATGTTCATCATTTTGCATTCTCTTCTTACCTCCTCTTCTAGTTTCTACAAAAGTTGTTTGTTGACAAAAATGAAAATCAAATAATGTAGATTAAAAAGATACAAGATAGTATCAAATAGTTTGGTGCCAATACATATATTTTCCAATTATTACCATAACTAAAGATAGTATTGTTTTGATGATGATTGGACACCAACTGAATTCTTTTTGTAAGAAGACAACTTTGTTTTCTTTTGGTATCAATCATAACAGCAATTGTTACCGATATGGGATGTTAGATGCAAGTCCCGCGCGCGTCACACGGTTGCCTATATAGGAGTTTCATGTTAGGCGCAACTCCCGCATCAATGTGACAGAGACTTTCACGTGTATTTTAATAAAAAAAAGTAAGGTCACTAACGAGATGCCGCATTTAAAAGCTCATTTACTCCGCAATTTAGACAAGAATAGAATTGTATGGCTGGGATTTTGGGTAGAGATAGATGATATTTTAATAGGTAAATTAATGCCTCCGATGGCAAAAGAATCTCTGTATAGTGTGTACCCCGAAGTTTTTTTTTTTCTATAGAAAATTTAACAAATAACATCTTTTCCAACAAATTTTCCACAGTGTTTTTTTATAATCTATGTATTTGTTATTTGCAAATTTTGCAAACTGAGGTCTATCCTAAAATGAAAGACTGAATCGTCTAGTTAGAGGCAAAATGAACAAGAATGCAGCCAAGAATTACAAAAGTTAAATAATGCAAATTGCAACGCAAGTAGTAAGACTTACACAGCTCCAGTAGTACCAGCAACCTTTCGAGCCTCATCAGCAGAGAGATGATTGGAAGAGAGCAAATGAGGCGAGCGATCAAGGTCAATGAGTGCATACCGAACTTTGTACTCAAATGAGTGCTGAATGGGGCGTCGACGTTGGTGCCAAACAACGCCTTCATAAAGAGTGAGGCCTTCGCCGTCGCAGGAGGATGATAGACAACGTAAACCATGACGAAGGAGGATTTGAAAGGGGAGGAGGAGAGAGAGAGTAAAGGATGTGACGCAGTTCCAGATAATGGAGCCCACTAGATAGAGCAACTCCATTTTTTGTTTTTTTTTTGAGAGGTTGAGTTGAGATGGAATTTACTGGTTTCAATGGGGGTTTTTTAGACTAGTTGGAGCACTGATGAGGTTAGTGGGTGAGTGGTAACGAGACAGTCCACGTAGTAAGCTGACTTTGAGCATTATTGACCATCCCCACGAGTGAAAATCATACAAAACTATGAAATGGGCAACTACAAAAATTGCCGACAAAAAATAAAGAGAATAAATAAAGAAACATCTTTTTTAAATACACCCACAAAATCCCAGAAAAAATCATGCAAAACCATGAAATGGGCAGCAACAAAATTAAAGAAACAAATCAAAGAAACCTCTTTTTTGTTGTGTTCTTCTGCGGCAAAACGAGCAAGGCTTTCAATTTCAGCATCATTTGAAGCACCTTGAGATTCGCGTAATCCACCAAGAGTAGCCATTGATGATTGTTCTTGAGATTCAAAGTCGCTACAAGACCCTTTTAATCCTTGATTGTTAGTATGATGGAGAGAAGAATAAGATGAGGAGTGAGAAAATCAGAGTAAAAGTAGGAAAAGAGAATCTGCTCAACATATAAACCGCTTTTCTTTGCTTAATGAAGAAGAGAAGAAAATTTAGGAGAAGAACGTTACAGGAGCACGTCAACTGCCATTAGATTCTAGTTCTTGTTGGATGGCTAGCTAAAGTTGTTTTTCGAATTTTATTGGGGGAAGAATTTCATCCTCTATATGGAGGGGAATTGGAATTGTTGGTAGGTGAGGCACAATAACAAAGATGAGAGATTACAAAATCTCCTAGGATTTGAGAGGTAAAAGTTGTAATTCACATAGGTGTTAGGCGGTTCCTAATATTCGTTGATTGATTAGTGTTGGTAATTTTTCCCCCTATATGTTAGTGAGGGGTGTCTTCCATGAATATCATTTGCCATAGAGCAGCTATGGTAGCAAAAGAGAAACTCGGCAAAAAACTAATTCTAACTGTGCTCATCAAGCTTGTGAGACTAGGTGAGCCAAAGCACGCAATTAACTTCGTTAAGAGAAAAACAAGTACTCCAAGCATTAGTTCGCTTTCTTCGGGAAGCTCATCCAAAGCCTACTTCAATTGATAGACATTCAAGTTAAATCCAATCATACAACTCAATAACAATCGCATCCCAGTTAACCGCTGAGTGAAAGCTCAGGTAATTTTCTACCTATTGTGTCAGACGCCTTATTGATTTGAAAGTTATTCTTGCAAATTATACTGAAAGAGAGATGGTTTAGATCATCTAATCATAAGCTCATTCTGTGCAGTAATTTCTCAGCTGCAGGGCGAAGTAAGTCGTGACCATATCACAGTAATTGGAATTACTTGTGGAAAACCAAAAAATGTGGAACTTTCATCCTTGAACAATTTAAATAGTAGGATCAGATTGTATAAGCTCAGAGTATAAAAGAATGTTGTTTCCAGTGGAAAAGTGTCACTTACATGCCAATATATCCACACAACAACTTTATGAGGCATCAACCAGAAGAACATAAGATCTGGTACCTTCGAATTCGATGAACTCACTCTCTGCGCTCTTAATATAGCGCAGAAAATATTCACCAAGGTCCGAATGCTGAACTGTAATAATAACTGACAGATCATCCCCCGGTATTGTTGCCTTAATTTTCCAATTCCCTTGCATATCCTGCAGGTTTTCTAGAGTCAATATATTGACATTGTCATTAAAAAAAAAAAAGTATTGACATTGTCGTAGGAATGAGAAAACGACACCAAACAATGAAGGGGATTGGTTAGTGAGTCATTAGGACAACAGTTTCAACTGCAACACAGAGACAACAGCTAAACATTCTATACTTCCTAGTTCCTACAGCAGTTAGGCTGATACAGCTACAGAATTTCCTCTTTATGTGTGAATACAACCAGCTTACAGTAGGACTTTTTTTCCTGCCCTACAAGCCAATTTTATAACAGCATAGAATTTTCAATGTTACATTACTACTTGATAGCAAGTTTAGTGTATTCCACAAAAATGAGGCACATCAGTTGTAAAGACTTTGTAATAGACCCAAGCAACCAGCCAGCCCAAATCAGGCCACTAGTGACTGTCACTTACTTAAGGCGCCATGTCAGCAAGAAGGGACCTGGGGCAGTACCAGCACCTGATTTTGTGACGTGACGGAAGGGCGCTAGGTGGCAAGCGTGAGTGGATCGCAAATGATTGGGGAAAGAGCGAGAAGCTTCTTGAGAGAAATATCCGTACCAAGTCAGTAGTATAAATAGTGAATAGTAATTAAGGGGAATTTTTTATCTAGAAATTATTCTTCATTTTGGCATTTAGGAGTGTGGGGTCACTCGAATACCTCCTGTAACCTTTTATCTTGTTTTCAGTAATACGAGAAATCTTTCTCTTCTCTGCTTATATTCATCTCTCTTCAAACGCTCTCATTTATCTTTCTTTCTCTCTTGGTGGCTGTGGAATATTGTGGTGGTGCAGGGGAGGTTCTTTTACAGTGGTATCAGAGCAATGGCACCTACGGCGGCTCAAAGGGTCGAACAACTGGAGGAGCAACTGGCCGGAATCCGCAGCACCATAGCAGGGGAAGTAGCCACGGCGGTTGGGGTAGGCTGGGAAAAATGCAGGACTCCATAGCTGCCCAGTTGGAGGCCAGCTTGGAGGTCATCACCAAGCGGTTCGCGGAGGAGTTAACGGCTCTATCAACTAGGTTAGAGTCAAGAATCAACCGAGGAAGAGAGAACCAGGACGCCGCGGTGGATAGGGTTCAGGCGAGCCAGGTCAAATTCCACGACGAGGTGCGGGCGGCGATCGAGGCTATCAGGGAGAGATTACCTCCGATGAGGCCAAATGGGGACGGAGAACTTGGACCGCCGAACGGAAATGGGATAGGAGGGGGAAACGGCCAAGGTCGAAACTTTGAACATGGTGGGGGATTTCAAAACCCAGAACGAGGGGGGCATGGAGGTGGAAACTGGAAGTATAGGAAGCTTGATATGCCCATTTTTGAGGGAACCAACCCGGATGGGTGGATTTTAAGGGCTGAGCGGTATTTTTTATTCTACAACCTAAGGGAGGAGGAGAAGTTAGAGGCGGCGGTGGTCGGCATGGACGGCGACGCCCTCCTATGGTACCAATGGGAACATCGCCGTCGACCGATACAAACCTGGGAGGAACTGAAGCTGTTGATGTTAAGGAGGTTTCGACCGACCAACGCAGGGACCCTCCATGAGCAGTGGTTGGGGGTCAAACAGACCGGAACGGTCACAGAGTACCGAAGGACGTTCATTGAGATGGCAGCTCCTCTCACGAACATACCAGAGGAAATAGCACTGGCCACCTTTTTTAATGGGCTCAAGGAGGAGGTAAGGGCAGAACTGAGATTGCAGAACCCTGTGGATGTGGACCAGGCCATGGATTTGGCGCTGAGAGTGGAGGACAAAATCAGAGCAGGGTCCAAAACGAGGCCCAATTACGGAAATCGGACCTACCAAACTCAGTCCGGCCCAAGTGCGAATACCCAGCTACAGAACCCAACCAACCAAAACTCCTACTACTACAATCCCAACTACCAAAGCCCAAGCCCAAAACAAATTACTTACCCAACCAAAACCACCCAAAACCCAGTAACTCAAAATTCCACCCAAACCTCAGGAGGCATAAGGAGACTTACTGACCAAGAGCTCCAGTACAAAAGAGAACGGGGCCTTTGCTACCGGTGCGACGACAAGTGGTCGGCCGGGCATCGGTGTCGGCGGCGCGAGCTCAGTGTCATGGTGGCTATGGAGGGGGAAGATGAGGGCGACGGAAGCGTCCAAGGGGATGAGGAGCCAGCCGAGATTCCACCGGAGTTAGTTTCGCCGGAAATCTCTTTGAATTCGATGGTAGGTCTCTCTGACCCTAAAACTATGAAGATGGTAGGTACAATTCAAGGGAAGGAAGTAGTGATAATGGTGGATTCTGGGGCAACCCGCAACTTTGTGTCCTTGGCTACCATTCGAAGGCTCGGAATTCCTCTAAGTTCTACCGAGGGTTTCGGGGTCTCACTAGGGAATGGGGAAGCAGTGAAGGGAATTGGGGAATGCAAGGGAATAGAAATGGAGGTTCAAGGTGTGAAGATTTGTGAGGATTTCCTTCCATTGGAGTTAGGGAGTTCAGATGTCATCCTAGGCATACGATGGTTGGAGAAATTAGGGGATATGTTGACAAACTGGAAACAACAACGGATGAGGTTTAAGGTGGGAGGAGGCATCGTGGAGCTGAGAGGGGACCCTTCACTTGCTCGCTCAAGGATTTCCTTGAAAGCCATGATTAGAGCGCTGCAAAAAGGGAAGGGGGGATTATGGGTTGAGCTCAATCGAATTGAGGAGGAGCGGACTGCGTGGGAGAAGAGGGCGCAAGGTGGCGACTGCACCGGAATTCCTTCAAGACACGGTGGCTAAGTATGAGCAGGTCTTTCATCTTCCGGGGGGCCTGCCCCCAAAAAGAAACAGAGAGCACTCTATTGTGCTTAAGCAAGGATATGACCCAGTATCGGTTCGGCCATACCGATACCCGCAAGGCCAGAAGGACGAAATCGAGCGGCTCATTGAAGACATGTTGAGAGCGGGCATCATCCGTCCTTCCATTAGCCCATTCTCTAGCCCGGTTTTACTTGTGAAGAAGAAAGATGGCTCTTGGAGGTTCTGTGTCGACTACCGGGCGCTTAATCGGGCCACTGTTCCGGACAAGTACCCAATTCCAGTCATTGACGAGCTACTTGATGAGCTACATGGGTCGAAGATTTTCACCAAGCTCGATTTGAAATCGGGTTATCATCAAATTAGGGTCAAGGAAGAGGACGTCTCCAAAACCGCTTTCCGGACTCATGAAGGGCATTACGAGTTTCTTGTCATGCCTTTCGGGCTCACCAACGCCCCGGCTACTTTCCAATCTCTCATGAATGAGGTATTCAAACCTTTCCTACGTAAATTTGTTCTCGTATTTTTTGATGACATCCTTATATATAGTAAGGACAAGGTGGCTCACTGTGATCATCTAGCCACGGTCTTGGAGACCCTAGCGCGACACGAGTTATATGCAAATGGGGAAAAGTGTGAAATTGGGAAGGAGAGGGTGGCATATTTGGGCCACATCATCTCGGCTGAAGGAGTGGCAATGGATATGGAGAAGGTCCAATCAATGTTGGATTGGCCTCCTCCCAAGAATTTGAGGGAACTTCGAGGCTTCTTGGGGCTCACCGGTTACTACCGGAAATTTGTGGCAAATTACGCCCGAATTGCCTTACCCCTTACTGCCCAACTCAAGAAAGATAGCTTCAATTGGGGAGAGGAAGCAGGTAAGGCTTTTGAACAATTGAAGAAGGCTATGGTGATCGCCCCGGTGTTAGCCATGCCGGACTTTCATTATCCTTTTGTGCTGGAAACGGACGCCTCCGGGCATGGATTGGGAGCTGTGCTCTTGCAAAATCAGCACCCTATAGCCTACTATAGCCACACCCTAGGGCCACGGGCTAGGCACAAATCCATATACGAAAAAGAGCTCATGGCAATTGTGTTGGCAGTCCAAAAGTGGCGCCATTACTTGTTGGGGAGGAGGTTCGTGATACGCACAGGTCAAAGAAGCCTGAAGTACATCATGGAACAACGGGTGGTTGGACCCGAATATCAGAGGTGGGTTGGAAAATTAATGGGGTTTGAGTTTGACATACACTACAACCCAGGGGCTTCCAATCGTGTCGCGGATGCCTTATCCCGCAAAGCCACCACTGAAGCAGAGTTTGGTATGATGGAAACTGTTTGTGGGGTACCTTGGGCCCAGCTCCAACCGCACATTGAGAAAGATGAGTTTATGCAGCATCTCATCAGAGGCATTAGAGATGAGGGACAGCAGCACCATGGGTTCGAGCTAGTGGAGGGAAGGCTACTTTACAAAGGACGGCTAATGGTCCCAGCACGTTCACCCATCACCAAGGCATTGCTAAGAGAGTATCATGACTCTCCTCTTGGTGGGCATGCAGGGAATTAAAAACTTACCTTCGCCTAGCCATGGAATGGTATTGGGTCGGCATGCGCAAGGATGTAGCCCGACATGTCCAATCATGTACCACCGCCCCGAGGCGTAAGGCTCTACACACAAGCCGCCAGGGTCGCTCCAATCACTACCCCTTCCGGCTCAAGTTTGGGATGAAATCACCATGGATTTCATTAAAGGACTTCCCCGCTCTCAAAGGATAGACACGGTCTTGGTGGTAGTAGATCGCCTTACCAAATACGCCCATTTTGTGGGCCTTCGCCATCCTTACACCGCAAGCACTGTTGCACAAGCATTCATCAAAGAGATTGTGAGGCTTCATAGGTTCCCTAGTTCGATTGTCTCGGATCGAGATAAAATCTTCCTAAGTATATTTTGGAAGGAACTTTTCCGGCTCCAAGGCACCCAATTAAACCGATCCACCGCTTATCACCCACAAAGTGATGGTCAAACGGAGATCGTCAACAAAAGTCTTGAAACTTATCTCCGTTGTTTCATCAACGAGCAACCAAAGCAGTGGGCCAAGTGGTTGTCCTGGGCTTAGCTATCCTACAACACATCCCCCATGTGTCCACTTCTATGACGCCTTTCAAGGCCTTGTATGGGAGAGATCCTCCCGCTTTAATACGGGTGGGTAGGGTCAAACCCCGTGGATTCATTGGATGGAGCAATTGCGGTTGCGAGATGCTATCGGGGATGAATTGAGGATGCACTTACCGAGAGCTCAACAGAGGCGGAAGAAGGGGGCGATTTGAGGAGATCCGAGGAGAAGTTTGAAGTTGGGGACTCGGGTACTACTGAAACTACAGACCATATCGTCAGCAGTCATTGGCCAAGAGGCCCTTCGAGAAGTTATCTCCTCGCTTCTATGGACCATACCAAGTGATTAAGAGGATTGGGCA
Source organism: Beta lomatogona (assembly GCA_947646795.1). Lineage (NCBI taxonomy): Eukaryota > Viridiplantae > Streptophyta > Magnoliopsida > Caryophyllales > Amaranthaceae > Beta > Beta lomatogona. The sequence goes on from CANSNZ010000207.1 coordinate 209,653, forward strand.
AGTAGCTTACAAGCTAGAACCGCCACAACAAACAAGAATTCACCCCGTCTTTCATGTCTCGCAATTAAAGAGAATCAAAGGGGACCTACCCGCCATTTCACACATACCCAATGACCTCACAGCAGACTCGGAACCGCAGCCACCCCCGTTGAACTCTTGGGGGTCGAGGAACCTCCCTGTGGAAGTGCCGATACAGTGGAAGAACATGCCTATAGAGGAGGCCACATGGGAAGACTACGATATTCTTCACCATCGGTTCCTCGAGTTCCACCTTGAGGACAAGGTGAATCTTTGGTCCGCGGGTAATGTAATAGACCCAAGCAACCAGCCCGGCCCAAATCAAGGCCACTAGTGAGACTGTCACTTACTCAAGGCGCCATGTCGGCAAGAAGGGACCTGGGGCAGTACCAGCACCCGAATTTGTGACGTGACGGAAGGGCGCTAGGTGGCAAGTCGTGAGTGATCGCAAATGATTGGGGAAAGAGCAGAGAAGCTTCTTGAGAGAAATATCCGTACCAAGTCAGTAGTATAAATAGTGAATAGTAATTAAGGGGAATTTTTTATCCAGAAATTATTCTTCATTTTGGCATTTAGGAGTGTGGGGTCACTCGAATACCTCCTGTAACCTTTTATCTTGTTTTCAGTAATACGAGAAATCTTTCTCTTCTCTGCTTATATTCATCTCTCTTCAAACGCTCTCATTTATCTTTCTTTCTCTCTTGGTGGCTGTGGAATATTGTGGTGGTGCAGGGGAGGTTCTTTTACAGACTTTTCAATCCACTTTCTCTTAAGGCAATTAGCTGTATATAACAAAGCCAAATCCTAGCAGAGAATATCTACTTCATACACAAGTTCTTCTATGGTATCATCTTAAATATCGGCAGTATATGAGATTGTAATTCCGCATCTTATTGATCTTTGTAAGAGGTGACAGTTTCACTCGTAAGTAGTTTCTCTGTGTCATGTCAAATGAAGCTTAATATGCTACTCTGTAAACTTAAACTAAGGGTTTACATTGTCAAAATTGATCAAGGACTATTTGTTCAAGTCCATAATGGCAGCCTATGCACCAACTTTTCTACCCGAAATAGAAGCTATTTGTAATTTTAAGAACTCCTCTAGTCCTCTTCATTCTCAAGTATTTCTCATTTCATTTTAATGCACATAGCTTATTTGACAAGTACATACCAAAATATGAAATGTGAGATCATTAGTACTAATCATAAGGTTACATGATTTCAGGATAAATCATAATCCTTATATCTTGAAATTCCCAAACCAACCTCAGTATATCAATGAAATATGTTCCTAGTTCTCTCAGATCAGAAAGTTAAATAATTAATGAAATGCACACTAAAGGATTTAGAAAGAAAGAGAGCAAAATAAATTACCAATATCATACCATGAAAGGACTAACATGTAATGATTTTGCCTCCACGTTAGAGTTTGGATTGAAAACAAATGAAACTCTCTTTCCCCATGGCGTATTAGTAACCTACACAAACAAAATCAGATATGTCAACATCACAACAACAAGCAAGACTTGATAAACTTCGAAAGCATTAAAAGGATTTTGCAATATATTTCAAATTAATCAAGATAATTGTACAGGTAATTTGAATGTGATGCAACTATTGCAATCCATCTCCTCACATTATGATGGTTCCAAAAATATAACAAGAAGTACATGTTATACCTTTAAAACCTTCATGAACCATTGTTTTTACAAGAAGATGGCATGAATATGTTCCTGTTTTATCTTTGCACCTAGAAGACTACTGACTTATAAATTAGTTTGGCCTTTTGGTAGTATAATTTATCGATATGTTCTGATAACATAAAAATATTATAGTATGTATCTTTAAACACTTTCAATTAATCCTCAACAATTCCAACTTAGGAGTACTTTGTTTAGGAGTACAAGCTATGGTATTGAACTAGAAAATCCATGCAATATTTGTTCACATAATTGTACATGAGTAAGTGTGAAACATGGACCTAATTGAGAACTTTAACCAAGGAAGATGATAAATTAAGTAGTCATTTGGTTGTACATAGAAAGTCATATTTCCTAGGAAATTGATTGTTTCATATAATTGCACTTTCCCGAAAGTACAAAACTGGGTTTGGTTAACGTCAAAGGACCAACTCAACCAAAAGCTTAAGCTGATGGTTGGAGTCCCAGGAATAGTTTTATATTCTGTCACGCCCCCTCACACGAGAGCCCATTGGGCTTGAAGTGTGGATGCAGCACATGCGTCACTCATACCTGGCGCTAAATATTCCACTTAGAAAGCAGGGTTGGATGAGATTTGAACCCGTGAACTTTATGTCACGCTAGTTCTGATACCATATCAAAGGACCAACTCAATCGAAAGTTTAAGATGATGGTTGGAGTCTAAGGAATAGTTTTATAGTTTATCATGAAAAGTAGAACTTCCTACGGGAAATTCCACTAACTTAGAGGACCTAAGTCGGTAACTACCTCCTATTTCATGGAACATATATTTTCTAGAAAGTGCAAATTCTTATGCTTCTTTTCAACCAAACAATTCCACTTTTTTTGACTTCTAGGAATTTTTAAAATTTCATGTTTTCCTATGTCAACCAAACAAGCACTAATATAATGCGCTACTCCATCTAATACAAATTGATTCTTAGAAGGAATCTCTCTATCTACTTAAAAGTTTTATACCCTCATACCATTGCAATTTTATTATGTTTAAGGATGGTGTTGTTAATTTCCTCCCTGAAACTATTTCAGATCATAGCCCATGTGTAATAAAGTTGACTAGTAATGTTATTGATAAACCTAAACCTTTTAGGTTTTTCAATATGTGGGTGCAGGCTGAGGAGTTTAATGGTATAGTGCAGACTGGTTGGCAGAAGCAGGTCTATGGGGTGTCTATGTTTAGAGTGGTGACTAAGCTCAAAGGGTTAAAAAAAGAGCTGAAAATTCTGAATAAAAAGAGATTTGAGCAGGCAGCAGAGGAAACCTTGGCTACATTGAAAATTATCCAAGGTCATATTCAGAATGATCCTGGTAATCAGGAGTTACATAGGGAAGAAAAAGTTGTTAGAGAGGAGTATGAGGAGAAAAATAAAGCCAGAATGAGTTTTTTAAAGCAGAAAGTTAAACAAAACTGGCTAAAAGGCGGAGATGCCAATACTAGTTACTTTCATGCTTGCTTGAAGCAAAGAAGAGCCTATAATCATATTTATAAATTGAAGAATATGGAGGGAGTCTGGATGGAGAAGCAGGAGGATTTAGAGGCAGCCTTTTTGCAATTTTATAATAAGTTGCTTGGTTCAACTCACACAAGTAGGAAGAAAGTGAGTAAAAGAATTATTCAAGAGGGTGCTTTGTTGAGTGAGGAGCAGCAACAGATGCTTTGTCTGAATTTCACTAGAGATGATGTCAAACAAGCAGTGTTTAAAATTGATAATGACAAGTCTCCTGGGCCAGATGGTTTCACGAGCTATTTTTTCAAAAAGTCATGCAGTGTGTTGGTCAGGATATCATTGAAGCAGTTTTGGACTTTTTTCAGACTGGTAGGTTGCTAAAGCAAGTAAATGCTACAACTTTGTGCCTCATTCCTAAGTGTGATCAGCCTATGGATGTCACGCAATTTCGTCTCATTGCTTGTTGTAATGTTTTGTACAAAGTCATCTCCAAAATGCTTTGTACAAGGTTAAAGAGAGTGCTTCCTACTTTGGTGAATTCAGTACAAAGTGCTTTTATTGAAGAGAGGGTTATCTTTCATAATATTTTCCTTTGCCATGATATTATGAAACAATACAAGGGGAAGAATCAGCCTGCAAGGTGTACATTTAAGGTGGATTTAAAGAAAGCCTATGACTCTCTTAATTCTTAAAGAGTTGTTAATAGGCCTGAAGTTCCCTATGCAGTTTGTTAATTGGATAATGGTGTGTATCACAACACCTTCCTTCTCTTTGAGTTTCAATGGAGTTTTAAGTGGGTTCTTCCAAGGTAAGAAAGGGTTAAGACAGGGAGACCTTATTTCCCCTCTTCTCTTTGTCCTTGCTATCGAATATTTCACTAGGCTGATGAAGAGAATGAGTAGAAGACGTGATTTCCACTTCCACTACAGATGTGGCCCTCTAGCTTTGCATCATCTGATTTTTGCAGATGACTTGATGCTCTTCAGCAAAGGTGATGTAAAATATGTTGTACTCTTGAAGAGAACTTTGAAAGCTTTTGCTGAAACTTCTGGATTGGAAGCTAGTAATGATAAGACTGCCATTTATTTTGGCAATGTCTTAGGGGACACTCAAAATAGTATTCTTCAGATGACAGGTTTTAGGAAAGGTGAGTTTCCATTTCGTTACTTGGGTGTCCTTATTATCTCAAAGAAGATTAACAAGTATGATTGTGATTTATTAGCTGATAAGATTCTGAAAATAATTATGTCCTGGTGTTCAAGACACCTTTCTTATGCAACTAGAATTGTGTTGGTTAATTCTGTCCTTCTTAGTCTGCATACATATTGGGCACATATTTTCATCTTGCATAAGAATGTGTTGAATAGAATTACACAAATATGTAGATCTTTTTTGTGGGAAGAAAAAGTTTACCTAAGTAAACCTCCTTTGGTTGCTTAGAGTTGGGTGTGCCTTCCTAAGAAGAATGGGGGGCTGTGAGTGAGGGATTACATTGCTTGGAATATGGCAGATGTGGGCAAAAATGTATGGCAGGTGGCCAACAAAGAAGATTTGTTGTGGATCAAGTGGGTTCACCACATGTATATTAAGGATTGCAACTGGTGGGAGTATAAAGCTCCTACAAATGCTAGCTGGGTGTGGATGTGTTTGAGTTCAATTATGTTGGTGTTATAGGGATTAGACAAATTCAGAGCTCGAGTGTAGCAGCTTTGGGTAGATATGTTTGGGTTGTGGCTGCAAAGGAAGATAATCTTTGGATAAAGTGGTTGAATAAAGTCTACGTAAAAGACTCATCACAATGGTGAGAATATGAGCCTCCTACTGATAGCATCTAGTATTAGAAAAAGGTGTGTGAGGTCAAGGAAAATTTGAAGATGTGTGTGACTGAAACTCAACTTGTTGATATGCAAAAATATTTTATTCAGTGGGGTACAAGGAGTTGGTGGGAGATCAACCTAGGGTGCAGTGGGACAATTATGTTTGGAACAGGTTCATTGTGCCCAAGCATAGATTCTTCTCTTGGCTAGTGACTAATAAAAAATTACAGCTTATATAGAGGCTTCACAGGATTGGAGTTAGTGGTAGTCTCATGTGTCTGATCTGTGATCTAGGTATTGAGTCCCATTATCATCTTTTTTATTTTTCTCCTGTTGCCTTAGTAAGTTGGTATTGGAGTAGATTAAGATCTAGATTAGGATAGGGGTTGTGTGTGCGTCAATGGGTAGCTAGATGTAGGACTTCAAAGATGCAGAATCAGGTATATGCAACAACTCTTAGTGCCATCATCTATAAAATATGGTGGACTAGGAATGATGTTATGTGGAGCAAGAAGATTGATTTTGTGCATATTATTGTAAATAGAATGAAGAAAATAGTTATAGATAGAGTGTATAGTGTGTTGCCTAAAAAAGCCACAAGGAGAGATAAAGATTGGATCATGAGTTTAGCCATTAATTTGTAATGGTAGAGTCCTGCTTGGTTGTAATTAAGTTGTAATGATGGTTTTTGTTTGAAATATATCTCCTTCTTGCTGAGCAAATAATAATAAAAATAATAAAGAAGTGAAAATAAGAATATCAACGAAAAACTTAACGTTGATTTAATAAAGGAGTACAACATAGAACAAATATAAATTTTCAATGGTACGACTTAAAAGATATAAAATATTAGGGGTACAAAATAGAAAACATTAAAACAATAAAGTGGACACAGGGGTACCTTAAAAAAAACTAAACCTTTTTTTTAGAATGGAAGTGTTAGCACCATATTGTTAAGAAATAGTTAAAGCATGCATATGTTCTAAGTGTTAGAGAATAATATATTAATCAACAAAATTATAACACACTAATTTGAAATGAAAACTAAGAGGATTACAAATCGACTTCAAGTTACGAGAATTTTGCTCTTCTCTATGGAAAATCCGTCCAATACATAAGTGTGCACATGGTCATATGAAATGCCTTTATGATACAACGAAGCCCTTATGAGATATCCAAGCCTAAGAGTCAAACGCTATTAGTAGAGATATGTTGTGGGTTTCATGGTGTCAAAGGAAAATTTGTAGACGAAAAAAGAAAGGACGAAGCAAAGAAAGGCAGATTCGCCCTAGCGAGCGGGTGATCTGACGGCCATGTCAAGAGGACGACTCACTTTTTGTGTTTTTTCCATTTCCATCTGTACTTCTTTATTGCTTTATATCCTACTTTCTTTATGTTTGAATTCTTAAATGTTATTTGATTCCTAGAAGGATGATATTTGTTTAAGTAAGATAATAATTAGTTTCCTAATTCTAGTTCAATCAGATCTTATTAGATTCGAGTTTTACTAGGGTAAAGATTTCATCCTCGGTATAAAAGGGTGATTGAAATCATTATATAGGCCTTGTTTGGCAATCAACGAATAGCTGATAACTATTAGATGATTGTATTATCTGATAGCTGATTATATTAGCTAGTAAGGGCGGTAACTTTCAAGAACTTTAGGACATAAATGTAATATAGCCCACTCATTCCCGAAACTCTACTGTCAAACCCAGCCCCAACTTTTTCCAAAAGATTTTTTGAATCCCAATCATCTAATATGAGTTCAAACCTCTAGTTTTTTCGCCAAACATATCTTTACCAGATAGGGTTTGTAATTCATGGAATTTCTGAGTCTGGGTTTTTGCTAATATTCTTTGTAGGATCAGTGAAACTTCAGTGGTTTTTCCTCTACATGTTAGGCAGAGGTTTTCCACGTTAAATTTTAAGTTATTATTATTAATGTTGTTGCTGTTTTTCCTAGAATAAAACATTAAAATAATCCTAACCAAATAAAAGAAAATCATGCACAATAGAAGAAAAGCATCCACGCGCAATTTATGTGAGCAAGTTTCTAAAAACAACACATATTTGAAATGAGCATAACTGCCCTAGCTTCTAGGAATTTGCTCGAGCTGTGCCACCTCCCGTTAGAAACTTATAAAATCTACTCTCAATGCCAATTGGTTTTACTCCATATCATAAGAACATCTGAAGATATCAACTGAAGAATGGACACAAGTCTTTCCTTAGCTTACACTACTATTAAGACTTTGCTTCTTTTAAACTCAAATTCATACTCAATGATCATTGTCGTGATCCTAATCCATTGTGACTTATTTCCGGTGCTCTAATCCTCAAGCTATGTCAATCATCCTCCATACAAGTCTTTGATACCTAAAAATCATGAAAGACACCAAAACACACAAAGAGTAGTGTAGCACAATTTAAGTAATTAATGCAAAAATATGAAATTAATATGAATCTAAATGCTCTAAAATGCAAACTAATTGCACCTGATAACTGTATGTAAATATGATAAATCAACTTATTAGTAAAAGTTCATATTATTTCTAGTCGAGGTTTTCTTTCAATACTTAGTAACTCTTACGCATTTTGCTCAACTTTTGATTTTGATTTTTTACTTTTTTTCTTTTGTGTAACTAATAGACGGTCTAATAAGTCTCAACATATATAACACACCAATCATCCCTTATAAAAAATATCTAAATTTAATAATCATGATAGTGTTTCATTGAAGAAAATTCAAATAGTATTTTACAATACTTTAGTTTTTTTTTTCTAAATGCATAAGATTCAATTTTCCCTCGTAAATCACCATTTTATTTTAAAAATAATGTAATAAAGTGAAATGTGCTTTTAGGGGCCCAAAACATGAGTTTGTCTTACTAATAGAGGATGCAAAAGTCAAGGATTGATTCCATATATGCAAGTATGAATCTTCTAATTAGTGAAAAGCATAAGAACCAAAACTGGTAGGAACAATCAAATCAACTTATTAGAATAATCGTGGCGTGAACAAATAATACCATAAAGTTAAATATACCCCGTTACTTAAACACAGATTCTTGGCGAACAACCCCTAGGGGTACATGACTATTGTCTCTCACGTGCAGTGTAGAGGAACAGTTTGAGAACACCATAAACAATGCCTAGAAAACAATATGAATGATAATCAGATTTTAATGTTTAGAGGATAACAAGTAATATGTATGCTCTGGCAAAAGCCAACTGATGGTTATTTATATTGGGAAAGGGAAAACAAAACGGGAAGGAGGAAAATTTAATTTAAATGACTGATCATATGAATGCTAGCTGATTTCTGGCCAAAAAATACGAAGCGGGTATAAAAAAATCCCATAACCGGCGAACATGCAGCGCCACTCTGCCAAGCCTGGCCCAGCCGGCGGCACTCATGTGTGATGACTAGTTTTAAGATACTAGCTAGAACATTAGGAGGAAAACCATATATAAAGAAGGAAGGATACTAGAAATCCACCAACGTAGGACATTGAGTTTTTTGTTCTTTTGAAGCACATAAACATGGAGTGAGAATAAGTAACTCCAACATTCTCCCACATAATTTTAAAAAAAAGGAGCAAAGTGGAATTCTTGGTAATGGAGATTCAATCTTTTAAGCATCAATATATTATGGACTTCATGAATTGATACCCAGTGCATACAAGTATGTCTTACAATAATATTAGGTAGGTAGATTTCTGTTTGAACCTCATGCAACATTAGTAATCCATATTTCTGCACTTAAACCTTTCTCAAATCAATAGAGTTCTCGCAATTTGTAATTTTAGTTCCCCACAATTTTCTTGGATATTCATGAACTCTTTAGAGGTCCTATACCTTAGGGATTTTGATAGGGGGATTGAGCGCAACCTCCAAATTCACATAGGTAAGTTCATCAAGTTTGTGATGTCACAAATCACCTTATCAAGGATATGAGCTTATTAAGAGCCTTTTGCTCATCCTTTCACATATAACAATAAATAAGTACTACATTACTTTTTATTAATAGAAATGGTAGTAGTATACACGCTCGAGTTCTTTTATGATTCCGTTGGGATCGTTTGAACACTACTACAAAAACTAGAATATGAAACGCTAGATAGAGAACGATTAAGTTTCTAAAGCGTTTTATAAGAATATATTGAATGGTTTTCGCTCACAACTGTTATGTAATTGGACAATATAAAACGCCTGTCTTAGACATTCGTTTTATTGGATTCTAACATAATAAAAGAATGATTTTATAAATCTAAATAAAGCTAATGTATTTCTCCTTCTCATCTATCTTCCTTTGCATAACATCTATCATCCCCTCTCTCTATATTCCTTTCCACCTATTGTAGGCGTGTTTTAATTCGCCTACGCGGGATGAACGCGTATTTGATTACCTCATTGTAAAAGTTCTATTGAAAACATTTTGAAGTAGCCAGCAAGTCTTTAAAAAAAGACTCATAAACCTAATTGGATATTGAGAAATCATAGGGACAACTTAGGGACTTATCCAATGTACATTTCCTCGTCATGACTCCATTAATGGTCAATGAACCATAGATTAAGTTTGGGATGAGGGTATTGTAGGCGTGTTTATAATTCGCCTACGCGATGTGAGCGCATATTTGATTTGACTACCCCATTGTTAAGATTTTATTGAAAAATGTTTTGAAGTCGCCAACAATTTTTTAAAGAAAGAATCATAAACCTATTTGGATATGGGAAACCGTAGGGACAAATTGTGAGACTTATCCAATGTAGATTTCCCCGTCTAGACTCCATAGATGGTCAAAATGAACCAAATAGTGAGTTCGGGGGTGAGGGTACAACACAATCAGGAACCATGTTGTCCATTGCTGGCCTCTACGAAATATCGATTCACAACAAATTTTAAGCCAAAGAATAATAATCTAATAATTTTAAGCACCCTAAAAATATTTAGTCTAGATTGGTTCAGGAAACACATAAAAGACTAATTTATAGTGACAAGTTATTATGCAATTAATATTACAAGGTACCTATCAGTTTGTCCAAATTATCTGAATTAGTTAGAACTATATCTTAGGTCTTGTTTATAACATGTGGGTAATAAAAAGCATGTAGGAATATAATAACAATATGAATATTATATACAAAAATAAAAAGGAAAAGAGGTTAGAATATACAATAAACGCGATTATATAATTGGATATCTACATCATGACAATAAATTGTTCGTAACTTCCAAGCAATAAAAACAATAGAATTATTCAAGGGTCCTCAGGCATTATACCTATGCGGCTTAGATCGAAGAGAGTAACGACCTTCAGGCGGAGCAATCGTGGAACCAAGAACGTAGTATGATCAGGAACTGGAAAAGAATTGATGTATTGAAAGTGTTTGAGTATATGGAGGTCCGTAAAAGGATTCGTAAATATTCGAAAGTTTTTGTGTTCGTAATAATAAATCGAAAAGTCGTCCGTGATTCGAGGAATCACAGGTATTTATAGGAAAAAGGAGCGTGCGTCTCACGCGCCAACCTGCGCCTGACGCAGGCCTACGTGTCAAGTGGTGGGACGCGGTCGTACGCGCTACCAAAGATAAAAGTTTATTTTCCTTCTTTCCAATACAAATAAATGTAAGTGGCAAGTAGGGTCGAATCCACAGAGACTTGGGGACTAACTCGTGCTTATAATAGATCAAATGGGGGTTTTGGGATTAAAGAATTGAATAACTAAATATGAAGAACTAAAGAACAATCAAAAAGTAATGTAATCAAGAAGAGAAGAATCTTGAGTTCGGTTAATGGCCACTTCGATTCATACTATTGATCATTGGCTTCTCAAATGTGTAATTTTACTCTTAATTACTCAAAGTTGGAAATCAAATTCCTTTCCCTCAAAAGTACCGTTAAACAATCACAATCAGATGATCATAAAACTTGAATTAAAGATTAATCTAATCTAATCAGAGATTAAATTCAAATCAATAGAACATCAACGAACTAGGGAACAATGAGCCAATTAACAAATTGCTAGCACAACATATTCAAATTGGAACTTGTGATTTCTCTAACGATTAATCAAGAATAATCAGATTCATTAATCAAACCCTAGATTGCTACTCATGAAAGAAGAACAGATGAATCGGCATCAATTCTAAATCCTAGCAAATGATAAATCGAATGTATAAACTAGTAGTACTCCTAGCAATACATACCACAATCATAGATTATAATCAAGAAATCACAATTATAATTAAGAAAAAGTTAACAAAGAGAAACCTCACAATAATAGACCGAAGCTTGATTAACTGTTCTCAAGACTAGATTTAGGCTACAATCGACATAGCATCCATCAAGCAAATCTTCAAACTAATTATTCGAAACTCAACAAGGGAGAAATAGGGATTAGGGCTCTTCTCTCCCCTCTCTAATTCAGTTCAGAAATTCCAAGATATCTCAAACAAAACATTTTTCTCCTTAATAAAACCTAAGGAAAGCTGAAAATTGCCGAAGAGTCGCAGCTGCGTCGAAGTGCGCGAGTCGGGCATCTATGGCGCGCGACTCGGGCTTCCGCTGCTGCCCAAACATCCAGCCTTCGCTCGCAGCGCGCGAGTCGGGCATGTCTTGCTGCCAAGCTTCATTCCTTCGCTCACAGCGCGCGAGTCGGGCCGGCCTATCGCGCGGCTCGGGACTTCGACACTGTCCAGCAAGTGCTTCAGCTAGGTATGCGCGAGTCGTGCAGTGAGGGCGAGCGAGTCGGGCATTGGCTGCTGCACATGAATTTGGTGCTCGATGAGCTCGGGCTGTGCGTGTGTAGTGCCCAGCTCCAACCTTCTCCACCGACGCTCTAGGTGGGCTCTTCAACGTCCATGGTGGACACACAATGCCGTAGAGCCACAAGATGAACTTGGATGCCTCCACCATATAACATTATAACGCTAAACTCCAATGACTTTTGTGGTCTTTTTATGTTGAATGGATCGCAATCACGAGATGGGAATCCACCTGTAAATGATCATAAACACATATAACCACAAAATAACCTTAAATCTCCTCTAATGACGCAAATTCATCATAATTCCCTCTTCTCTACACTAAGGTTTAGATTAGAAAAACTCTCCTTCTTAAACCTTAAACATTAGTTAAATGGACTTCTCAACACTCTATACTTGCACATAACTTGGTCACATCAAATACCCCCACACTTGAACTTTACTCGACCTCAAGTAAACTCAAAATAAAGGTCAATGAGGCACCCCTTCCAAGCCATTGCTCACCTTTCACTACTCCCCTTATCTCTCCATCCTAGTGTATGATAAAAGTTTGCTATTCCCCCCGATTCGCTTAAAGCCAAGCCTAAGGGTAAGAGTCACCCCCACACTTGAACTAAAAGCTCTCCTGAAATAATGTAAATAGCACTCTCATACTATACTCAACACCGAGATAAACAAAATACATGACTTTGAACCCCGAAAGATCTCGAAGGATTCAAAGCCATTCCAATCAACACAACACCACAACCATTCTCATGTCATGAAAGGACAAAAGCAAATTCGAATCCTGACAAATCTCAAAGGACTCGAATTTGGACCATCTAAACACAATCACAACCATCAAACTCCTTATTCCTCCAATGATGAACGAGCTCTAACCTATTCGCCTCTAACTCCGAACATCAAGATGAAAAACCTACCCGAGGCACTCCTTATATCACCAACCTCCTTATGACACCAACTCCGGCAAATGATTTCAAATTTTCTCTCTTTTATCTCTCATTTTGCCTAGGAGCCCTTTCGGGTTTTCATCCTAGCTTCACACATTTTTTTTTCATTTATGAGCTCACCATCTCACCCGCTCCAATTAGCCACTTTTTTGCATAGATTGCCCTTTCGGGTTTTCAACCTATCCGGGCCCCCATTATTGCCTGAGTCGTCCGCCCTTGCGAGTTTTCAACTCAGCGGGTTTCAATTCATCACTTTTGTTCTTTTTTTTTTTTTTTTTTTTTTGTTTAAATAAGCATCAAATAGAACAATGAGAATTTCCTCCCCCCGACTTAATCAAGACATTGTCCTCAATGTGAGAGCAAGTACAAGAAAACACAAGAAACGAGAAGGGGAACACTAAAAAAAAATGACTCTCACAAAAATTCTCACTTCTTCAACAATACCAAACTAAAACACTTCACACCCCAACAACATAAGAGAACACATGGACGACAAACATACACACACCATCTCACAACCGACTCCCTATAACACCCAAGTAAATGACTAATCCAAAATTAAATTCATGAGGAGAATATAATTTCAGAAATTTGCACCTTACAGTAGAACCAAATCCAGTATGCAAATGCGCATCATTGCTCGTAAGCATTGCTCATGCACTCCTTCATCAATCTCGACCCTCCAATTTCACCAACGTCTCTCAAATGGACACCTCTCAAAGGTCCTTTGATGTATTTTGGCTTAAGTTAGATTATGATTGACTAAAAGTGTTTTGAAATATAGCTCGGGAAACAAGAGGGGGAATGGTGGGTGAAAGATAATTTGTTGTGATGGAGTATTAAAAATGGTGAGGTTGAAGAGTAAGAAGGAAAAGAAAAGGAAGAAAAATAGAAAAAAAAAAAAAAACGAAGAAAAGACTCATTGTTCCAACACTTGTACCTGTAGGTTTGATGAGACAACTTCCTGCACAGCTAGCGTTAGTGATAACGGTGTAAAATTATGCAGTAAATCAGGTGGTCTAGCATGTTTGTGCAACCTCACTCCCTCTAATGACTCATGTCTTTCACTGTTATCATAAGTATCACACTCTATGGACTGAATAGTACCCACAAATCATGATGGATGTTCAGTCGCTAGGGAATTTTTAGACTCATGAATACCAAATGCTTCTATATGTCCCCCAAACTCCACAGTTAATGACCCCGCACCAACATCAATTTTTGTGCTGGATGTTTTCAAAAACGGTCTCCCTAGAAGAACAGGAGAAACATGACAATCAGACTCCATGTCCAGTACATAAAAATCAGTAGGAAACTGAAGTTTACCAACATGAACTAACACATCCTCGACCTTACCCTTGGGATAAGAGTGGGATCCGTCAGCTAATTGCACTATGACATTTGTTGCATGCAAAGGGCCAAGCGCTAAAGACTTGTATATTGAAAATGGAATCACATTAATTGAAGCACCTAAGTCTAACATAGCTTTAGGAATACCAATGTCATTAATAGTGCAAGGGATGGTAAACATGCCTGGGTCATCATATTTGGGAGGAAGTGCATTATGAGAAATAGCAGAAGCACGCTCACTAGTTTTCTCTACTTTGGTTAAAATAGGAGAACTTACCTCACTTTCACGTATGGACTCGTATATACCTTTGTTGCGTTCATACCTTCTATCGGCCCGCAAAGCTTCTGGAAAAGGTGGGGGAGGTCGATGCTTTGGAAGTAAAGTAACTTCCTTCTTTCTTGTAACCATGCTCTCTCCCTGTGTCAGCTGTGTATCACCCCTTATCATGATAGAACTCACATTCTTCTTTGGGTTTACTTCTGTTTGGGAGGGTAACTTTCCCAATTCACGAGCCTCTAGCCTGCTCACTGCACTCGAAACCTGGCTCATCTGTGTTTCCAAATTCCTTATACTAGAGCGGGTTTCCTCTTGAAACTGTACCATATTCCCTTGCATGGTGGTCACATTCTTGGTTAAGGCATTGATCATATCTTCAGTAGACATTGTAGAACTTTGCCTCATATCTGAATTCTGACCCTGATGTTGACCCTGAACTGGAGCTTGGGGTGTCATGAATTGTTGTTGCTGTTGATGATATTGTGTGGGTTGTTGGTTACCTTGCTCATTCCCATACCTCAACCTCGGATTATCTCTCCAACCAGGATTGTATGTGTTGGAATAAGGATCATATCTCCTTTGATTCCCTGAGCCTTGAAAACCAAGAGCGTTGACTTCCGCACTAGACCCCTCTTGAAGTTGTGGGCAATGATCAGTGGGGTGATCTGAAGCACATATCCCACACGCCTTAACTTGTTGTGTGTGTACCTTAACAATGAGCTCTCTTACTAGTGAGGTAAGAGCATGAACCTGTTCTTCAAGTTTTGGATTTTGCGTGTTTGAGCTACCCACATTCACCTTCTCGTGGGTGGATCGCCTACTAAAATGTCTGGAGCCTTCAGAAAGCTCCTCTATCAAAGCTCTAGCGTTCGCTGGAGTCTTATTTATGATCGATCCACCACTAGCTACATTAATCATCCGCACATCATCATCAGAAAGTCCATTATAGAAGTATAAGATTAGGTCTTCCTCACTATATCCATGATACGGACAGCTTGCACATAACCTCTTAAAACGCTCCCAATATTCATACAAAGGTTCATCATATCTTTGCTCTATGTTGCTGATCTCTTTCTTGAGTGTGGATGACTTTGAAGCGGGAAAATATTTATCAAGGAACCGCTTCTTCATCTCAGACCAACTGAAGATACACCCCGGTGGAAGATAGTATAGCCAATCTTTGGCCGTATCCTTAAGAGAAAAAGGAAATGCCCTCATCTTAACTTGCTCTTCTGTGGCATTACTCGGTTTCATGCTTGAGCATACAACATGGAACTCGGATAGGAACTTGTTAGGGTCTTCACCACTGAGCCCATGAAAAGATGGTAATAGATGAATGAGCCCTGACTTAAGCTCGAAAGTGGTACCTGCTTCCGGTGTTGGAAAAGTGATACATAATGGTTGCTGATCAAGATTAGGAGCGGTGAGCTCCCTCAGAGTACGAGTCTCCACCCTAGGTGGCATTTCTTCTTCCAAATTCAATGAAAATGGAAGTTCTTGAAAATTTCTTCTCAATTCCCTTCGCAACCTGAAAAGATTCAATTCTAACTCGGGATCGTAATCCACACAATCTTGGTTAGTAGCACGGGTGCCAACCATATACTAATCAAAAAGTGAAATTTCAAAACACAATCTACAATAAACACGTTTTAGTAGTTGCCAAGTCCCCGGCCACGGCGCCAAAATTTGGTGGGACGCGGTCGTACGCGCTACCAAAGATAAAAGTTTATTTTCCTTCTTTCCAATACAAATAAATGTAAGTGGCAAGTAGGGTCGAATCCACAGAGACTTGGGGACTAACTCGTGCTTATAATAGATCAAATGGGGGTTTTGGGATTAAAGAATTGAATAATTAAATATGAAGAACTAAAGAACAATAAAAAAGTAATGTAATCAAGAAGAGAAGAATCTTGAGTTCAGTTAATGGCCACTTCGATTCATACTATTGATCATTGGCTTCTCAAATGTGTAATTTTACTCTTAAATACTCAAAGTTGGAAATCAAATTCATTTCCCTCAAAAGTACCGTTAAACAATCACAATCAGATGATCATAAAACTTGAACTAAAGATTAATCTAATCTAATCAGAGATTAAATTCAAATCAATAGAACATCAACAAACTAGGGAACAATGAGCCAATTAACAAATTGCTAGCACAACATATTCAAATTGGAACTTGTGATTTCTCTAATGATTAATCAAGAATAATCAGATTCATTAATCAAACCCTAGATTGCTACTCATGAAAGAAGAACAGATGAATCGGCATCAATTCTAAATCCTAGCAAATGATAAATCGAATGTATAAACTAGTAGTACTCCTAGCAACACATACCACAATCATAGATTAAAATCAAGAAATCACAATTATAATTAAGAAAAAGTTAACAAATAGAAACCTCACAATAATAGACCGAAGTTTGATTAACCGTTCTCAAGACTAGATTTAGGCTACAATCGACATAGCATCCATCAAGCAAATCTTCAAACTAATTATTCGAAACTCAACAAGGGAGAAATAGGGATTAGGGCTCTTCTCTCCCCTCTCTAATTCAGTTCAGAAATTCCAAGATATCTCAAACAAAACGTTTTTCTCCTTAATAAAACCTAAGGAAAGCTGAAAATTGCCGAAGAGTCGCAGCTGTGTCGAAGTGCGTGAGTCGGGCATCTATGGCGCGCGACTCGGGCTTCCGCTGCTGCCCAAACATCCAGCCTTCGCTCGCAGCGCGCGAGTCGCGCAGGTCTAGCGCGCGAGTCGGGCATGTCTTGCTGCCAAGCTTCATTCCTTCGCTCGCAGCGCGCGAGTCGGGCAGGCCTATCGCGCGGCTCGGGCCTTCGACACTGTCCAGCAGGTGCTTCAGCTAGGTATGCGCGAGTCGTGCAGTGAGGGCGCGCGAGTCGGGCATTGGCTGCTGCACATGAATTTGGTGCTCGATAAGCTCGGGCTGTGCGTGTGTAGTGCCCAGCTCCAACCTTCTCCACCGACGCTCTAGGTGGGCTCTTCAACGTCCATGGTGGACACACAATGCCGTAGAGCCACAAGATGAACTTGGATGCCTCCACCATATAACATTATAACGCTAAACTCCAATGACTTTTGTGGTCTTTTTATGTTGAATGGATCGCAATCACGAGATGGGAATCCACCTGTAAATGATCATAAACACATATAACCACAAAATAACCTTAAATCTCCTCTAATGACGCAAATTCATCATAATTCCCTCTTCTCCACACTAAGGTTTAGATTAGAAAAACTCTCCTTCTTAAACCTTAAACATTAGTAAAATGGACTTCTCAACACTCTATACTCGCACATAACTTGGTCACATCATCAAGCGCACGTCTACGTGTAAGGAGCACATGGGTGTGCCTGACGCGGCCAGCCTAGTCAAACATGTACACGAGGTACACGTATTTAAAAGGATAGAAAAGATACGACTCACACAGAGAGGTGCGCTAGGCGCAGTACTCTGTGTGAGTCACAAATCCATGTGTCAGGCGCGGATTGGCGCGCCTGACACAGCTTGGCCAATGCGCTGGGCGCACGTGGCGCGCTAGGTGCACCGCCTGCGTCCAGCTCATTTGCCAGCCTTTTTTCCTTAAACGTGTTTTAGAAGATATTTTTTATCCTTAAAATCTAGAGATTGAATCTTACGAAATAAAATCTGATATTTATGAAAAGTATTTATTAAAAATAATAAATAATTGGTTTTTTAAAAATATTTTAAATGGACTTAAAATATTTTATGGGCTTAAAAATAACTAATTATCATGAATAATTAATTTGGGCTTTAGAATAATATTTCAAAACACAATTTGAATTGATTTTGGGTTGGCTCTTCGGATTGCTCTTCCGTTGGATTGCGACAACTACTATCGCGGTATGTTTCATTATTGGACCCTGGGCAGACACGATTATGTGTCTACAGAAGCCTCCACTTTGACTGAGGT
Organism: Beta lomatogona; assembly: GCA_947646795.1. Lineage (NCBI taxonomy): Eukaryota > Viridiplantae > Streptophyta > Magnoliopsida > Caryophyllales > Amaranthaceae > Beta > Beta lomatogona. The sequence goes on from CANSNZ010000207.1 coordinate 227,957, forward strand.
TCAGGAAACCGAAAGTCAAAGTATACGGTGTCGGGATGGAGAACGATTCCAAACGCTCTGCAGTTTTGAACTGATCTATATACGCCGGTCTCTGTAAAACAAAGTTAGTATGCAGGACAATAATTACAAGCAATCAGATTACCTGCAGAAGAAGATGTTAACAAATAGGTGCAAACAACTTAGATAAGCACATAATGATGCAATAATGCAAACTTAGACTCTCTAAGGATGCATGAGACAAGGAGTAAGGTTATGCAAAGCTAAGGGATGCCACGTCATGTAAGGTCAGGGTTATGCAAGACTAGGATGTATGCAATGCAATGCAAAGTCAGGGTTTTGCAAGGCTAGGAGATTTGGATATGTAGATAAATAGAATTATCATAAATGGATAGAATGATTTTCGAAAATCTTTTTTAGTAAATAATCGGGATCCGTAAATGAGGTCCGCAGATTACAACTTTTCAGGAGTTTGACTTGATTTGGAGGCACCACCACATATAGGAGCCCCCACTTTGGGTGAGTTCGCCTTGAATTAGGCACCTTGAGCCTTGATTGAAATGTAGATGATCTGTCTTGAGCGTTGAAGGTTGTCATTGGGGATTATTCTTTGGGAAGTGATTTAGGCAAAGTCAAGTATCGCCAGAGACCATGGAATTGTTGGAAAGTCCTTCACGGACAAGGAGAACTTGGATTGAAAAATAAAAAGTTTGAATTTGTGACTTAAATAGATATAGGTGGGAAAAGGTTTTAACGAGGCTAGGTGCAGATTCGAGTCTATGTCGGGATGTAGAAAGAATATGCTCCTAAATTCTAGAAATTCAAATCATTAGACCTTGATTAATTTTATTTTTATTGAAGCCGTCGGACCTCGAGATGAGGATTCCTACGTATCCTTGCGGAATCAGACCATTCGTAGTTCTGGATCTGATTTCTTTTTTTAGTGCCCTAACTTTTGCATAGGCTGCCCTCTCGGGTTTTCAACCTAGCGGGCTTGGACATACCTTGGAAAAGGGGTTAGGGTTGATGAAAAGTTGAAAGGTTTGAGGTTTTAGGTTTTGATGAATGTTTAGTTGGTTTAGCGAATGTAAGGATTATGGATTTGGATTATATGGGTTAAAGTTTGGATGGATCGAAGGGTTTGAATGAGGGGTAGATTTGTGTTCAAGCCCCCTACCTTGACTTTTATTTCTTTGCCTTTGGCTTTCCTTTTTCCATTTTTTTTCTTTTTGTCCTGTGCGTTTTCCTTTGCTCTTGCTTTTTTTTCGCACTTTGATTTTTTTAACTTATTTGTTTAGGGTATTGGAAGGTCTGAAGATTATTTTATGGAGCTTTGATTTTGTATGATTATTTGCCAGTGGAGATGATGGCTTAAGGGATTTTATTTTAGCTAGCATGGAGATGGCTTATGAAAGGTAATGGAAGGGAAAGGGGAATAACTCCTGATCCAAAGCATATCCTTTTTTCATTTTTTGTTTTCTTTACTTTTTTTGTTCAGATTTCTTTTATTATTAATATTAGTCAAGTACATTAGGTGATTTAAGTTTTATCATTGTATTAGAAGCATAAATAAAATGATGGAAGACCAATGAAAATGAAAATGCAATTATTTTATTAATTAGAAGTAAATAGAACAAGGCTTATTAGAAATAAAATCCTAAATGACATAGACTCGACAGGAAAGAAAATGAAGGAGTTAGGGGAGGGACTCTCTGACTCAAAGCGTTAAATGACTAAGCCTCCTGCACATTTGAGACGATTCCCAAGGGATTGCTTTTGTTGTTGACTTTTGCTGCAGGCGGGATTGGAAGTCTGCCACTATCAACCATATCCTGCAGAGTATTCTTTAAGGTCCAGCACTGTGACGTCATATGCCCCTTTCCTTGATGGTACTTACAGTAGGCATTAGGATCCCACTTATTGGATCTATTATCTGGAGCAGGGTCTGGAGTAGGGCCGAGAGGCTGAAGTGCTCCTTTTGCTTGAAGCCTAGTGAAGGCTTCTTCTAGAGACATGCCTAAAGGTGTGAATGCTCTTTGAGGCTTTTGATAACCTCTCTTTTCAGTAGCTAGGGAATTGACCTCATTGCTTTTGGAGCTAGAAGGGTTGTTGTTACTCTTCTTGAAAGAGTTGTTGTTGTTATAACCCTTATTCTTTGAGGTTTGTACCTCTTCTTCAATCAGTAGGCCTACTTTATAGAGCTTCGTGAAAGACTCTATGGGTTGGAATTTAATGTGATCCCCATAATTAGGCTGCAAGTTACAGATCTCTAGTCGGACTTGATCCTCTTGAGATGGTCTGTTAGTCATTTATGCAGCTTTTTCCCTCCATCTATTAAGGAAGGTAACAAAGTCTTCATTGGAGTTCTGTTTAGTTAACTCCAACTCACGAAGGACAATGAGAAGCTGAGTATCGTATATGTATTGTTTATGGAACTCTTCTCTGATGTAGTCCCAGTCATTTAGCTTGGTCTTATTCAGTGACCTGAACCATTTGGATGGATGTGCATCCAAGGTCAAGGGAAAGACATAAGCAAACAAGTCTTTGCTCATGCCCTTGAGAGCCATAGAGATGGAGAAATCTCTCAAATGATCATATGGGTCTTCAACGCCCTTGAATTTTGGGAGGTCACCCAATGCTACCTTTTTAGGGAGTTTTTCCGTCAGTTCAGGATCAATGATGTCATGGCCATGAGCCTGACTCTCGAGTGCAGGAATTGACTGGATCAATTGCTCGAGTTTTTCAAACCTCAATTCTGTCTCAGTCTTGATAGGAGGTGGTGGTGGTGGAGTGTCGCCCTGTTCTTCTTCTTCAATTACTTTCTCTCTCAGTGCCTTAATCTCTTTGTCTTGTTCCTCAAGACGAGAGTTCATCAGTTGAAGTTGAGCCATAATGGCACTGAGCTGTTCATTAGTGTCCCCATTTCAGATGATGATTTAGAAGAGTTGGAGGATTCATTTGAAAAGGTTAGGATGCGCTTGACGAGTCTGGGAGTAGGTCGACCTTGTTGCCTCTCTATCGGACGTTACCAAGTTATAATTTCATGACCTGTCCTGAACAGAAATCGAATAGACCTCGTAAATCTTAAGAAACAAAGTTTTCGAAGTGAGAAATAGAGATGAGAAATGGGAAATGAAAAATAGAAATGAGAGGTGAGAAATGAAGATGAAAGTGGAAATAGGAATGGAAAATGATTAGAAATGGGTATGATTATGATTATGATGGCGATATGGGCCTAACTATGTGCAAATGCAGACATGGACTAGACTGGACTATGCAAGCAGGCTGGATTCCACGACTGGTTGTGGCGATGATAAGAGAGACTAGACTTTGAACTTACGGGTGAGAAAGCAGGCTAGACTTCAAGGAAGGCTGGACAATAAGAGATAATAGACTCTTAACTTATGGCAAGTAGGTTAGGAAACTAGACTTTGAACTTACTGGTGAGCAAGCAGGCTAGACAACTAGACTTCAAAACTTACATTAGACTAAGCAGGCTAGACTCAAAAATTGCCTATTTGAACTTATGGAATGCTAGCTTCGCTAGAGTTAGGGTTGCCATTATGGTCTTACAGGGATGAGTAGCTTCGTTAAACTCGAGGATTTGGGTAGCTATGGATCTATGGAAGGACCAGCTGCGCTAGACCTAAGGGGTTTGGGCCATTATGGACTTTGGAAGGAGTAGCTCCGCTAAACTCAAGGACTAGGCCAATATGGACTTAGGGAGGATTTGGACTTGACTAGGGCCTATATGGAGATGCAAACTAGACCTAAGATATGAATTGGGTTCAAATGGACCTAAGTTTGGACTGGATTAACCTATAGGTTTGACTTAGATTGGGAGATGCACATGGGCTTGACATTGGAGATGGGACTAGGATTAGACTCAGATTGAAATGTACTTGGATTAGACTTAGACTGGGATTGATATAGACTAGGGTTCATATAAAGATGCAAATGGGCCTGGATTTTGATATGAACTAGATTTATATGGGCCTAAGATGAACTCTAATGCTAGCGGGCCTAATATGAATGCATGGACTTAAATTTAGACGGGACCTAATATGAATGCAAAAAATGACTCTCATGCATATGGGCCTAGAATGAATGCAAGTGAATTGGGTTTGGTTGATTAGATTAAATTGAAGGTATTTGGAATAGGCTTAGAATTTTTGAAATTCGTTTTTGAAAGGAACCCCTTGTTTTTATCTTTTATTAGGAAAAGATGATTGATTAATTTTGAAAAAATATATTATATTGAATGTGTGGTATGATGATGATTAGTAAATGTTTTCGAAAAAGGTTGAATAGAAGATGGTGTAGGATTGATTTTGAAAGATGTAAGTTTTTTTTTTTTGAAATTGATTGAGTATGATTGGGTAGAATTGATAGGGCAGATTAGTTGGGTAGCAGGGAGAAAGTAGACATGCATGATGATTCTAACTCTAACATGACCACTTTTTCCTATATGCATTTTTTTAGGACAGACTCGACCTTGCATGAAAAGGCTGATTTTTGTTTTTTGAATTAGGTGAGACCCTTAGAATGACCATGATTCTACGCGAATGCAGACAGACGAACATAAGACTAAACATAGGATCGACCACCACAACGACTAAATCGACGAAAAGCATGCGATGCACAGACTGCGTGCCGCGCAGCATTCCTGCGCGTGGCGCACAACCGAGCGTCTGGCGCGAGAATGGTGCGCCAGGCGCTTGGCGCACTACTCCCTCGACATGTTTTTCGGGGATTTAGGTGACGTTTTAGTCAATTAACGATTTTTTGTTGCTATTTAGACGCGATTTTAGACGCAACGAATAACAACGATTTTGACAAAATATATAATAGCATGCAAAAATTGCAATCACAGGCAAATGTCATATAACACGGATGCAAAAGTTCCAACCTAAAGTCCAGTTCTATGTTCAACTATGGTCTGGTTTAGGTTAAGGCTGAAAAGGGTCCATGACTAAGAGATTGATCCCACGCTTCGTACCATTGCATAAAAAGGTGGCCACATGTAAGACGCACTCCAGTTCTCAAGTCATGTACAAGAGAACAATGCCATGGTTGGGTAGCTTATAACTAAGATCCAACACTATCGCTCAGGAATCTTTTTGGAAGGACAAAGCGCAAACCCCCCGGGGGTGACCTCACACATAGAACATGTGCTAATGAGGCAAGGTAGATTGTCCTTATGGTGGCTGAACAATAGCCATGCATATGCAAAATAATATATTATTCAAAGGCATAAAGGGATAATGAATCGTATTTTTCAAGTTTCACCCACTCATTTAAAAAAAAATTTGATTAAAATCATCCACAGTGGAGTCGCCAAATTGTTGGCGTGTTTTTATTTCGCCTACGAGGTGTGAGCGCGTATTTGATTTGACTACACATTGTTAAGGTTTTATTGAAAAATGTTTTGAAGTCGCCAACAATTCTTTAAAGGAAAAATCATAAACCTAATTGGATATGGGAAACCGTAGGGACAAATTGTGGGACTTATCCGATGTATATTTCCCCGTCTAGACTCCATAGATGGTCAAAATGAACAAAAGATTGAGTTCGGGGGGTGAGGGTACAACACAGTCAGGAACCATGTTGCCCATTGCTGGCCTTTACTAAATATTGATTCATAACAAATTTTATGCCAAAGAATAATCATATAATATTTTTAAGCACCCTAAAAATATTTAGTCTAGGTTGGTTCAGGCAACACATAAAAGACTAATTCTTAGTGACAAGTTATTATGCAATCAATATTACAAGGTACCTGGCAGCTTGTCCAAATTATTTGAATTAGTTAGAACTATTCCTTAGGTCTTGTTTAGCAAAAATAACATGTGGGTAATAAAAAGCATGCAGGACAATCATAATAATATGAATATTATATACAAAAATAAAAGGAAAAGAGGTTAGAATATACAATAAATGCGATTATATAATTGGATATCTACATCATGACAATAAATTGTTAGTAACTTCCAAGCAATAAAAACAATAGAATTATTCAAGGGTCCCCAGGAATCATACCTATGCGGCTTAGATCGAAGAGCGTAATGACCTTCAGGCGGAGCAATCGTGAAACCAAGAACGTAATATGATCAGGAACTGGAAAAGAATTGATGTATTGAAAGTGTTTGAGTATATGGAGGTTCATAATAGGATTCGTAAATATCGGAAGTTTTTGTGTTGGTAATAATAAATCGAAAAGTCGTTCGTGATTCAAGGAATCACAGGTATTTATAGGAAAAAGGAGCGTGCGTCTAACGCGCCAACCTGCGCCTGATGCAGGCCTACGTGTTAAGCGCACGTCTACGTGTCAGGCGCACATTGGTTTGCCTGACGCGACCAGCCCAGTCAAACACGTACACATGGTACGCGTATTTAACAAGATAGAAAAGAAAAAGGTACGGTTCACACAGAGAGGTGCGCTAGGCGCAGGACTCTGTGTTAGTCACAAATCCACGTGTCAGGCGCTGATTGGCGCGCCTGACACAGCTTGGCCAATGCGCTGGGCGTACGTGGCGCGCTAGGCACACCGCCTGCGTCCAGCTCATTTGCCTGCCTTTTTTTTCCTTAAACACGTTTGAGAAGATATTTTTTATCCTTAAAATCCGGAGATTGAATCTTACGAAATAAAAATATGATATTTAGTTAAAAGTATTTATTAAAAATAATAAAAATATTTATTAGAAATAATAAATAATTGGGCTTTTAAAATACTTTAAATGGACTTGAAATATTTTATGGGCTTAAAAATAACTAATTATCATGAATAATTAATTTGGGCTTTAGAATAATATTTCAAAACACAATTTGAATTGATTTTGGGTTGGCTCTTCGGATTGTTCTTCCGTTGGGTTGCGCCAACTAATACGCGGTATGTTTCAATATTGGATCCTTAAATGGGGAGACACGATTATGTGTCTATAGCTACGAACACGGTCATGATATGTCATGTTCGCCCATTGCTGGCCTATACTAAATATTGTTTCATGTCAAGTTTTATTCAAAAGAATAACCAGATAATGTTTTCAAACACCCTAAAAATATTACTCTAAGTTGGTTGATTTAAACACATCAAGAAGACTATTTATAGTGACACGTTATTAAGCAATCAAAATTACAAGGTTCCTAATAGGTTGTCTAAATTATCGGATTAATATTAGAACAGTTCCTTAGGTCTTGATTAGCAATAATAATATGTGAGGTGAGGAAACCATAAGCAGGACAATCATAACAACATATATACATATGAAAAATAAATAAGCAGAGTGGAGGTTAGAATATACAAAAGAACGTTTTTTTATATATTAAAGATCTACATCATGGAAAGAAATAGTTAGTAACTTCAATATAAAAATAAGAAATTTATTCAAGGACCCTAAAAAATATACCATTGTAGCTTGGGTCTGAGAGAATAACGACCTTCGGGAAGAGCAATCGTGAAGCCTGAAGATCGATCGAAATACCAGTATATGTGATTGAAAGTATGTGTTTGTAGGTTTGTCAATGTATGTTTGTGCGTTTATAATGTGAAAGTATGAGAGTTTTTAGAGAGAATTCGTAAGCGTTCGAGTGTGTATGTCGCATGTGAAAAAAAGTGTTTTTAGATCCGAAAAATCACGGCTTATTTATAGCAAAATATTAGAAAAATATAGAGAAGCAAATTGCGCCTTCACGCAAAAGAGTGTGCCAAGCGCACGACTCCGCGTGACGCACAGAGCCACGTGTCTAGTGCAGATTGGTGCGCTTGACACGGCTCTGCCAATGCGTTGAGCGCACGTGGCGCGCCAGGCGCAATGCTTGCTTTAGACACGGTTTGACAACCTTTTTTTCCTTAAAATTGCATTTTTCTTTTATCCTTTAAATCCGGAAATCAACTTTACGAGATAATATACGATTTCAATTTTAAAAATATCTTTGAAAATATTTATTTCTTTATGAAAATATTTATTAAAATAATAAATAAAAACAAATAATTATCATGAATAATTAATTGGGCTTTTCAAATGGTTGGGTTCAAATACAATTATTTATTAGGATTAATTAATTGGGCTTCAAAATAGGATTTTGGATATTTAATGCGAATAAATAAGCTCTACACTTTAAAATAGTTTTGGGCCTGGCTATTCGGACTGATATCCCCTTGGGTCGGACCAATTAAGACCGCGATATGTTTCATCATTGGGTCCATACACGATTATGTGTATACATAAGCCCCCATTTTGACTGAGGTTCAGGAAACCGATAGTCAAAGTATACGGTGCCGTGACGGAGAACGATTCTAAACTTTTGCAGTTTAGAACTGATCTTTATATCGCCGGTTTCTGCAAAACAAAGTTAGTATACAAGACAATAAATACAAGTGATCTGATTACATGCAGGAAAAGATTTTAGCAGATAGGTGCAAACAACTCAGATAATAATGCACATAAAGATGCAATAATGCAAACTTAGACTCCCTAAAGATGCACGAAACGCTATGCAAGGATTAATGTTATGCAAAGCTAAGGAAGATGAAACGTCATGCAAGGTCGGGGTTATGCAATATTAGGAAAGATGAAACATAATGCAAGGTCAAGGTTATGCAAGATTAAGAAGTATGAAATGTACTGCAAGATCAGGATTTGCAAGGTTAGGAGATCTAGATAGGTAGAGATAGAATGATTAGAAATGGATAGTTTGATTTTCGAAAACTGTTTTGGTAAATAATCGGAGTCCGCAAGTGAGATCCGCATATTACAACTTTTTGGGAGTTTAATTTGGATGAACCACCACATAATGAAAAACCTCCACTTTTGATAAGCTTGTCTTGAATTAGGCGTTTCGAGCCTAGATTGGAATGTACTTGCAACTTGCAAGTGTGTTATAAAAAATACAAAATATGTTTGAAAATCTAAGTAATGTTTAGTAAATACGGACGGTACATAACAAGACCAAAATTATTTGTACCAATATTTTTCAAAGGAAAAACAACCAATAAAACAGGAGCAACCTGCTGGCTGCTTGTTATGGTTGGCAAACTAACTTTTACACTTTCATTAGAAGTAAGTAACACCATCAGATATTGCCACATCAGAATCTCCGATCATATAGACACGAATTAACACACTGGTGCGCACAAAATCTCAAGTTCTCAACTCATACTTAAGAAAAAGCAGGCGATAGAAACGAAGTAACCCAATTTTCAACATCAATTTATTGTTGTGGCTTCAAACCTGCAAAAACACTTCAATTTCTCCGCTCACATCCTTTTTCTCCCTATAAAATTTCATCAATCACCAATTTTTTTCTCTCTCCTCCAACTTCTTACCAGTCTCAAATCCGAATGGCTGCTACCATTCAGTCAATTGGCGCTCCATCATCTCTCTCTGCTACTAATTCTATTGAGTCTAAAAAATTTTGTGGTGGGTTTTTCAATTCTGTTGTTTTTAATGTAATTCAATTTGGAATTTGGGTTTTCAGATCTCATTTACATATAAGTAAAAAATTTGATGGGTTTGATTCCTTTGGTGTTTTAAATCTGGGTCTTTCTTTTTCCGGGTTTTCTTTCAATATTAATGTGTTTTGATTGTTCCATTAATAAGTTTTTGGGACTAAGAAATGTGTTTTCATTTGTATTGTTTTGGTTTTTAGGAAGAAAAGTGAGCTTTTTGGCAGTAAGATCTGACCTACGTGCCAAATGTGGTTCAATAACTGGCCAATGCAGGACTGGAAATCTGGTCACACATGCTGTTGCTGTGAGTATTTCCCATCAAATTATATGATAATGTATTGTTTTTTTAGTGTAAATGAGCAACTAAACGCACCGATATAGACGGGATTCAATCCCAGATCTTGGGTACCACCCCACAAGACTACCAACTTATCTAGATTATTCTTTGATTCGGTAATTAACTCGCCCAAGCAGGATTAGCCCGCTCTCATGAGCTGGAGGTAAGAAGGGGGATCCCAACCCAATGGGGATTTATACCCAGAAGTAAATATTTACGCAATCTCCCCAAATTGGGCTAATGAGAGTCGAACACCCGACCAAGAGGTTGGGAGGTGGGAGCTCCAACCATTGGGCTCCCACGATGACTTCACCAACTTATCTAGATGGCCTTCACATGATAATGTATTGTCAATTTGTGCAAATTGAGTAATTTTGCTTATATTAAGCAATTTTGTTGGTTAGTTACATCTGAGAGTTCAAAAATTAAGAAGCTAGTTTAATTTTGTTATTGTCTTATGTATGCAGAGTCCTGCAGCTTCTATTGCATCCTCTAAAACAGGGTATGTCACTGTCTGTTTGCCTTAGCACTAAGATTGTTTTCTATGTATGTTTTGTTCTATGATTTTTGATTGTGATTCAGTTGAACCTTGAAGGCGTAGCTACTTCCTGTCATTCTCGATTTACCCAATATAGTACATTGATGTTTCTAATATGTTTGTGATCTTGGTTTTTCGTTGCTACTGCATGTTGCTTACTTCACTGGTGATTAATGTGTTCCTATGAACTCTAATGTCTTTGTAGCTGGTGCTGAATTTATTATTGCTTATAAGTCATAAGCGTGTACGCGGTTGGTTAAAAATGAGACCTATTTGTGTAATTTGGTTGTTGTAGTGGTAGGCACATTAGTGGCAAATAGGGCTTGGTGTGGGCTTTTATCTGATGATTTGCTATTCTTTGAACTGTGAAAGAAGTCTCTGGAGCAGGAGCACACTAAGGGTATTTAAAAACCAATAGCTATCAATTGCTACTTATGTTCTTGAAGATGTTGGTTACATAAATGCCAAACTTAAGAGAAAGGTTCAAGAGGTTTGGGAATGAGGATTTTATGATGCATCATGCATGTGTGCCTTATGGCAACAGGTTTTCATTAGGAGGAAGTGGTGTGTCATCTTGCCAGGGGGATGTGGTGAAGCAGGTTCAAGTGAGTTAGCTTAGTCACTTGCAGTAGTTGAACCTTCTTTTTGGGTGATAAGATAGTTGATATTGTGATAAGTGCATAAAGACTTGACAACTCAACCTGGGTAATGATATGCTATATTTACACAGCGGCATATGTCTTAAAATTGGTCATTTACCTCAGATGGCTGCTTCTCTGTACCTGGATTTTATTCATCTACAAGTGGACTATATTGAAACATGAATTCACACACCGGCCTATACCTTTCTAGAGTAATATAGCTCGAAGAAGGTATGAGGGTATGGATTGTATTCATCTACAAAAGGGTAGAGGAAGATGAAAAGGTTCTTTTTATTGTTTTGGCAAATCTTATTTTGTTTCACCAAAAAGAGAACTACAAACACCAAATCAACAGATCACGAATTGCACAAGCTTATCAACAAAGCATTAGTATCCCTAAACTCCCCCACCGTGTAGGAATGGTTGGAGGGGACCCCTCATGTGCTAAGAGGGTGACAAGGAATGCAAATTACAGGAAAAGAGCTCTTCTCAGATTATGTGCACAGAACTCTACAAAAGTGTCTCTATACACTTGATCAACAATATGCTGCACCTTTTGAAAGATCTTTTGGGTTCTGTATAACTAAATGCTTTACAATGTTTCAGTAAAACAAAAGACATAACTTGGCCTTGCATGAACTTCTTCTACCCATTTTAGTGGCCAACGTAACTTCATCTTGAAATTGGAAACTTGGTCTAGGATTATGCATTAAGTGAAGAATTTTCATCCATCTATCAGCAGAAAAAAAAAATAACAAATTTTCAGTAGTGTCACCATTATTCTGATATAAACAACACAAAGGGTTGCAAGTTACTCCTTCCGCTTTCTTTTAATTGCTACATTTTCCTTAAATGGTTGCTTTTTGTTACTTGCTACGTTGTTTGAACTTTCCTTCACTAGTAGAATAATTGCTTATTGCTGTGGTCATTAAGTGGCCTATTGCGGCGGTTTTGACCGCGCAGCAATAAAGGGCGCAGCAATAGGTAATTAATCTATTGCTGCGGTTTTTAATCGCAGCAATAGAACAACCTATTGCTGCGGTTTCTAAACAAAACCGCAGCAACATGTATTTTTTTTAATAAAAAATTGCAACCAATTGCTGCGGTTTTGGGTAGAAACTGCAGCAATAATAAGTGACTATATTGCTGCGGTTTCTACTCAAAACCGCAGCAATAAGTACAACCAGGTAAAAAAAAAAAAAATCCAGTTTGCCATCAGATAAAAATATAGAAAGAAAATAAGACACTACATCATATTAATTCTTTAGATGTACTTATACCAAAAAAATTCCAACAGGATTATAGTTACAAAAGAAAAATATTAAAAACCAAAAATCAGAAACCCTAACATTATATTAACTCTAAAAACATAAAATTGAAGAAAATCGAAAAAAAATTACATCAGCAGCCGAAAAAACGGCGCCTAGTTCTTGATCTTTGTCTAGTTCTTGATCAACAGCCGAAAATCGAAAAAAGAATACATCAAGAACCGAACTAAAGGAAAAAACAGAAAAAAACAAAGAACAGATCTAAACCGTCGAAGGACAAACGCCAAACGCCAGGTTTCGAACTGCCGACGAAGAAGAACTCTCGACGGAGTCAGCGACGAACCGTTCATTGTTGATGGCGACGAAGAACGAACGAGTGTTGAACGACGAGGAGAGTGAACAAACGAGTGTTGATGGAGATCTGAACGAACGAACGAACGAGGAAGGAAGCGCCGCCGGTGAATTTGTTGCGTCGAGCGACTGTTGCGACGAGGAGGAGGAAGGCTGATGGAGTGAGGGGGGGAGGAAGTGCCGGTGGGTGGTCATTGTTAGGTGAAGAGAGGGTGAGGAGAGATAGAGGAGGAAGGAGATCTAGAGAGGGTGAGGAGTGTTACTGTGAAAGTGAAAGTGAAAGTGAGGAATGAGGAGGAAGGAAACGACGCCCATTTTATTAAACCCTAATGACCCTATTGCTGCGGTTTTTAGAAGGAACCGCAGCAATAGATTAAAATAATTTTTTTTTTAATTTAATTTTAATATATTGCTGCGGTTATTGTCGGAAACCGCAGCAATATGTTTGGTCAAATAGTCAAAAAAATTCAAATATTTTTTGTTGAAACCATATTGCTGCGATTTTCGGCCAAAACAGCAGCAATATGGATATTTTATATTTTTCCTTTTCTTTTTACATGATATATTGCTGCGTATGGGTAAAATCGCAGCAATATCACCGCAGCAATAAGCAATTATTCTACTAGTGCTTATTTGGAGTACATAGCCCACCAAAAAGTATAATATTTATTTTGTTTTGTACTTGTCCTAGCAATTAAGGATTTTTTTTGCTACTTTTCCCGTAAAAAAGTATTGCTCCTCCATCCTATTTAATGCTAAAGGGGTCAAAAAGTACACCAAAAAGGTTAAAAGGGACATTTTCTAAAAACTAGTGAAAACAACAATGTAGCAATAAAAAAACGCAGAGGGAGTATGTTCCATTTCTAAATCCTATTAGTAGTTGGAAGTCTGTGCATTAGGGGTAACCAAGTGGTAAAAACACTCATTGGACTTGCAATATATTTGTACACCAATCTACTGCAATCAACCTTAGGATGTTGTCCAAGAAGGCCTTCGTACATTTTTTCTTATGCCGAAGTTCCCATTCTTGGTTATTGCTTTCATAAGATAAGAAAAGAAGTAGAAATAGGAAAAGAGACTAGCCATGGCCCATGGGGAAATAATACAAGCGACTAGCGAGGGATAAAAGAGAAAGCATATGCAATAAAAAAGAAAGAAATGGAGCAAGGGGGCATTGAACTTCAGACTTCAACACACACGGTTTCTAAGAACTAAGCTTTAACCAATGCGACAACGCCTATAACATGTGTTCTATGCACCGGTTTTGATTTTTATAATTTTATCTTAAAAACGGCTGTCAGATATTGACAAAAAAATGGTTTTTTTGGGGGGGCTCGTGCCACCCAGGTCCCACTATAGATCCACCCCTACCTCCTGACTTTGGAAGACAAATGGAATCCCCATCTACAGGGGCTTCTTTTGAGTGAAGAGTATCCCCTGTTGATAAGAAAATTTTATGAGTAGTCTCCTCCTTAAGGATCGTCTTTGGAAGTAAGAAGAGTTGGCACTAAAATGTCTGCATGCTGAATAAAATAGATTTCATAAATTGGAGGAGCCAAACACAAATAACCCAAGTTCTTGAGAGTCCAACTTTTGAACCTAGCTGGGATCTTTTCAGTCAAGGGTGTACATTGATTGTAATTTAGATTTTTGGTGTGGAGATAAATATCGAAAAGGACCAAGGATGAAAGCTTGATCTGAACCAATCTCACCATTACACTTCATGTGCTATATTTTGTAACAAAGTGGAGATGTGGTACTCTTTGGTTACTAAATACATAAAGTGTGCGTTATAGACCTATATGATGGGATTAGGCATTTGTAGAAGTGGGCAAGCCTTATATATGTTAGGTAACTTCAGCTTGGGTTTGTTTATGGTGTCCTTGCTTTGTTACTTATGGTATAAAATACTCCATAGATCTAATTTCCATTTGCAACAGTGGTGAGTTAATTTGCTTCTTTGAAGCTATATTACGCCTCTTTAAGCTATGTGGTGGGCTTGATTGGCATTAACTCTAATGTCAGCTTTAAAATATCCTTATTCCGCATAAACAGTTTGCTAAAGCATTATGCTTCTAAAGTATAAACAGCCTGTTTGGTAGGCGACACTAAATGATTATAATGGTCACAAATTATAGTGTAGTCTTGCAAGAACAATCATATGCCAATATCACATTGTAATGAAAGTCCATCCGTGAACATGTGACCTTCATAAAGTGTTTCATTACTACTTAATACAACCTGTTAACATGGTAATATATGGAAATGAAATTATGTGGAGAAATGAGATGCTTCAGGTGGACAAGCATTTCCATGCAAACTAACATGAGAATTCACTAACAAACTGATACTAAAATTAATTACCACCTATCAGTCAATGTGCAAATATACTCGAATTGTGCTATACAATATATTTTTAGTCCCTGTGTCTCAATTTGATTGTGTTCAGATCACAATATATATTAGGATTTTGCATCTTGATGTTAGGTTAGGCTTTACCTTTTCAAAGAAGATAACACATCATTGATTCTATTTTTATGCACATCTTCTTAAAAGTACACACTACTTTCCAGTTGATCCCTTTCCTACGTCATTACTGTATTGATCATCTGCATTTATTTGGGGCATGATTATGTCTACAATATGAATGTTCTGCTTGTATTTAATAGTCTTAGCCATCTAAAATAGCAATGATAGTAATTCATCTGAAATCCTTTGCTTGAAACTATAAACTTCATTATATCACTTGTGCTTTGTTAGTTACTCATTTATCTCTACAAATTACTGTGGGGGAAATATTATGTATACTATTGTTCAACTGAATTCCATCCGCGGAAACTATACTACAGCTGTTCTTGCTGTTTCATTTTTCTGAAATTTCATTGGATTGTCAGGCATGAGGTCTTGCTCTTTGAAGCACTCCGTGAAGGTCTTGATGAGGAGATGGAAAGGGATGCTCGTGTTTGCGTCATGGGTGAAGATGTAGGTCATTATGGGGGATCTTACAAGGTGACTAAAGGAATGGCTACAAAGTATGGGGATCTTAGAGTTCTTGACACACCAATTGCAGAAAATTCCTTCACGGGGATGGGCATTGGAGCTGCCATGACTGGTCTAAGGCCTGTTATTGAGGGAATGAATATGGGATTCCTTCTGTTGGCATTCAACCAAATCTCAAACAACTGTGGCATGCTGCATTACACTTCTGGGGGCCAATTTACGATCCCTGTGGTCATCCGTGGGCCTGGTGGTGTTGGGCGGCAACTGGGGGCTGAGCATTCACAACGTCTTGAGTCTTACTTCCAATCAATCCCTGGTATCCAAATGGTTGCATGCTCCACCCCTTACAATGCTAAAGGGTTGATGAAAGCCGCAATCAGGAGTGAGAACCCTGTTATTCTTTTTGAACATGTCCTGCTTTACAACCTCAAGGAGAGAATTCCTGATGAAGAATATGTTCTATCACTGGAAGAAGCAGAGATGGTAAGGCCTGGAGAGCATATTACCATTTTAACCTATTCCCGAATGAGATACCATGTCATGCAGGCAGCCAAGACATTGGTCAATAAGGGCTATGACCCTGAGGTGATCGATATTCGCTCATTAAAACCTTTCGATTTGTACACAATTGGGAACTCCATCAAGAAAACTCACAGAGTGCTGATTGTCGAAGAGTGCATGAGAACAGGTGGCATCGGTGCCAGTTTGACAGCGGCTATTAATGAAAACTTCAATGATTATCTGGATGCCCCAATCGTATGCTTGTCATCTCAAGATGTCCCTACTCCTTATGCTGGCACTTTGGAAGAATGGACTGTGGTTCAACCTGCTCAAATAGTTACTGCAGTTGAGCAGCTGTGCAGGTAAGAACACATACATTGGAACTTTATCTTCTTCTCTTATCCTCCCTCCTATCATTGCTTTTAGCAATTGGAATTTATTTGTATCTTAGTACTTAGCACACTCGTACCGTCGATATTGCTGCTACGAGTTAGTTGTTCCTAGTTCATTTCATTAACAATTTCGTTGTCTGCGGAAGAAGAATTTATACTTGCAGTGCTTCGAGCTACAATTTTTTGAAGTTTCTTTTAAAGTCGTCGGAATTGTTCTTAAAGGTTACTGTAATTTGGAACTGAAGGAGTTTCTTTCTAGAAGTTGCTTATGAAGCTGTTTAAATTGTTCATATCTCATGTCCCTAAAGCATGCATAATACTGCTCTATCTTCCGGCAAATTAGCGTAATCAGCTAACAGATCTCAAATGATAATATTTGGTGGATAATATAAATGGGCAAAGTATTACAAGATGGAGAACAAACTGTGTGATCAATGGAGAAGGATATACCACTTCATATGTGCTAGATTCAGTTGAATGAGCTGACGAGGATACTTTTTCTATTTTATTCCCTATGGAGCTATATGTAATTTGGACTTCACTTCATCAGCTACCAAGATAGTCAACTTCACCCAAACAAAGCATAAAAGAAAAGGAAATAAAAACAAGAATGTTTATAGTGTTTCCAAACATGGAGTTTGTGTAGCGTTATTAAGAGTTACACGATGATGAAAGTGAGAGGAGAGGAGAGAGAATAGCTGAGGATTAGGCTCATCCATACATGATCCGATCTGAAAACATGAACCTAACTAGACTCAAATTTATTAAGTTTTAAACAAGATTATTTGACCCCAAAGCAAATATGATTCGAACTGAACTTGAAAGACCCAAAAGATTTTGTATCAGCACAGGACTCCGAGTCAGACCCAATGGGCTCCAACATCTGCATATCTTGTTTTGCAGGTCTCACTCTCACATCATTATGGAATCATGTGGTAAATCGAGAAGTAGTAATGGCAACAAGAACCAAAAGTTGGATTATTGGGTCTGTTCGTTATTGTTTTTTGTTTTCAGTTTTTAGTTTTTTTGAAAACTAAAAACAAAAATCAGGAAACTACAAAAAGTGGTTTTCACTTTTGAGTTGTCAGTTTTCACAATAATCATGTTTCTAATAAGTTTGACTAATTCTTTATCCATTATAGAGCATATATCATGTCTTTTAAATACGAAAAAACTGAAAACCACAATGATACCGAACGTAAAAGTTCAATTATAGAGTTTAAATTTCAAAATCTAGGTAAAATGAGCCTCAACAGCACTAACGATGGATTGGGTGCAGGCGTGCAGCCAACACGATCTTAAGCTCGTGCAACTTATGTCATGAACTATGAGCTTGGGTGCAAGAAATAACATAAAATAGTTTTGATGCCCGTACGATCCACGAGTTATTGTTAATGTGTTAAAATTATTATAATTATTTTACTGGTTGTCTTAATATATCTTATTTATATATATATATATACTACTTAATAATTAAGTGTTCGTGTATTTAATTAATATTCTCGTCTCCTTTTATAGTGGATATTGTCAGACCATTTAGCGTGACCATTTGTGTATTTTTTTTCCGTGACATGTGAGCAAAACTCATAATTATTAAGTAATCAATCTAAAGATTGTGAATTTTTGGAACATTATATGATTATATCTTTCCAATGGTATAATCTATTACCTTTGTTATCAATGTCACTAAATTTGTCCTTCTTTAATATAATATATTTTCCAAATTATGTATATGTATTTTTTTTTACTTCCACGGTACATTTCATGTTCGATGGATGCAATCTATTAAGGATGTCTCATAATTTCTGGAGTATTATACTACAAAAGTAGTTAAGAAATTGCAGTAAGCTCAAATTTTACATTTCTCAAAAAGGTTGAATATAGAGCTATATGATTATATATTCTCTGTAAATGATCTCCTAATATTACCCATAAATAAATATTTAAATATTAGAGTAAGTCTCTGGTGATGGCTGACGTCATAACTTTTACCTCAAAGACAACAACTATTAGAGAACCTTAATTATGAACCCAAAAAAAAACTTTTAACCTCTGAAATCATAACTATTAACCCAAAAATCACAACTATTAAACATAAATCCATAACTCTCATCCCAAAAACATTAAAACATAACCAAAACACCATAATTGTAAACCTAAAATTAAAACTTTTTGTCCAAGCCTATAACTAATAATTAAAAACAATAATTATTAACCCAAAAACCATGACAAATGGCAGGAAAACCATACCTTTTTAGTATTTTTTTTTTATTAAAAGTGTCTGTAATTTTCATCATTGTCCGTCTTTCCGTTGACGATTACAAATGAAACAAGGAATTGTTGTCCCCTATACCTTTAATATAAGTTACACGAGTCCACATGACCGCTAAAATAAAGTTGGGTAAGAAACTAGGTAACATTAGGGCTGGCAAAAGCTGACACGACACGATAACACGACACGAACACGACCTGAAAAAACCGGGTTAGGGTTGAGATTTTCGACACGAAAAGTTAAATGGGTCGACACGAACACGACCTGAAAGTTAAACGGGTTAGGTTAAGGTTGAATTTTCTGACACGAAACCAACCTGAATTGACCTGAAAATATAAAAGCCCAAAATAAATTCATTTAGGCCGAAAATACCAAAATTTTAATTTGGCCCAAAATACCTACCAAGCAAACTTTGAGCCCAACCCTAAAATAAACCCTAACTTTAATACATGTTTCACCCGGTCATAATGCGCCGCTTTCTTCTCTCACTCTCTCATTTCTTCTTTCACTCGGTCTTTCAGTCTCACTCTCTCTTCTTTGTTCTCTCAAGTCTCAGTACCAAAAAAAAATAAATCAAAAAACAAAATCAAAAAATCAAAATAAAATTAAGAGAAGATTGTACAACAATTCAAACAAACGTTAAGGTAATTTTCCTTCATTGTTGATTTCATTCGAGTAATTGCATGTTTATTTTTTAAGTAATTGCATGTTTATTTTTGGAGTAATTGCATATTGATTGTTGACTAATTTTAGAGTAATTGTATGACTAATTTTCGAGTAATTACTTAGATAATTTTCGAGTTAGTATATGAAAGTATGAGTAGTTATATTTATATGACTAATTTTCGAGTAAATATATGGAAATTTTTTTGAGTTATTTTATGAGTAAATATCGACCTTATGAACTTTTGTGTGGTATGTTCTAGAATCTTTGCTTCGTGTTCATACTTCATCCTCTGTCATGTTGGGCTTTATGTTTATATAATTTTGCATTAATTCTAACACTTTTATTTCAACTGAAAATATTTGGATCTTGCTCATGCTAAAAACTTTATATTCTATTTTTTATTCATTACTACGATTTGATGAATATTAATTGTTTTCAATTGATGATTTGATTATTCGTTAATTATTGTTTTCTGATCTTGTTGGAAGGAAAGAAGAAAAATCATGAGGAATCAGTAGGCTAAGGAATTTGAGAAGAAATTAATTTTTGTTGTAAATTTAAGGTTTTGAATCCTTTTGATAGAAATTTTTGGCTGTAAATGTGTAATTTGCATCTAATTTTTAATTGAAATGCTATTTGGATTGGTTTCTTATTATGATTTTTATTTGGTTAAAATTTGTTTTAATATATAAAAAAAATTACCAAAAACTCGGGTCAAATCAGGTCACATTCAGGTCGACCCGAACCCGAAAACATCAGGTTAGGGTTGAACAATTTGACCCGAAAAGTTATATGGATCAGGTTCGGGTTGGAGGTTTTTGACCCGAATCTGAACTGGCCCGAACACGAACCCGACCCGACCTGACCTGATATGTTTGCCAGCCCTAGGTAACATAGATTCAAGTGACAAAGAACATACCGCAAAATCATCAAATGCACCACAAACATATAGCTACTAATATACTAACGCTCTCGAGTCTTGCCCACAAACGAAGAACTTCACACAACTTTTTAGTATACCTCGGTTCTTTTTCTATTGTAACAATTGAGTTTTCACGCTTGCCAATACACAGTTTTAACTATTAATATCTTTAATTACTTTTTAGTAAAAATTATACAAATTTGATATTTTGAAAGTATAGATCGAGACGAATCTAACAAGACCTCACATGACTATATTTTTCCTTACGTAAAAATCACAATAGATAGTTAAAGGGTGATGAGTGAATATTGTAAAAATCTCATTGTTGCAATAGAAAAAGAACGGAGGAAGTATTATCTTGAAACTATAACTAATACCATGAAAACTATAACTAACAACTTGTAAACAATTACTAATAAATAACAACCATAACTATTAACCTACAAATATAACTATTAACCCAATTATCATAACTATTAACCTGAAAACTATAACTAATGACCAAAAAACTATAACTATTTACCCAAAACCATCTATTAGATGAACTTATAACTTATTACCTGAAAACCATAACTTATAAAAAAATAACATGACTATTAACCCAATACTCGTAACTAGTTACCCACATACCATAACTAACTAAAATATTGTAACTATGAACTCTCATTGACCTAATAATCATTACTATTTATTCTAGTACCATTATCATTATCCAAAATCATAACTATTTATACAAATATCATTAGTATCTACACTAAACTGAAAACTATTAACCCAAACTACTAACCCGATAATCTTAGCAACATACCCACATTTCATAACATATAAATACAAAACTATAACTTTTTCCTCCAAAGGCTACATAACTATTAGCCTAAAAGTATAACTATTGGTCTAAATACTAACTAATTAACTATTAGCTAAGATTTAAGAATCATAATTATTGACCTAATAACTGTAACTGTTTATTTAAATACTATAACTATCAAATTCAGAACCTGGACTTCAACAAGAAAAACAACGTACAAAAGCAAAAGCTTGTCCACTCTAACCATCTATATTTGAGAGTGCAAGATTCTAACCATCAATATTAGCAAAAACTTGCCCACTCTAACCACTCTAGCCAATGAATCTGCAAGATTCTTCCTCAAAAAAGAAAATGAAGTTTTAAATGAAAAAACTCTCTCTCTAAAACGAGAGCTCTTCTCATTAAGTCAGTGATGTTGCAAAAGTAATAATTAAAACTTACAAGAAAGAGGATCGAAATAAGGTTGCTGCGACATGGAAGAACCACTGTCTTAAAAGACGATTCCGCGCGACCCCGGTGCAAGTAGAACCACCGCGATCGCCTTCCAGGATTAGCACAACACTGTAGAACGTGTGCACTCACAAACTACGGTTGGAGATCAAAAACTTTGCCCAATATCATAGAGAGAGAATGTAACTGTGTTTGTTTTTTTTCAGTGTAGTAATACTGATGGAAGAAGCGGGGTTTATAAGAAGAAGAACAGAATCAAAGAGAAACGAAAAGGCTAAAAATAAGGGAAGTAAATCAAGGCAGAAATCTCGAAGGAAACGGCTAAGTATCTCGCTAATAACGGCAAGAACACGATTCTTGCAATTAGCGTCAACTCAAAACTGACTGGAGTTTAATAAGGACCACAGACCCACAGCCTGCGCTACCCCGGTGCAAGTAGAACCACCGCGATCGCCCTCCAGGATTAGCACAGCACCGTAGAACGTGTGCACTCACAAACTACGGTTGGAGATCAGAAACTTTGCTCAATATCATAGAGAGAAAATGTAACTGTGTTTGTTTTTTAGTGTAGTAATACTCAAAACTGACTGGAGTTTAAAAGGACCACAGACCCACAGCCCACGCCCGGCCGGTGCGCGCGTGATTACCAATCCATTTAGCCCATTACCCAACAAGGTGTTCTAAGGTACTTCTCTATATAAACAAAGAAGATACTAGATAATTCTTCCATGCGGGACAAGAGGGATTTTTTTCTTTGACTATCGTTGACACTTCCAACAAGTGAGTCTTTCAACCTTCCAAGTTTCTTGTTCTTGTTTACTGTTCCATGCATAATCTCCCCAAATCTGCACGCGTCGCCAAATCACAAACTCAAAACCAAGAACTTTCTAATCTGACCAATACTTGCTCGTTGCTTTTATGGGAAAAAATCACCTGTAGTATAGGTCTTCCAAACTACCCGGCTAGGTTTTGCATTCGGTTTTCATGCAAACTTTACCAACTTCAAATCTTCCACTTGGCGTTGTCAGCAGAATTCACTCCACTTCTCCAGTTTACTAACCCTCTTTTTCACTCTCTTTATTGTTAACTGCTTCATTCTAACTACCAAATTCTCCATTCTCAATAACTCAGTGTTCCTCATTAAAGTCGCCATGTCATCTAATTCCTCACCTTCCCATTTTAGAATGGGGAAATTAAATGAAGCCCCAAGAGATCATTCCTCTCCCTCAGTTAGCTGGGCTATGTCTGTAACATGCATGTTCTATAGCCCCAATCCGCCCCACATCAATATAGTTCCGAGCATCATTAACTTTCAGTGGATCAAACGAGGGTCAATAACAATCCACGAAACACGTGTCTATTTCATTCTCACATGTTCACAAAGGGATGATTTAGAGGCTCTTATCCAACAACATACAACCATAATTGATGGTAGAATCTTCACATTCTGACTGTGTCACTAGTTTGTTGTGCCATTCAATATTATTTTTAATGCTGTGCGTATATGGGTTCGCGTGGTGGGACTACCTCTGGATTAACTATCCTCTACATCACTACATGGGCCATGCAGGCACTTCGACATGTTGGCTTCGTGGAAGAAATTAAAGAGGATGAAACAACACTACCATTTATGATACTGGACCTGTCTAGGCCTCTAATCCCAGGTTGTTTCTTACCTCTCTATGATTCGCAAGTGATACTGGACCTGTCCTGGCCTCTATTCTAGGTATGAGGGAGTTTTTAAGTTATGCAAAAAGTGCGGATATGTGGGTCATTACACTAGGGGTTGTAACTTATCAGATTATGAATCGCATATGCGAGTTAGATCTAGAGTTGCGGATCTTGAGAAGGCAGGAATGAGAGTTCTTTATGGCCCAATGAGCCTATCTTATTATACAAATTATATTGAAGGTCTTCCATACCGGTTTCGTTATCGAAACACTATGGTCAATCTGTATCAACAATTGGAACATGATGATTATCCAATGCAGCGTCGCTTTCCTGCGTCAAGTGATGAATATGATTTGGATGCTTATCATGATTTTGATGCGAATGATCCTACATATGCTAATTACCATGCAAAATATGATGTGGATAATGATGAGATGTATTTTTTTCAGGAGAAGAAAATAGTTTAAAGGATGGCGAGATTGCCCCTCAGGATAATCTTATATCTCCACAACAACAGAGTCATGCAGATGATGTTATAGCTAATCAGGCAAATGTAGTTCAACAATCGCCATGAAGAAGGTTTGGGTTATCCAACGACCTGTATGCCCAATTATATCCAGCAGCAGTTTCGTCCACTCTATCTAACCATACATCTACTGTTGAGTCTTCCCCTATGGCGTCGTCATTTGAAATTGGTGAATCTTTAGCTCAACCTATTAAGAGGCGTACTTTATTTTAAACTTTAGGGATTGAAGAATGAACTCAGCAATCGCGTGAAAACATGGTCTCAAATCCTGCTCCTCTTGAGCCAAATTCTGGGCTTCTTGATGCCGTTGTCAATCAAAGCTGTTTGTTTTCGGCTAGGAATTCTCATACGCAATCAAGATCGTTAGTTGCACCAATTCCATTTCGACCCTATCAAGAAGCTTCGCCAAGTATTACTCCGTATGCAAGCCCAATAAGTCAAGAAAGACTCCGGCTTCGAAGAATTGAAATGGTCTTTCTCAACACACTCGAGTGCACCCGTTCAATCATTCACCTAACTCCAATTTTGCTCCACTGCGTCAAGAATTTCGGCCACAATCTCCTGGCTATATTAGGGAAAACGACCCACCGAATTCTCCACAATCACCAAGGTCAGAACCCAATCACTGGTTATCTCTTAATTCATTGTCGACCTGGACAACGAAGAGAGCAACGAAAAATGCTTTTTATAGGAGCAGTTCAGAAGGGGACGTTTCTACTCCTAATGTGCACCCTAATTATATTGAAACAGACTGGGCTACAAAACTTCGAAAGATGAAGTGGGAATCATGGTAAATGAAAGGAGGTTTCAAACCTGTGGATGTGAAAGGAGGGTGAATTATGTTTCCAACCAAAGTCACTAACTGACATTCAAATGGCTGCTGACTTGGGTGTAGAGGCTGAGGAAGAAATTTCGTCAAAATATCGAGGGAAAAGGGTCGCTACAGTTCAAACTGGGCAAGGAATTAAGAAGCTCAGAGGTGGTCATCAAGGCTCGACAAGCACATTAGCATCACAAGATATGAAAATGGAATTTTCTGTGGTACTTTCAACTTGTCCTCCATTTAGTTTGGAAGTTGGCCCTGTACAACTTCCCATGGCGCCATGAAAGTGGTTGCCTTGAATGCAAGAGGTCTTTCTGATGGCAACTCTCTTGCATATCCTTATATTTTCTGGTTGCATCGTTGCCATTGTCCTATGTTTCTCCTTCTTTCGAAAACTAAAACTAGTGTAAGTTATGCTATGGGGTACCTTAATGGGTTGCATCCAAATTTTGTTTGTGGGGTGGATGCTACTGGGTCTAGGGGTAGATTGTTAGTTTTAGGACGGACAAATTTTCAAGTTGATGTTGTAGTCCAAACTAGTAACTTCATCATATATAATGTTGTTGAATATAATGGTATTATTTGGAATGTGTGTTTTGTGTATGGTGATCCGAGAGTAGAGGCACAACCTCATGTATGGATGGCCCTTTCTCATTATTTTCATGATTGCCCAATAAATGTTTTTAATTGGAGATTTTAATCAACTAGAATGGTATGAGGATAAGTTAGGAGGAGCCTCTACGATTCGAGGATGGAAGGCTTTTATGGATTGGAGATTAGATACTAATCTTTTGGATGTTCCCTTCTATGGGCCTCGTTTTACTTGGTCGAACAAGCAACTTGGTGATAACTTGATTTTAGAACGTTTAGATAGAGCTTATGTCACTTCAAATTGGATGAATACTTACTCTTGCCACTTTGTGCAACATGATCCAATTTTAGTTTCAGATCATGTTGCTATATTTTATGGCACTCACACACTCACAAATAAGAATAGGCGTCCTTACCAAATTGAAAATTGGTGTCTAACAAGTACTGAAGTGCGGGGAATTATTCAATCTAGTTGGACAACAGATTATAATGGCTTGATGATGTTTTACTTGTCACGTAAATTAAAGTGGTTGAGAGATAAATTACAGACTTGGTGTATTAAAAATAACAAGTTCAGGGGCTTGGACTGGAAAGCAATTTGTGCAGACCTTTCTCATCTGAGTCGACAAGTTACTTTTGATGATACAGCCAATTCCTACATTCAATCTATTCAGCAGGTCTCTACGCATATGGAGCTTGGTTATATGTATTGGAAACAGCAAAAATGAAGAAACTTTGGATGTGTTTAGGTGATAGTCCGTCGCACCTTATGTATTCCA
The DNA here is from genome assembly GCA_947646795.1 of Beta lomatogona. Classification (NCBI taxonomy): domain Eukaryota; kingdom Viridiplantae; phylum Streptophyta; class Magnoliopsida; order Caryophyllales; family Amaranthaceae; genus Beta; species Beta lomatogona. Next base: position 253,939 of record CANSNZ010000207.1, read on the forward strand.
AGATTCAAAGAGTGAAAAGGCGTAATATTATAGTTATGCTCAAAGATAGCTCAGGTGAATGGCTTACACAGTCACATCAAATTGTTGAAAATGTGAAGGGTCATCTTCAATCTATTCTCCAAAATCAGCCATCTGATGCTACTATGCAAGAAACTGCAACGGTATTGCAAGAATTAGATATTGTTCAATTAAGTATGGATAACCAACAAATGCTTAGTCAGCTTTTTTCCAAAGACGAGATCACAAAGGCCATGTTCTCTATAGATGGTTCAAAATCGCCAGGTCCAGATGGCTTCTCTTCTAAGTTTTTTAGGAAACATTGAAGTATTGTCAAGGATCATGTTATTGGGAGCATTCAAGAATTCTTCACATCTGGGTTTATTCTTAAGGAATGGAATAATATAATTCTTGTTATGCTTTCATAAGATTCGGGCGCATTCTGTTCTCGGCGATAAAACTACCGAACCGAAATGAACCGAAATGAACGAACCGAAATCGAACCGAGGCGAACCGAATCGAACTGAATTGAACCGAACCGAACCGAATTAAATTATAACTAATTAATAGTAATGATTATCATTTAGGAAATGAATCGAACTAAACCGAACCGAACTGAACCGAACCGATTGAACCGAACCGAACTGAATTGAACCGAATTGAGCCGGGCGGGCGAAAATAAGTTGGGGAGAACAGGCCCTCAGTCCAACTGAGGCTTCACATTTGCGTCCGATTAGTTTATGCAATACGTTGTACAAATGTAATGTGAAATGCTTGGTACTAAGAATGAAACAAATTCTCCCTGATCTTGTTACTCCTTACCAACATGCTTTCATACCTGGACGTACTATGATGGATAATACTATGCTTTCTCATGAACTACTACATGTTATAAATCAAAAGAAGAATGGTTCCACTAAGTTTGCTGTAGCCAAAATCGATATGAGCAAGGCCTATGATCGCGTTCATTGGAATTTTATTATTCAGGTGCTTAGAGCTCATGGTTTTCCTCCTATTTGGTTGCATTGGATTTATTAATGCATCTCAACATCATAAGGGTAATACTAATATATGTTAACTAAATAAATAAAAATGTAGTCCAAGATTTGTACTAAATGCACCACTATGGCTTAAAATATTTATTTTACAATTTTTAAAGTGTACTTGATTTCAAGATATAAAATAGCCAAGGTGATTATAGCTCACAAGTAAGGAAGTTACCCACAGCGTCAGGGAGAGCCTTCCTAATCCTAGACAGAGCCCCTGTCACCCCAACATATCTACACCCTTCATCTTTCCAAATAAAATATATATATATATATATATATATATATATATATATATATATATATATATATATATATATATATATATACCTTTTTGTGGCACTAGCAAGACCTATACAAATCGTCAAAACAAAAACAATTAAACTTAACAACAATAATTTATAATGCCAATGCGGAACTCTATATTCCCATGTTATGTCTACCCATCCATTTTAATGTTCAACTTTTATCTTGTCAAGACCTAAAAAACTGATACCACTTTGTAACACCCCCAAATTACTCACTTTTAAATAAATAATTTAGTAAATAATATTTGAGTAATCTAGGAGTATTACCGCCATGTGACTAACACGCTTTCGGCAACCAACTACTAACTAACAAAATAACTTGCAGCGGAAGACTTTGATCAGAAATAATAATACTTCTTTATTAATAAAAGTAAATATTGTCTCAAACTCAAATAAATAAAACACCATAATCTAGGTGAAGATCCCCTTCCTAGTATGCTCCCATGCACATTCAAAATTCACCTGCAAAACTGCTTACCAAAAGGTAAACAGGGCAAAGCCAAATAAGAAAAAGGAAAAACGTGTCAGTACAATACTGAGTACAAAATGTACTAGATAAGTAACACATTTGTTAGTTCGTAACAATTTATATTTCAAAAACTCCATCACTAATGATTCAAGAGTAACTCTTTAAGAATAAACTCTTTACAAACACTTTAACCAATAATTCAAGAATAACGTTTAAGAACAAGCTCTTTCCAAATAACTTGGATTAAAAATAATCTTGAAAATAATTCCTCTTCTTATCTCCCCTTCCTTTTCCTAAGTGTGCACACTCCCCAATCTAGTCATCCCATCACGGATCTATATCAAGGATAACAATAATTGCCAACAAGTGGACTTTGAAGCATGAACCTTTCTTGAAATTGATCAAGCGGTAAATAATAATAATAATAATAATAATAATAATAATAATAATAATAATAATAATAATAATAATAATAATAATAATAATAATAATAATAATAATAATAATAATAATAATAATAATAATAATAATAATAATATGACTTGTAAGTCATGAATAAATCTCCTTTTCTCATAAACAACTTTTTGAACATTCAAAGTTCATAAACCAATCAACCATTCCTTGTAATAATAATTTAATTTTCGAAAAAGGATAACAAAACTTTATATAAAATTGATTGATAAAATCATTCCTTCTTTTCACCTCCAAGAGTGAATAATAAAAATATTGTAACTATTTTAAACCAAATTTCCAAATCCATTCAACCATTAAGTCAATAAATAATTTTATCACATAAAACCACATTTCAAAAGATCTAGCTACATAACGTACCTTGATCTTGCACAAAGAGTTGATGAGTCTATTTTATATAGAGTATTTAACCCAATTCCCCTAACTTTGAGTGTCGGTTTGAGCTCATTTGAGCTCGTTTTTGTGTGATTTGATATGTTTGGACTTGTTTCCGTGCGTTAGATGTTTTTGTGCAGATCAAGCGTTTAGCACCCTCATTTGAGTTGCGAAACGGAAGTCCAACGGATCACATATAGCCCATAGAAGATCCGAGAGATTGCAAAAGTGACTCGGACAAGATTACACGAAAAAGAGCGAGAAATCACTCTCGCCCGGTCGACCGGGCGGTTTGGCCCGACCGGACGAGCCACAAAATTCAGCTTACACAAGACTTGTTCGCCCGGCCAATCGGGCGAGAAGAGGGCAAAACTGCTTGCGCGCCCGACCGGGCAGAATTTCCTTCTTTGTCGTAATTTCAGATTACGGTCGGGCGGTTTTCCAGGAAGGTTATTGTTTTTGCCTTTTTTAGCCGGTTTTGTAAAAAGTATAAATAGGCTTTTAGTATTTTCGATTAGACTATCTTATTTTTCTGCGTTTTTAGGTTATAAAACACTTAGACTCTCTCTTGCTTTGTATTAGCTCTTTACTTTGGAGATTACAAAAATCGTTGATTTTGATTTTCATTGTTCTTCAATAATTCAGTATTCTTCTTTACTTTGCTTATTTTAATGAATTCTTATATTTGCATTATTTTTATTGAGTTTATTATTATCATGAGTGAGTAGTCAATTTCTAGGGCTTAGAGAGGGAAGCCATGTTTATACCTATTTGATTGTGGTTTAAAGTTCATCGATATTCGGATTGAATTAGAGTAATTTCCTATTGATTTGTTATGCTTGTTTAATTCATGTAATTGCGCAATATCATGGGTTATGTTTAGCTAATTGGAGTTAGAATGGAAAGATCATACTCATTAGAGACTTGTTACAATAGGTAGGTCTGATTATGTTGAGCGACCGTACTGACATATGTTGATCTAAGAGTTGTTAAGGCCCGACCGTAGGATTAACGAAATAATCTAATTTTTTGAACCTCAATCCAAGTATTGTTGAGCTATATTGTAGTGATTAAATTGGTATGAGCATGGTGGACCGATCGATTGCCCTAGGTTTATAATTATTTGATAAACTTCCATCTTTTTGTGTTCTAGCTTATTCTAGTTTATTTGTTAATTATTCAATCAAATTTCTCTCTTGAAGTAATTCAATAATTGAGCACAAATCTATAGAACTCATCTCCCTGTGGATCGATCCGTATTTGCCAGTTTCTGTTAACAACAGACACCGTGCACTTGCGGTATATATTTAAAACCCATCAAGTTTTTGGTGCCGTTGTCGGGGAGATGGCTAGTTCCTATAGCTTTTTGATTGATTATTTTAACTCTTTCTGCTGTCTCATTGGAACTGCAAGTTCCAATTGAGGTAATCTTACTGCACATTTCTCTTTGTTTCTTTTATGCCCAGGTCTAAAAGAACAGGTACTCCAATTCCAACTGATCCTGATATTGAGAAAACCATCCGGCAACTCAAAAAGCAACAAAAGAAGAAGAAGCAGTCTGCTAACCAGGGAAAATCCAGAGAAGGTCCTTCAGAGCCAATCATGCCTCCTAAGTCATTGAAATCTTATGTGGTACCTTCTCCTTGTGGCATTTCCACAGGTCATACTATGCCTGACATTCAAGCGGCCAATTTTGAGATCAAGCCTGCCCTTATTAATATGATCCAACAGAACCAGTTTGGAGGGAATCCATCTGAAGACCCTGCAAATCATTTACAACGGTTTCAACAATTATGTCGTACCGTTAAGCATCAAGGAGTCACTCCTGATCAGTTGAAGGTCATGGTATTTGAGTTTTCTTTGAAAGACAAAGCTCAAAAATGGTTGAATGATGTTCAAGAAACTGAGTGGAGTGTTATTTCTGAAGCATTCCTGAGAGAATACTACCCTCCTACCAAGACTGCAGAAACCAGACACAAGCTTGCTACCTTCCAACAAGAACCTGATGAGACATTGAAGGAAGCATGGAATAGGTTTAAGGATCTACAAAGAGAATGCCCACACCACAATCTAGACAAGTGGTTCATCACTCAAGCATTCTTCAATGGTCTACAACCCCATATCAAGAGTACAATTGATTCATCTGTAGGGGGTGTTTTCCAAGACAAGGAGGTGGATGAAGGGTACAATTTTCTAGCCAACTTAGCAGCAAATGATCATAGTTCATCCAGGACTATTACAAAGAAAAAGTTGGATGCTGATGCATATGCCCTGTTGTCTACACAAGTTGCCCAGTTGAGCATGAAGATGGATTCACTTAAATCTTCACAGTCTAATACTCCTCCTATGAGTATTAATGCGATGTCTTCCATGGCTCCTATTACCTCTTCTTACTATGAGGTGTGTGATGTTCAAGGCCAATTTGGTTATGATTGTTCCTATAATCAACCGGACTCGAATCAGATGGAGCACGCAAATGCTTTTCAGCAGAGACCTCCACACAACCCATATTCCAACACATTCAACCCAAGTTGGAGGGATCATCCTAATTTTCCCTACAAAAACAATAATGTTCAGAACTCTCAACCATTGCCACAAACATTATACATCAAAACCCACCACAGCATGCTGCCCGACAACAATATTACCAAGGGACTCCTCAAAATCCCCCTCCTGGTTTCAATAGGCCTTCACACCAAGGCTATCAGCAGCAAGCTCCTCAGAATGCCAGCTCTCAAGAGCCTACCATGTCTGATCTGATGAAGATGATGGTTTCTATGCAGAAGAGTCATGAAGAGAGCATCAAAGAGTTGAAGAACACTACCAAACATTTGGAGACTCAACTTGCTCAGGTGGCCAGGAATCATACACAGAGGTAACCAGGTCATTTGCCGGGGCAACCAATTCCCAAAGAGACTGCTAATGCTGTCACTCTTCGAAGCGGTACACAATATGATGCTCCACCTATGCCTACTGATGATTCACCACCTCCAGACAAGAATGATGTAGTGGATGAAAATGAAGGTGAAGATAGCTCAAAAGCTGAAATTGAGCAAGGGAAAGTAGATGAAGCAAAGAAGCAAAAGAAGAAGGTTACTAATTCTCCTACACCACCTCTGCCTTTCCCCCACAGGATGCAAAAATCCAAGGTTGATCAACAACTTGGTAAGTTCATGTCTATGGTTAAGAACCTTGAGGTAACAGTTCCTTTCACTGATTTAATTTCTAAAGTGCCTGTTTATGCCAAATTTTTAAAAGACATGATTACTAAGAAAGAGGATTTTGGTGGTCTAGATAGAGTTGTTCTAACTGAAGAGTGTAGTGCTGTTCTGCAAAATAAAATCCCTCCAAAATTAAAGGATCCTGGTAGTTTTTCCATCCCCTGTCATGTTGGTGCATTGTTTATAGACAAGGCTTTATGTGATCTAGGAGCTAGTGTATCTGTTAGGCCTTTATTTATCTGTAATAAACTGAACTTGGGAAGTTTTAAAGTGCACCCAAATTACTTTACAGATGGCAGATCGTTCTGTGAAATATCCTTTGGGTATTTTAGAGGATGTTCTTGTCAGGGTTGGGAAATTCTATATTCCTGTAGATTTTGTAGTGCTAGATATGGAGGAGGATAGTCAGATCCCCATTATTTTGGGTAGGCCTTTCTTGTGTACTGCCGGTGCTGTCATTGATGTTAAATATGGCTCTCTGACTTTAAGTGTTGGTGATGATACTATTACTTTGAAACTAACCAATGCTATTAAGTCTCCTATGCTTGAGCACACATGCTGCAGGATTGATATACTAGAAGAGATTTCTGGAGGTGATTATCACCAATTTCTGTTAGATGATCCATTGGAGAAAATTCTTGAACTGGATGGCCTTGATACTGATGAGGCAGTCGAATGTGAGGTAATGGAGTCTATTTGCTCTACTTCTGAGCTACAAGTACAAAAGTTAGAACTTAAACCTTTACCTTCTCACCTCAAATATGCATTTCTTGATGATTATGAGATATGCCCTGTGATTGTCAGTACTAAACTCACAGATAGCCAGCTTTCACAACTTCTTACAGTGCTTCGCGTGTACCAAAAGGCTGTTGGGTATAGTATTGATTATCTAAAGGGTATTAGTCCTGAATTTTGTATGCATAGAATAAACTTGGAAGAAAATCACCGCCCTTGCATACTACCCCAAAGACGTTTGAATCCTAATATGCAAGAGGTAGTGAAGAAGGAAATAATGAAACTACTTGACGCGGGCATCATCTACCCCATCTCAGATTTTAAGTGGGTGAGCCCGGTTCAAGTTGTTCCTAAAAAAGGGGGAACTACTGTTGTTAAGAATGATAGGGATGAACTAATTCCTACTCGTATTGTTACAGGTTGGCGAATGTGTATTGACTATCGCAGATTAAACATAGCCACCTTGAAAGATCACTTCCCCCTCCCTTTTATTGACTAGATGCTAGAAAGATTAGCGAAACATAGCTTTTTCTGTTATTTGGATGGATATTTAGGGTTCTTCCAGATTCCCATTCACCCAGAAGATCAGGAGGAGACGACGTTCACATGTCCTTATGGCACTTTTGCTTACTGCCGAATGCCATTTGGTTTGTGTAACGCCCCTGCCACATATAAAAGATGTATGATGGCCATCTAATCTGATTTCATTGAGAATATCATGGAGGTATTTATGGATGATTTCAGTGTCTATGGGTCTGACTTTGATGTGTGTTTGCATAATCTTTCTAGAGTACTTAGGCGTTGTACTGATGTTAATTTGGTCTTAAATTGGGAAAAGTGTCACTTCATGGTCAATGAAGGAGTGGTACTTAGTCATCTTGTTTCTGAACGTGGCATCCAAGTTGACAGGGCAAAAATTGAGGTGATTGAGAAACTACCCCCTCTGGTGAATGTCAAGGGAGTGAGGAGTTTTCTGGGTCATGCAGGGTTCTATCGCAAATTCATATTTTTCTATGATATACCCCTGTGTTTTTTTAAATTCTATAATGTACCCCTAATGTTTTTTTGTTCTACATTGTACCCCTGCGTTTTTTAAGTTTTCTACATAGTACGCCTACGTTAAATGAACGTAACGTTTACCGTTATCTCTTTGCATTTATGGGCTTCTCTCTCAACCCTCCCCCTGCCAGCCCCCCAGCCTCTGCCCTCCACCCCCGCAACCACCATGACCGCCGCCAGCCTAGTTCTCCACCCCCGTAACCACCATACCGCCGTAACCACCAATGTTTTTATAAAAATCAACCCAGATTCAATCGTGGGGGCTGCGGGAAATCGAAGAGGAGGGGGTGGGGTCAACGGGAAATCGAAGGAGAGGGTGCGGGCAACGGGAAATCGAAGGGGAGGGGGTAGGGGGCTGCGGGAATTCGAAAGGGGTGGGGGTGGGGAGCTACGGAAAATCGAAGGGGAGGGGGTGGGGGCAACGGGAAATCGAAGGAGAGGGGGTAGGGGCTGCGGGAATTCGAAGGGGAGGGGGTGGAGGTTGTGGGAAATTGAAGGGGAGGGGGTGGGGGCAACGGGAAATCGAAGGGGAGGGGGTAGGGGCTGCTGGAAATCGAAGGGGAGAGGGTGGGGGGGCTGCGGGAAATCGAAGGGGAAGGTGTGGGGGGCTGCGGGAAATCGAAGGGGAGAGGGGTGGGGGGGCTACAGGAAATCGAAGGGGGGGGGGTTGGGGGTTGCGGGAAATCGAAGGGGAGGGGGTGGGGCCTGGGCTGGCGGGGGGATGGGGTGGGGGGCTGCAGTGGAGGAGAGGGGGAGGGGGTCCGGGCTTGCAGGGGAGGGGGTCTGGAGCTGCGGCGGTGGATGGGGGGGCGGAGGGGGTTGGTGTGGAGGGGATGGGGAGGTTTGGGTGGGAATTCAAAAATGTTTAACGTCCGTTTTCATTAATACACACTAGGAGTACTATGTAGAAAACTTAAAAAATACAGGGGTATAGTGTAGAATAAAAAAACATTAGGGGTACATTATAGAATTTTAAAAAACACAGGGGTATATCATAGAAAAACCCAAAGATTTTTCTAAAATCGCGAAACCCCTTATTCTATTGTTGCTTAAGGATGCCACTTTTGATTTTACTGATACTTATGTGGAGTCTTTTGACAGGATTAAGGAAGCATTGATGACTACCCCTATCATACAACTTCCAGATTGGAGTCTTCCCTTCGAGATCATGTGTGATGCTAGTGATTATGCAGTTGGTGCTGTGCTTGGCCAATGGAAGAACAAGGTTCTCCATGCTGTCTACTATGCCAGCAAGACATTGGATGAAGCTCAGGTCAACTATGCTACTACAGGGAAGGAGTGATTAGCCAGTGTCTATGCTCTTGACAAGTTTGATTTGGAGATCCGTGACAAGAAGGGTACTAAGAATGTAGTTGCAGATCACCTCTCTAGATTGAGATTTGAGTCAAGTGCTGATGGTCCCATAGATGACTCTTTTCCTGATGATCATCTTTTTGCTGTGTCTACTCAATCCCCATGGTATGATGATTTTGCTAACTATTGTTTTGGTGATTCTCATCCTCCAGATTTGACTTACCAACAGCGCAAGAAGTTTTATCATGATGCTAAGCATTACTATTAGGAAGACCCACTTCTATACAAGAAGTGCTCAGATGGCTTGTTCAGACGATGTATTGCTGATTGGGAGATAGCTGGAATCCTACAACATTGTCATAGTATGCCTTGTAGTGGGCATCTTGGCTCACAGGCCACGGCTTATAGAGTTCTCCAGAGTGGGTTCTACTGGCCTACTATTTTCAAAGATGCTCGTGCATTTTGCCTTTCTTGCAATGAGTGCCAAAGAACGGGCAATATTTCAAGGAGACAGGAGATGCCATAGTTGGGAATTTTGGAGATTGAGCCCTTTGATGTGTGAGGCATTGATTTCATGGGACCTTTCCCTTCTTCTTGTGGGAACATGTATATATTGGTAGCTGTGGATTATGTGACTAAGCGGGTTAAAGCTGTGGCTTCCCCTACTAATGATTCTAAGGTGGTTATGAAGCTCTTCAAGAAGATTATTTTTCCTCGTTTCGGAGTTCCGAGAGTCTTGATCAGTGATGGGGGGTCTTAGTTTCATCAGAGAACCTTCAAAGCTTTACTGAAGAAATAGGGAGTTACTCATAAGGTTGGCTTGGCTTATCATCATCCTCAGACTAGTGGCCAAGTTGAAGTCTCCAATCGTCAGATCCAGCGCATCTTTAGGAAGGTAGTCAACAGGTCAAGGAAAGATTGGTCACAAAAGGTGGATGATACTTTGTGGGCACTGCGAACTGCTTTTAAGACACCTCTAGGCACCACCCCATATCGGTTGGTCTATGGCAAAGCTTGTCATATACTAGTTGAAATGGAGTATCTCTCAGCTTGGGCAGTCAAAGAAATTAACCTCGATTTAGAGGCTGCAGGTGAGGTAAGACTTCTTCAGTTGAATGAGTTAGATGAGCTTTGACTGGAAGCATATGAGAACCACAAGGAGCAGACAAAGAGGTTTCATGACAAGATGATTGAGAAGCGCGAGTTTCATGTTGGTGACAAGGTTCTATTATACAATTCTAGACTAAGGCTTTTTGCTGGAAAGTAAAAGTCAAAGTGGTATGGACCTTTTGTTGTCACTGATGTGAAGCCACATGGAGCCATTGAAGTGGCCAATGCAGAGGGGATGAAGTTTAAAGTGAATGGTCAGCATCTAAAAACTGTACCATGAGGGCGCTTTCATAGGCCAAGTAGATGTAATCTACTTCGATCCTCCCCCGCTTTGAAATCTAAGGTACTACGGTCGTGCGGGACCTTTCTAAACCAGCGCTTTGCGGAAGGCAACCCGTCTCTGCTTTTCTTTTTCTTTACTAGTTTAGATTACTTTTCTTATTTGTTTTTGAGAGGTGAGAGAGAGTATACTGATACTTGGACGAGTTTAGTGTGTGTGCAGGGGGTCCATATCACAACATGGGAAAATTTTGACGGGAAAACATCTTGAAACCAATCCGCCCGGTCAACCGGGCGAGTTCACCCTACCGGGCCTCTTAACTTGCCCTACCAGGTGAGTTTGCCAGACAGGTCGCTTAGTTAGTTTCAAGGAGTGAACGAAAAACTTCGAAAAAAGGGGCGACGTGATTTTCGCCCTGTCAACTGGGCAAGGCCGCCCGACCGGGCGCGCAAGCAATTTTGAGGTTCCTTTCGCCCGGCCAACCGGGCGACATTGCCTTTGGAGTTGAAGATTTTAGTTTCGCCCGGTCGACCGGGCGCAATCGCCCGACCAGGCCGCTGCACTTCTCCCATTGCCTGTTAAGCGCTGCGAGGAGAAAAAAATCGAGAAAAAACTTTCGCCCGGTCGACCGGGCGAGCCAGCCCAACCGGGCGGTTGCCCGAATCAGCGTTTTTTGCCCTTGTTATATCCGCTGAGGCTTTTCTTTCCTCACTCCACTTCTTTCATTCTCTTTCACTCTTATTCATCCTCTCAAACCCCTCTCTCTCCACACAACCTCCATTGCCAAATTCCATCCTACCTTTCTCCATCCACAAATTCCATCTTCTCCTTCAATTTTCTTCATCTCCCAATACTTTTCTTCATCTTTGTCACATAAAACCTCCATTTCTTCATTATCCCACTTCAATTCACTCACTCACAAAAAATCTTCATTTTTTTCCTCACCATGTCAAGGCCAAGCAAGAAGAAGCAAAGCTCAAGAGGGAAATCAAGCACTCAAATTCCGCCAGATCCAACATTCCCGCAGGTACTACCAGTGGCGGTTTGCTGCCGATATGTCTGATGATGACAAGTGAGTTTTTTGTTTCCCTCTTGCTGGAATGAGGCCATTGCCGAGTTCAGCTTGGGGGAGGACTTCTGTAAGTACACCCCTCTCTTTTTACTGCTTCGTAGTGCAGTTAGTTTAGTTTCATTGCTTTCCTTAGTCTAGTTTCATTGCTTTCAAAAAAAAATCCAATATTGCTGAAAAAATACCAAAAATACGAGCTTGACATGAGTTATGAGTTGCATGATTGTTTCCCTGTGCCCCAAAAATTTTCGAATGACTTTTTGGACTCTTAATCTATGATAGTTGGCGTGAGTATTTGTTAGTACTGAGTTGATTTTCAATCTTTCATGATCCTTGATTGCATGATACTTGTGGCACTTGCATTGATTGTGGAGCTAAGTTGGTTAGACTGTGAGTTTTCTTGAGCTATGGATGCCTATCTTTCATCCAGTCTTCCTCTATGTTGTGTGATTAGTTCCTCGGTTATGACATTGATCTTGATTTTGATCCTGTACTCTTTGAAAATTTGATGTGCATACATGATTGACATGATTGAGGCATTCTTTTCATAATTTCTAGCTCCAGAGTTATAATTGATTACATTATTCCATCTCTAGCCCTACTGAAGCCTTTTTGACTGTTTTGATTACTAACCGTCATTATAAGCCCCTTAGCCTTATTTGATTTTTGTCCCAAGCCTAGCTTGGGGGAGCATTAGTTGAGTAATTGGGTTGTCTTGATAGTTATGTATGTTGCAGCATGTGCTAGTTGGAGTTAGTTCATTATGGGTATATGATCGACTTATTACTTTGTATTTGAAAAAAAAGAAAGAAAGGAAGTTCAACAACAACAAATCCAAAAAAAAAAAAAAGAAGAAAAAAAGAAAAGAGGAAAGAAAAAAAGAAGAAAAAAAAAGTTTGAAATTTTTGAATAAAGTGTTGTTTGAAAAGCAAAACAAGTTCAAAGAAATTGAAAATAGTGATTGAGTTGGGAAAGTGAATGTTGTGATATTTTGGAGATAAGTGAGTGAAGTGATGAAGGTCTCATTGGCCTAGTTTTGCTAGTCTATGCTCCTCCATACTTGGTTTATCCACCACATTCCCAAATTTTAACATACCCTTAGCCTCAGTCCCATTACAACCTTTAAAAGTCCTCATCATCTTTATGTGTTGCATTATTGAATTGAAAGTGAGTCAATGGATCAAAGTAAAAGAGTAAGTGTCATTTCTGAGTCGACTGAACTAGGTTGAGTGTCATTATGTTACCTTCTAAACACACGAGAGTAGTGAGTTGGGAAAGGACATATGGTGGAAATGGAGAGTGTCCGGGCACATTTTCTGCCTGCCACAATAATGAGAGAAGAGTGTTCCCCCTTGTGAGCACCATCTTAGCATTTGCATGATATGCGCAGTGACCTTGCTTGATTGTCTTTCCCGGTGATTGGTCGTTGGCTTGATATAAAGGATTGATGATGATGCATGCTTTCTTGATTGATTTTTGAGTCTACTAATACTTTCGAACTGCATTTTCTATGGGGTGAAACAGTTATATCTTATAACTCGTTTGTGTAGTATTGCTTAGGGACAAGCAAAAGGTTAGCTTCGGGGATTTTGATGAGTCTATTTTATATAGAGTATCTAACCCAATTCCCCTAACTTTGAGTGTCGGTTTGAGCTCATTTAAGCTCGTTTTTGTGTGATTTGATATATTTGGACTTGTTTCCGTGCGTTAGATGTTTTTGTGCAGATCAAGCGTTTAGCACCCTCATTTGATTGCGGAACGGAAGTCCAACGGATCACATATATCCCATAGAAGATCCGAGAGATTGCACAAGTGACTCGGACAAGATTACACGAAAAAGAGCGAGAAATCACTATCGCCCGGTCGACCGGGCGGTTTGGCCCGACCGGGCGTGCCACAAAATTCAGCTGACACAAGACTTGTTCGCCCGGCCAACCGGGCGAGAAGAGGGCAAAAACTGCTTGCGTGCTCGACCGAGCGGAATTTCCTTCTTTGTCGTAATTTCAGAGGACCGTCGCCCGACCGAACGGTTTTCCCGAAAGGTTATTTTTTTGCCTTTTTTTAGCAGGTTTTGTAAAAATATAAATAGGCTTTTAGTATATTCGATTAGACTATCTTAATTTTCTGTGTTTTTAGGTTTAAAAACACTTAGACTCTCTCTAGCTTTGTATTAGCTCTTTACTTTGGAGATTACAAAGATCGTTGATTTTGATTTTCATTGTTCTTCAATAATTCGGTATTCTTCTTTACTTTGCTTATTTTAATGAATTCTTATATTTGAATTATGTTTATTGAGTTTATTATTATCATGAGTGAGTAGTCTATTTCTAGGGCTTAGAGAGGGAAGCCATGTTTATACCAATTTGATTGTGGTTTAAAGTTCTTCGATATTCGGATTGAAATAGAGTAATTTCCTATTGATTTGTTATCCTTGTTTAAATCATGTAATTGCGCAATATCATGGGTTATGTTTAGCTAATAAGAGTTAGAATCGAAAGATCATACTCATTAGAGGCTTGTTATAATAGGTAGGTCTGATTATGTTGAGCGACCGTACTGGCATATGTTGAGCTAAGAGTTGTTAAGGCCAGACCGTAAGATTAACGAAATACTCTAATTATTCGAACCTCAATCCAAGTATTGTTGAGCTATATTGTAGTGATTAAATTGGTATGAGCATGGTGGACTGATCGATTGCCCTAGGTTTTTTTTTAATTATTTGATAAACTTCCCTCTTTTTGTGTTCTAGCTTATTCTAGTTTAGTTGTTAATTATTCAATCAAATTTATTTCTTGAAGTAGTTAAATAATTGAGCACAAATCTATAGAACTCCTCTCCATGTGGATCGACCCGTATTTGCCAGTTTCCGCTAACAACAGACAACGTGCACTTGCGGTATATATTCTAAACCCATCAAGAGTATACTAGTATCTCCACTTAGTCTTAATCTTGAACGATCTCCTAACAAACCAATAATATAAAAATCTAATAAGTAACTTAATCATGAATTTAAACATGAATAACCTATCATAAGCATAATATTTTTGAGTAAGAAACATGGAAATCTTTTTCTTAACCCAAAGAAAATTGGAACTTGAATAAGACATATAAAACTAGAATAGATAAGAAGAGAAAGAAGAACCTTCAAGTAAGAGAGTATGGATTCTTCAAATTTTTTGTGTGGAAAAGATGACTTAAGATATGGGATATTTATAGGAGTAGAATAGGTGGTACGTAAGTTCCAAAATTAAATAGTTTGTAACCTCCACCATAAATTAGGAGATTAAACCAAGATTTGTAACCTCCATCATAAATTTGGAAGTTTTAGGAAACAAAACCCCTTCCCCATTTACTATAGAATCCCGTAAAAAAAAAAATGGCTCAAAATTTTTTCTTTTACTCCAAATTTTTTTTTTAAAACTTATTTAATAAACTTTTGACTATGATTTAAGACCAAAAGCTTAATAAATCCAATTTTTCCTCCATCTCCCGCCAAAATAATTAAAAACGAGTGAAATTACTAAAAGATCCTTTGCTTAAGATATTTATTTTAGAAAATAAATATTTTAATTACTTGAGTAAATACCCAAAAATATGGGGTATTACATAACTTCTCTTCCTAAAGGCTTGGGAGGCCTGGGAATTAGATCATTGATGCAAGTAAACCAGGTATGTCTCATGTCGCAAATGTGGCGATTTTTTGAATATCCTTCTTCCTTATTAGCTCAAGCTTATACTGCTCATAAGACTTTAAGTCTAAAGTCTAGGTTCTGGTGTCCCAATAATACGACATCCAGATCATGAAGTTTCAAGAGTTTACAAGTTGCTGAAAACAAGTTGTTTCAAAATTGTGCGCGGAAAATTGGTAATAGTTTATCTGTTAAACATTTTGCGCAACCTTGGCTTAACGGAGCTGTTCCATTAGCGAATTCTAGCCTTCCTCTTACGCTGATGCGTAAGTATAGGGTGAGTGATTTCATAGATCCTCATCAGCAAGTTTGGAAAGTGGCTCAAACTAGGAATTTCTTTTCTCATAAAGATGCACAATCAATTCTTGCGTCTGAACCTCCTACAAAACATCTAGATTTTATGTATTGGAAGGGGCATCTTTTCGGCCAGTTAACTTCCAAATCAGGTTATGCCTTTCTTTCGCTTGATTCGAGTTTGTCGTTGGCTTGTAGTAATCTCCAGAAGGTTTGCAAAATTTTATGGCATCTTCCCATTCTGCCGAAGTGGAAATTGTTTTATGATAGACTTGCTAGAAAAGAACAATTGCAGAAACGTGGCATTGTATCGTCTACTAGCTGTGACTTATGCACCTCCACCATGGAAACCTCTCAACATCTATTTCAAGAATGTTACATGGCCTATATGGCGTGGCAAAGTGATCCTCACTTCATTAACTTTATTCAGCATGATCCTATTACTTTTCAAGAATGGATCATGAAACAAATCCTGCTCATTTATAACGAGGATGGTCAAGATAATGTCCATATTAATAAGGGGGCGTTTGGTTGAAAGAGGGGAAAGGAAAACGAATCAAGTAAGGGTTAGGAAAGGAACCCCAAACCCCCAATTTACCAATTTGTTTGGTTAGGAAAGAGAAAGGGTTACAAAATTGAACCCTTCTCCTCCTATCCCCTCCCTCTCCCTCTCCCTCTCACTTACATCGACACCGGTGCCGACTATACATAATAGATCGCTGGCACCGGCGCCGACCACGCAACCACGCGCCATAATTCTTTTCACTCCTTCCCGTCGTCCGGTCAAACCGTCGAAGGGTTTCACCTGAACTTTCTTTCTCTCTCTCGCTCTCTCTCTCTCCTCTTGTAGATCCGGTGATTCGAGTGTGAGTATGGCATGTTTGGTGGCTGGGAATGGTTGTTTTAGAGATGGGGTGGGATTTCGGTGGGTAAAGGTGATGTTTTCGACAGGTGGGGTGGGGTTTCGGTGGTAACAGTGGTGGTTCTAAGGGTGGGGTGGGTTTGGGTGGTGACGGCGGTGGTTTTAGAGTAGTTGGGGTTGCAGAGGGTGGGGTGGAGTTACAGTGGTTTCAAGTAGAGGGGTGGAGAGTGATGGTGGCGGCTCGGCTCGAGGGGTGGTGGCTTGAGTATGGGGTGGGGTGGGATCAACCTGGTGGTCGTTGGGGTGGTGGGGTGGTGGGGTGGTGGGGTGGTGGGGTGGTGGTCAATAGTGCTCAATTATGGTCAATGGTGTAGAGGGATTTGGGGAAATCCAAAACCTTGAGGGTGCTAAGAAAATCAATCTAAGGGGAAGGGGGGTAATTCTAAACTTAAAAATGGGTAAGGGAAAGGAAAAACCATCAACAAAACATCAAGTAAGGGAAACACAAGTTTGGAAACCCGTTCCCTTTCTTAACACCCCTCAACCAAACGCCCCCTAAGTTCATTACCACATTATGGAGCTTGTGGTTACATCGTAATGAACGAACTTTCAAGAACATTGGCGCAGATATCTCTAGAGTACATAGCATCATTGTGCAAATGCAACAACAACAATTCCATGCTTGACTGGGCCTACAACATTTAGGTTTTGTCCACCCACCAGGAGAACAAATGAACCACCCCCAGGGCTTTCTTATGGCTACTCTGGGTAAGACACACATTAGCTATAATCCTGAGATCCTTGTAATTGATGTTGCCTGGAAAAAGAATACGGGAGTAATGGGTGTTGGTTGGATGATCCAGAATATGAATAGTTCAGAAATGCAAGAGGGAGGACAATATGGGTTGGCCTCTTCAGCCTTGCAAACTGAGGCTATGGCTTGTCTCAAAGGCCTCTAATGGGCTTTCGTTCATAATATTCCAAGCATCCGAGTGCTTACTGATTCCACAAATCTGGTCCTTGCCCTTCAACATAGCAATACAACTTATATCCATTTACAATGGACAATTCAACAAATTAATGATATTGCTGCTTCCTTTCAATGGTGTGGGGTCCTCAAAGTCAGCCGACAAAGGGTCTTGCCTGCTCATATCATAGCTCATAAATGTGTTCTTACTTGTTCTAGTTTTAGTAGTACTTAAATGCTTGTATCCGCTAATGTAAAAAAAAAAGATTCTTCCTCACTTTTCTTATTCTTCATCAGCTAGTACATTAGCAGCATGGGCGCATCACATCTGAAAGCTGAGAAAATTCTTCGATCGTCTTCATTGTTAGATCAAAATTGAGAAGACTATATCAAACGGAGAGAGAGATCTAAGCCAAAGGGGGTGTTGGGCTTTCATGTTAGTGGGCCCGTCTGACAGTTAATTAAATGTCATATTGTCTTATATAAGAATTTGACTAATTAGTAACTCTTTCTAGGATTTAACTTAGGCTCTACTTGACTTGCACAATTAAGCCAATTGTTAGTTATATATAAGAACTCGGATTATTTGATAAATGTTAGAACTTGCCTTTTAAGTGGAGAAAGACTCCGTTGATAATAAAAATGTCTATTTATAACCAAACTTATTTCATTTAATTTTTTTAAGGATAATTATATTAGATATATTAAATATAATTTTTCTCTTTTAGGAAATAGAAATTTCTAGAGCTAAGAAAGTAAGACTACTAAGTCAGTGATTTTTCTTTCTTTTAGATTCATGTTTTCGTTTTTTTTCCTTATAATTTGTATCATGCTCTCTAAAGAGGGTTTTGCTTCCTCACAACCTCCAACTTGCTCAAATAATAAAAACTAGTATAACAACTATGAGTTTTGTGCTGGGAAAGTCAAATATAAAAACTATGTGTATAAAAACTAGGAGTTGATACTGGCAAAGTCAAATATCGCCAGAGACCATGGAATTGTCGGAGAGTCCTCTAGGAAAAAGGAAAGCTTGAATTGAAAAATAAAAAGGTTTAATTTATGACTCATATATATAGGTGGTCGGTAAAAGGCTTTGATGTAGCTAGGTTTGGACTCGAGTCTATGTCGGATCTCCTTCATTAACTTATTTTATTTTTATTAAAGCGGTCGGACATCGAGAAAAGGATTCCTACGTATCCTTACGAAATTTGACCATTCGTAGTTTTGGGTCCGATTGACCTTTTTTTTGTGCCCTAACTTTTGCCTAGCAGGCTTGGACATACCTTGAAGAAGGAGTTAAGGTTGATGAAAGGTTAAAAGGTTTAAGGCTTAAGGTTTTGATGAAGGTTTAATTGGCTGGGCTAAGGTAAGGATCATGGATTTGGATTATATGGGTTAATGTTTTGATGGATTGAAGGATTTGAATGAGGGGTAGAACTTGTGTGCATTCCCCCTAGATTGAATTTTTATTTCTTTGCCTTTGGCTTTTTCTTTTTGCGTTTTTTCTTTTTTTTTGTCCTGTACGTTTTCTTTTTGCTTTTGCTTTTTTTTTTCGCACTTTGAAGTTTTTCACTTTTTATTTTTGCCTGGCATGAATCTTTTTTTCTTTTAGGTAGTGAGGCTTGCACACAAGTTTTTATGGTTTAGGTATTGGAAGGCTTGAAGGGTATTTATGGAGCTTTGAATTGAAAGGATTATTTGGCTAATGGAGATGATGGCTTAAGAGATTTTTTATTTTATTTTGGGTTGCATGGAGATGGTTTATGAAAGGTAATGGAAGGGGAAGGGTAATAAACTCTTAATCCAAAGCATGTCCATTTTTTATTAAGAAGATCATTAGGGATAATATGATTTGGGTTTCGTCGTCGAATTCGAAGCATAAATGATGGTGAAAGGCCAATGAAAATAAAAAGAAAATAAAACGAAACAATAATGGAAAGGCTATAATAGATGAAGTCCTATAGTGACATAGACTCTATGGGAAAGGAAAGAAATGGCTTAGGGTAAGGACTCTAAAGACTCATCTAGAAATCTAGAAATAAATGACTAAGCCTATCGTTGATGCACTGCCTAAAGGGTTGTTGATGATGTCGATTCTCGCTATAGGAAGTATTAGAAGTCTATCGTCATCGATCGTATTTTGCAGTGCATTTTCAGGATATAACACTAGATTTCAGATGTTAATTATTCTGTTGAAATTCGCAGTAGAAATATAGGTTTCATCGTTTGGATTTTTTCTTTCTTGTGTAGGGTTCGCAATAAACCCTATAGAAGTGATCGCGCCTCTATTGTGAAGACGGTCAAAAGTAACCTTCATGACCCTATATGATGTCGGGTTGGTGATAGTGTGCTTTATGAGCTTTAGCGTGGGATCACCTTCTTGTTCCTCCATTAGGCATTCCTAAGTTGTATTCTCTCGACCTGTCATGAAAAGAATTGAGTGGACCTCCCTAATAAGTTTTAAGAAATGAATTTCGAAATGAGAAATGGAAATTAGGGATGGAGAGATGGGAAATGGGAGATGAGAAATGAAGAATGGAAATGGAAATGGAAATGGGGAATGGAAATGGGAAATGGAAAATGCATTTGAAATGGAGGATTATAAATGGGTATGGTTTTGGACTAGTATGGGCTTGACCATGATGTCGACATGGGCCTAACTATATGCATATGTAGATATTGACTAAACTGTACATAACTGGACTATGCAAGCAGACTAGACTAGACTTCAAATTTACAGGAGAGCAAGCAGGCTAGGCCTAAGAGTATGAATTGATCTTTTATAGTCCGAATACTTGACTAGGGCTTACATGGAGATGCAAACTAGACCTAGGATTGAGCTTTTATAGTCCGAAGACTTGACTAGGGTTCACATAGAGATGCAAACTAGACCTAGGAAATGAATTGAACTTTTATATTCCGAAGACTTGACTAGGGTTTACATAGAGATGCAAACTAGACCTAGGGTTGAACTTTTATAGGCCGAAGACTTTACTAGGGTTTACATAGAGATGCAAACTGGACCTAGGAAATGAACTTTTATAGTCCAAGGACTTAACTAGAGTTTACATAGAGATGCAAACTAGACATAGGGAATGAACTTTTATAGTCCTAAGACTTATCTAGGGTTTACATAGAGATGCAAACTAAACCTAGGGAATGAATTGCGCCTAAATGGACCTAAGCTTAAAATTGGATTAGAATTAGACTTAGAATGGAATGGACTAGGAATAGACTTGGACTAGGTTTGATATCTCACATAAAGATGCAAATGGGCCTAGATTTTGATATGAACTAGATTTATATGGGCCTAAGATCGACTCTAGTGCTAGTGAACGTATGGACTCAAATTTAGACGAGCCTAGGATGAATGCAAAATGGACTCTAATGTATATGGGCCTTAAAATGAATGCAGACAGATTGGGTTGGGTTGATTGGATTGTATTGAGTGTTTGGACTAGGCTTAGACTTTTTCGAAATTCATTTTTTGAAAAGGACCCCTTGTTTTTATCTTTTATTGGGAAAATATAATGGATTAAATTTGAAAAGATTTTTTTGAATATGTATGGTGGTGATGATTAGTAAATATTTTCGAAAAATGTAGAATGGAAAAGGGTGTAGGATTGATTTTGAAAAAGAGATGTTTTTTGAGAAGGTGGAACATGATAGGATAGATGATAGGTAAGATTTAGGAGGAGGTAGACATGCATGACGACTCTCACTCTACCATGACAATTTATGTAGAGGCACTGTTTAGGACAGGCTCGATCATTGATTATATGCGCGAAAAAATCGATTTTTATGTTTGCGTTAGGTGAGATTCGTTTTAGGCAAACAAACTTTTAGGACGATCATAACTCTATGCGAATTCACACAGAAAGAACACATGATCGACCACCACGACTACTAAAACGACAAGAACATGAGATGCATAGGATGCGTGCCACGGAACGAGGTGCGCGCGGCGTGGAGCCTAAGCGTCAGGCACAAGAGCGGTGAGCCAAGTGCAAATTAATGTGTGTAGCGCACAGTTTCCCGTTATATTTTTGGCGATTTAGGCGAGGTTTTGGCTAACTCCACATAATTCCAGGACACAAGACAAACATAACCTTATGAAGGATTTATTGAGAGCTTTTTAGGACCTGAATGATAGTCGAATTGACAATAGCATGAGATGTAAAGGCTGCGTGCCGCACAACATCATGCGCTCGACGCGGAGCCTTTGCGTCCGGCATGCAATTTGACAATTTGACGGAAGTTCGGACTATTTTGACGATGTTTTAGACGCGATTTAGGCGCAACACATAACAACGATTTTGGCAAAATAGTAACAGGAAAAAATTGCAATCACAAGCAAATGTCATGTAACATGGATGCAAAAGTTCTAACCTAAAGTCCAGTTCTATGTTTAAAACTATAGTCAGGTTTAGGTTAAGACTGAAAAGGGTCCATGACTAAGAGATGATCCCATGCTTCGTACCTTTGCTTAAAAAGGTGGCCACGTGTAAGACGCACTCTAGTTCTCAAGTCATGAAGAAGAGAACAATGCCATGGTTGGGTAGGTTTGCTTATGTCTAAGATCCAACACTATCGCTCAGGAAGCTTTCGGAAGAACAAAGCGCAATCCCCCCGGGGATAGCCTAACGCATAGAACATGCGCTAATGAGGCAAGGTAGATCGTCCTTATGGTGGCTTAAACAATAGCCATGGATATGCAAAAATTGTATGTCATTCTAATGCATAAAAAAAAGTATGAATCGTATTTTTCGAGTTTCACCTACTCCTTTTAAAAAAATTTATTTCATATTAAAATCCTCCCGAGTGGAGTTGCCAAATAGTAGGCGTGTTTTTATTTCGCCGACGCAGTGTGAGCGCGTATTTGACTACCTCATTGTAAAGGTTTTATTGAAAACTTTATGAAGTCGCCAACAAGTCTTTAAAGGAAGACTCATAAACCTAATTGGATATTGGGAAACCATAGGGACAACTGTGGGACTTATCCAATATCGATTTCCCCGTGATGACTTTATTAATGGTCAATGAACCATATATTGAGTTCGGGGTGAGGGTACGAACACGACCATAATGAACCATGTTCGTCGATTGCTGGCCTCTACTAAATATCGATTCATGTCAAGTTTTATACAAAAGAATAACCAGATAATATTTTAATACACCCTAAAAATATTAGTCTAAATTGGTTGATTATAAACAAATCAAAGACTATTTTTAGTGATATGTTATTAGGCAATCAAAATTACAGGGAACCTAACAGGTTGTCCAAGTTATCTGATTTATATTAGAATAGTTCTTTAGGTATTGATTAGCAATAATAACATGTGAGATAATGAGCATGCAAGCAGGACAATCATAGCAATGTATATAATAATAATAAAAAAGAAGAAGAGGTTAGAATGTATAAAGGAACGATTTTTATATTAAAGATCTACATCATGAAAGAAAGAGTTAGTAACTTTAATGCAAATAATAGATTTATTCAAGGACCCTCAGGATTATACCGTGGCTTGGGTATGAGAGATTGATATCTTTCGGGACGAGCAGTCACGAAGCCTAAAGATTAATATGAATGTTTGTATGTATGTGTCTGTATGTCTGAAAGTATGTATTTGTGTTTGAAAAGTATGAAAGTATGGGTTTTTAGAGAGGTTCCGTAAATATACTCGTAAAGTTCAAAGTGTAAAGTCGAAGTGTTTTTAGATACGGAAAACCGCAACGTATTTATAGGAAAATATTAAAAAAAGGATAGAAAAGTAACTGCGCATCGCACAAAGGAGTGCGTCAAGTGCACGACTCTGTGTGAAGCACACATCCACGTGTCAGGCGAAGATTGGTGCGCCTGACACAGCTGGACTTGTGTGCTTGGCACTTGGCGCACCACCTTGTGCCTAACACGCTTTGCCAACGTTTTCATAAAACGCGTTTTTGAAGATTTTCTTTTATTCTTTTAATCCAGAAATCTGATTTTATGGGATAAAATCTAATTTTAATTATAAAAATATGTTTAAAAAATATTTATTTTATTTAAATAAGACAACTAATTATTTTGAAACAATAAATTGGGCTGTTTCAAAAGATTGGGCTTGCTTGAAATATTCTTTATGAGCTCAAAATACAATTAATTATCATGAATAATTAATTGGATTTTAAAATACGATTTTGGATCTTTATAATAAACTTTAACACTTTTAAAATACTTTTGGGTTTGGCTTTTCGGATTGCTCTCCCCTTGGGTCGGACTAATTAAGGCCGCGGTCTTAACCGGGGAGACACGATTATGTGTCTACACATGATTTGATTGTCTGTGATATTATTTATTTAAAGTGTGTATTTAAGAAACTTATATGTTTTGCGGGGAAATCTACGTTGACCAATTATGAAGTCATGACGGGGAAATCTACATTGAATAAGTCCCCAAGTTTTTATTTTTTGAAAGGCAAGATAAGAAGATATATTGCTCAACAACCAAAACCAATATATACAACCAATGTTCCATGGAGGTGGACAAACCTACTAGATAGGACTCTCCAAATGACCTAGGAACTAAGAACCTATCGAGTTCACGGGAGAACTCAAATCAACAAATGAATACCAGCAAATTTGAATTGCTTAATTGTATTCTCAACTATAGGCACCTTATAGTCTTACAATGCCTCATTTCTTGCCTTCCATTCATGATACATTTTGGCTGCCATAACAGCGTGCACCACTTTTTTCCTGAATTTTCCACCTTTTGCATTCTTACGAATCCATGCCATATTGTTAACCTCACAACTAGGTATTCTCACCCCCATCTATCCTTCTATCTTGTCAAGAGAAACATAACTAAATCTGCATTCAAAAAAGTGATGTTTGTTTGTTTCCTCTGCTGTTTGACATATGCAACATAGTTCATTAGAAGCCACCCCTATTTGAGCAAGTCTACTTCTTGTAGAGAGTTTGTTTCTCAATACTAGCCAAAGAATGGGCTTGTTTTTGGTGCAGAGAATCTATTCCAAACACCAGCAGCCCATTGAACTTTTGGAGCACTAGGCATGATGTTCATGTATATTTTGCTAATATTGTACTTCTCATCTCCTAACATTTGTATCCTTGTGTAATCATTCTTGACTTTGCATATACACTTCCAGATCCAGCTTTCATATTGGGAAGAAACATAGTCCTTCCACTGTTTGTGTAACACCCCGTAATTTTCACCCTTTATTTTTGGTGTTAGTTTATTTTAAAATGATATTCTTTTCGTAAAAAAAAAAAATTATTATTTTCTCTAGATCAATGATTTTTATTCTTTATAATTTGGGAGCCGAATTATTATTTTATTATATGGTGTGTTAATGTGTGCAATATATTTATATTTATAATATAATTTATTAGAATTATTTTCATTATTAAGTATTTTCAAAGTTTAGGCGCGATTTAAGAATTTATCGATTTATCGCGTAGCGGGCTTTTGAAGCATGGACCCTTGTTGTTTTGGGCCGAAATTTTTGTTGGTGTGTTGGGCTTGACAGCCGGCGAAGGAGATGGAGAAGGAGAGCTCCTCTTCTTTCTTTTCTTTTTATTTATTTTCCTTGTGACTCTTTGTAGCTTTGTAACTCCTATAACCCCCTAATCATTCTCCTTCATTAAAACCCTTTATTTCAACCATTAAACATCCATAAAATTCTGATTTTTATTCAAAGTAGTTCAGCATCATTTGCATTAAACCCTCACCGTTTTTCAAGAAAAGGAAGAGAGAAAAGGAAGAGAGAAAAGGAAGAGGAAAAGAATAGAAAGGTTCAACCCGGTTTTTTTTCCTGTCGCACCTTCACGAAAATAACCGTAGCCGGAGATCTAACCGTTGGATCGTCTTCAAATTTAGACACAACGTTTATAACGTCTTGTTCTACATTCTTACCAGAGAGATTTAGAATCTGAGCTTTTGATCATCGGGAATCATGGTCGTAACAGAGCAGTGCGAAACAAGAGTTTTCAACGTTCAAGAAGAAATGCCTAGTGACTTGTTGCTACAATTCTCGTTCGTTATGCCTTGGGGTTAGAAGAGGTTTTGGATTGCATGCTTAACTCGTGATTGTCTCTTTAGACTCAGCTCTCCTCCCGACGTTCCAGGTAACTAGTAGTTATCTTAGAACCGTAGTGATTAGGGTATTATTCGGTATTAGATTACTACGCTAGGAATTATTTAAAATACTTTTTGAATGAAATTTTTGACGAAATTTGACATGAATATACTTGATACATGCTATGTGAATACTGTGTAGAGAAAAATAATTTTCGCGTGAGTTTTAGTATTTATTTGATTTAATTGGTGTTTTGTGTGTTTTTGGCTAAATTGCATGATAATTATGGAACGACTGTTAAAATTGATGAAATTATTTTTATTAGATCATTTTACATGCGTAGTATGTATTCCATGCCTTATAATAATTTTTTCCTACTGTTTACTATTTTATTTAATTGATATATCTGTTTTTGTAATTTCGGTTCTGTCAGTATATAAATCATGAAAATTATTTGTAGAGGCAGAAAAATTAATTTCTTTGAATATTATGTATTTCCGTGAGTTTTTACATTTTATGTAAATTTTTGGTAATTTTTGGGCGTCTGTCTAAATTTTTAATTATTATAATGGCTTATTTGAGAAATCTGTATATTAACTGTTAAAAATACTTTTGGAGTCCGAAAATTATAAATAAAAATTGTACCATGTCAGTAGAGACATTAGGGTCGTATGATAATTTTTGTGTGATTTTACTGCTCGAAATTATTATTTTAGTAATTATTATGGTGTTTTTGTTGTGAAATTGAGGATACACTTTTAAATTATTTGAGGGCTTGTAAATCAGAAATAATTCATAATTTATTATATTCTGGGTTGCTGATTTTCAGTAGTATGCAGTATGTATCATTGGGTAACCACCTGTTTATGTTTGATTTATGGAAGAAAATGATTAATTGTTACTACTCTTTTAATGAATATGATTTAGACTTAGTTGGTGGTGTATTTTTGATTGAATTGTGGTTGCTGTAAAAACCAGTGTATTATCATTGATGATGTTTGGAGATGTTCAAGTGTTATTATGAGAAATATTTGTTGAAAATTTATAAGTGATTTATTTTGAGGAATTATGAACAACTGTTTTGATGAACTGAGGGTATAAGGCCGGGTGGCATCCCTTTTTGATGAATATTTTGATGAATGATACTTGGATTATATGCATGATTGTATTTTGAGATAAGAATATCCGGTGGGATAGATGTAGTCCCCGGTGAAGAACATGCCAACCACCTGGATTGCGAACTAGGGGTACACCTGGGTTAATTGTTGTCGTCCGAGAGTCAGGGAGTTCTGCGTGTTCTACCCTGCATCGGGAGTTTGGCCATTCTTAGACACAGGCAGTGGGGAACGTAAGCCCATAGACTGACCTGGAGATTGCGATCTGACAAACCTTAGGAAGTGATTTGCGAATCACTGGCGTTCGGTTTCTGACTCAATAACATGTTGTATTTTTTATTTATTATTATTATTATTATTTATATATTTTAAAATTGTATCGCTCACTTTATCATGTTTACTTATTGTTGATGATCACTTGTTTTATCTATGAGCTTTATGATTTTCTATGTGCATGCTAATGATGTAATGATTGCATGATTTTCCTTTCTTACTAATCTATGTCTGAATCATGCTTTGATTGCTTTTGTTCTGGGAGAACTGCTAGTTACTCCCCATTGATTGTGAATATTTGTTGTATATTTTGCAGGTTTTGTTGATGGGGATTTTCTTTGATTTTGGACTCGGGTTGAGATGCGAGAAATAATCTATTAGGGGTTTTAGTTCTAGACTTCTCTTTAGTTTGAGATAATTTTCTCATTTCGATTTTAATCTAAGTAATTAATTTACTTATAGTATTTACTTATGTTTGTTTTTATCACTTAGTTATTTAAACACTATTCTTGTAGTAGTGACATTCCCAGAAGACGATGTTTCTGCCATCGTCCTATTAAATATATTACTATTATTTTTTTTTTTCTTTCCGCCTTTGAAATTCTGGGGTGTTACAGTTTGTATTTGATATATACAGCATGAACCCACTTAAATTACATATTATCAATTTTCATCTCAATAGCCCAAATGATTTTCCCTATTGCAGCTTGATTCCATCACATCAGGTTTCTAACTCCTAGCCCATCAGTGCTCTTTGAACAACAAACCTCCTTCCAAGCTACTAAACCGGGTATATGACTGTTATAAGTACCATTCTATAGGAAATGAAGACACACAAACATTGATCTTCTTTAGAACCGCTTTTGGAAGGAAGAAAATTTGGGACCAATGTACACTAATAGACATGAGCACAAAATTCACTAATTGTATTCTTCCACTATAAGAGAGGTGTCTACACCAATCATTTCAACTAGAGCTTCACAATTGGCTCAACTTATCTTCTTTGGCTGCATTGGAGTGCCCAAGTATTGGAAAGGGAGGTTGCCAAGCTTAAACCAAGAAAGATGCATTGTTCTATCCACATCTTCATGTGTCATGCCTGTACAATATATTTTAGACTTTTTAGGACTCACATACAGTCCTATATAGTCTCATAGAATATCTTCAAACCACTAAGAAGCATAGTAATAGCCTAGATAACTCCTCTAAAGAAAAGAAGTAGATCATCTACAAAGCGTAAGTGGTTAATGCCAAGATATCTACATCTTAAATGGAATTTAAACCCAGGAAGAGTTCACACTCTCTGCAAAGGGTCTCCTTGCCTTAAACCTCTTTTTGGAGAAAAAAATATGGGCTTGGAGAGCCATTAATCATCAATGTAAATTTTGCAGTAGAAACACACAACATAACTAGCTTGATAAAACTAGCAGGGAATTGAAAAGCCTCCAACATTTCTCCAATAAAGCCCCACTCAACAGTGTCATATGCTTTTTTAATGTCCAACTTCATCAAATAACAATGTATCTTGCATCCTCTAATCTGAATCTCCCACCCTTGTCTCACTGTATAATGGAATTTGTCATTCAAAATCCAATGATTGCAAAATCTAAATGGCTTCCTCCCCTGCTGCATCTTAATAGTTCTCATTAGAATAGGGCTATGATCAAAATCTTCCCCGGGAAGGAAATTCACTTTAGCATCCTCATACTTTCCACATGAATATGTCAATTCTTTAGAGAACCCTATGTTCTCCCTTTTGTTTATTTGTCCAAGTATAGAATCTCCCTACAGCCTTGACATCACTAAGCTTGAAATCATTCATACAACTTGTCATAGGATTCACATATGAGCTTCTTATAGGAGCTCCTACTCTCTCATCAATGCTCATAATAACATTGAAATCACCACCAATACACCACATTTCATTGCAATTATTTGCAAAATCCCTCAAATCCTTCCGTAAGGACTCTCTAGCATTTATATCATTAGATCCATACATAAAAGTGCATAAGAATCTTGTATGAGTGCTAGCTAGGGATAGTAATTATGCAATGTACAAGATGAGCAGACATATGTAACACATCAAGAGTGAACACATTTGGCTACCAAACCACTATTATTCTGCCATTTTCATGCCAACTATGATTACAAGTAAAACACTAGTTAGGCAAAAATTTAGGTATAATTTCCCAAGATTTGTAGCCTTAACCATAGTCTTCATGAGGCTAAATAACTGAATCTTATGAGAAAAAATCAATTTCCTCACCTTTGCTTGCTTCCCTATGTTATTTAGCCCCCTCACATTCCATATAAGGATATTATCCATTAGGCCTAGGGGACTTCCCGCCCTCATCCTTATTTTCCAGACTAGCATCACAAGTGTCTTCAATGTCCTGGCCAACAAGCACTGCAAATTTATTTTCCACATTCATTAGATGAACCATTCTTTCCTTCTCTTGGGTGAGTTTATATGTCTCCTACCCACCTCCTAAAATTCATCTTCTTGTGAATATTCCTTTTCCTAGGTTACAATTACTCCTTTAGTAGAAACATCACTATTTCAACTCTTTTCCTGAGCCAGTATGATCCGAATTTTAGGAAGCCATTGACTTCTCTTAGAAGTCTTGGATTTCAAATAAGTTTTAGCTTTGTGTCCATATCATTTACATACATCACAATGAATGGGTCCCTATTTTCATTTACCTCTTTGTTCAAGCAACACACCCTTTTCATTCTCAAAGAAAATACAATCAGGTAAGTCGTGGTTAAATTTAACTTCAACTAAGATTCTGGCAAAAAAGGAATTTCTCTTTGCACCTAGTAGCCTGATCCATTTTAACCATATGTCTAAATATTTTCATGAGATTTTGGACAGAGTTTTCTCGCCCCCCTAGTATTTGATGTTTACTTGTGGTAGCTTAATCCATATATGGACAATTTTAAGGTCATCCTTCACAACTTCCATATCCAGTGTCCAGGGTTTGATTATTAATGGTTTATTGTTAAAAAAACATTGAATCACCAGTAACAACCTCAAGCATGTTATCTTTGCAATTGAACCTAACCAAGAATATTCCTCTTACTATCACAGCTATTTTGTCAATTCCAGCGTTCTTCCAAATTCTATTGACATACCCTTCCATAACTTTTAATGGAGGATTTGCCCCCAACACATAATACACAAGGGATGATTGCAAATATTCAATTTCTTACTCAATGTCAATCAATTCAATTTTAACATAAGATGATTGATTACCTGAATCATCGCCATCTGCTCCATTTGTAATCTTTTGATCAATCCTCTGTTTTCCAACTGATTGACCGATATCATCATCCCCCTTTTTATGACACTAAAACATTCATTCATAGCAATTCGATCCCGAAAAGCTTGTTTCGATGCTTTAACTCCTAGGATTTGATCATTAATTTCCATTCCTACATCATCAAGACTTTTTTTCCTGGTTTTCCTGTTCGAGGTTTTCATTCGCCATTGAATTTTTGGAAACGATTGATCCCGTGTGTGACCCTTTCTCTCTTTATACAATATAGCTTGAGTTGTCTTTTGATTGCAAGTCCTTGCCATGGCTTAGGTTTGAAAAACAGAGAGCCTCATCAATGGCGAGAAGAGGCTATATATATATATATATATATATATATATATATATATATATATATATATATATATAGAGAGAGAGAGAGAGAGAGAGAGAGAGTGTGTGTGTGTGTGTGTGTGTGTGTGTGTGTGTGTGTGTGTGTGTGTGTGTTTAATAAGTCCCTAAGTTGTCCTTGTGGTTTCTCAAACATCCAATTAGGTTGATGACTTTTGCTTTACAGACATGTTGGCAACTTCTTTTTTTTCAAAACTAAAAACCTTTACAATGAGATAATCAAATCCGTGCATATCTCGTGTAGCCAATAAAAATATGATTACAGTAGGCCACTAAATCCAATGCAAATCCATCACATAACTGGTAGGCTATTTTATACAATGCAATCTATTAGGTTATTATGTACTTGTGTAGCCTAAGCCCAACATGCATTTGTGTAGGCCATACAATTAAAATATACGTTTATCATACACCAATAATTTTTTTTTGACAGGAAGAAAAAAGATTTCATTCATAAGGAATAGCCAAACGACACTTACAATCAATTCCTGAAAAATCAAAAATTCCAACACAAGTATATAACACCTTAGAACTAGATACATCGCAGATTTGATTGAAAATAGCTTTAATAAAAAACTTCACCTGAAGCGATACAATATGTGAGTTCTCTCTAATTCGGCTTAACTTCCGCTGAAGCATAGTCGCTTGGGTGTATGTGATCTGCTAGATTCTTACAGAGAATAGAGATTGTTAGATCTTCCTCCATGACCAGACGAACAAAAAAAAAAAATTGAACACCCTAAAATAAATACCATCTTAAGGATGGAATATACTTATTGGAAGCAATTAAAGCAGTTTTTAGGGCTTACCACCAGTACTAACACCAGTGGAAGCCCCTAAAAAGATTCACAATTGAGGCCAAGAAGAAAACAGATGAAAGAGAAAGAGAAAGAAGGTTAATGAATGAAGGAAAAACCTTCAAAAAAAAGAAGAAAAACCTAGCGATGGAGGCTAGGAAAAAAACCCTCCCAAGGAGAAACCCTCAAGGGAACCAGTATCATGCACCCGTAATTTAACCTCGAGTCAGGTGTTTATGTTTATTCCAGTCTATTATATGCATTAACATTTTAAACCTCCATTGCAAATCAAAATATTTTTATGACTTTCTATACTAATTCGCAATCTTATACCTTTCCATTTCAACCTGATGTCCTCTTGAAGGTATGTCTAAGTAAACTTTTACCTTTGATGTCTCTTCTTTAACCTTTTTGCAACCTTTGCCTTTTGTGGACATTAGCTTTCCATCCTTGGTCCTTGGATTGAAATTTACCTCCAAGATTGAACTTTATCCTTAAACATACCTCCAAGGACCCTTAAGCTTATCCATCCTTTTGTGGTCCTTTCTTACTTTCTTTAACTTTCTTCAAATTATGCATATTCTCTCTGCTGCAAGTAAATAATAACGTAGTAAATAAAAGTGTTCATGGGCCGGGCCGGGCTTTGGCAAAAAAAATTAAGCATTCCAGGCCAAAGCCTCAGGCCGGGTCGGGACAAGCCTCGGGCCGAAATTTCCGCGCCAAAACCCGCTTATTCGGGCCAGGCCAAGCAGGATTTTGAGGCTATTTTCGGGCCGGGACCAATTTTCCATATTTAAGCATCCCATGGCCTAGTATTTTTTGCCCAAAAATTGGGCCACGCTCGAAACACTGGATGAAAACTTGTGCCCAAAACCCGCCCCTTTTCGGGGTGGGCCGGGTTCGGCCAACGGGTCGGGCCCATGTTAATCACCATATTTCTAGCCTTCAGTGAACCTTTATCTGGAAGAGGTAAACACGTTAACTATCCTCAGAGGATTTGACCAAAGAAACTGCCTCTGAGGTAGAAATCAGTATTTAGGTTGGCAACTATCAATATGTATGAGTATGGGTTCATAAAGTTACCTTTAAGCATTAAATTAGAGGGTGGTATTGTGCCTAAGGACTAAGGAAGACTTTGATTGCTCCATGTGTCTAGCAATAGAGACTCAAATGACAAGGCCCAATTCTTGTTGGCATAGTGTTAGCCACGTGGAGGTACACATCTCTAGTCGTGATAAAATGTTGGCCGGTAAACAAAGAAAAAAAATTACCCAAGTGTCACAATTGGGTTAAGGTAGGTAGGTTGCAGAATATACTTATTGGTGTCCCAATTATAAGGTTGTTAGGGGATTTTATGTATCCTTATACAACTGTCACGAGCTTACATAAAGGCCACTAATGGCCTTATGATATACTCCTTATATTCTTTATTGATCTTCATACTATTCTTTTTCATCTGTTGCATAATCTTTCTTATATGTACTTCATTTCTTTTTTGTGTACTCTACAACTATATTTATCGTCTCTTACCTCCGCATATACTATTTAAACGACTATATGATTTCCAAAAACATGAAAGATGAATAAGTTCCAACAATCTTACCTCTAATTCTTGAGGTGTAAATATATTGATCCTCAAAGTATACTCTTTTCAACATTAGAGTAAATGGCCAGGTTTAATGCATATATGAAAGGCAATTCGTAAGCCAGAGCTTCCTATTTGCACCAAGGGGCAAAACTTGTATTGTATTAGCCAAAATACTCTTAAAGCTACGTGGAACATACTAGCAAAGACTCCTCCAAATGAATTGGAGCTGTAAGATTTATATAAGATTGAAACCATCTCCTTCCGTGTTTCCCCATGTAAATAATAACAGAAGTTATACTTGCTTGACTCTTTTGTTGCTCCAAGAGTTCGTGACCGTTTTGATATAACTAGAATATATTCTGACGTACTAGGTTGTGATGTTACCTTATGAGAATATCATAAATCAAGGAAACATGATCTTTTCCCCCTCCAAACACCACGTGCTAAAAACTTTATTTGGACAGCAGGATTTTTATTCATGTTTGGCACTACAGATGTTTAACATTCCTTCAATTGATGGTCAGCATATTAGTAATATACCACCTCCATTTACAAATAATTGTTACGCTTTTTATTTAAATCCTTTTTATTTAATTGTTATAGTTTTACTTTATTTTTATATGATAACATGTCACATTAACTTTATACATTTTTTTAGCTTATATGTACCACCTATATTACTTCCTCCGTTTCAAATTACTCGCTACACTTCTCAATTCACGGACTCCTAGACAATTTTTGGAGAAGAGAGAGGTAAAGAGTAAAAAGAAAAGGGACCCATGTGAGAGGAGAGAGATAGAGAGAGTTTATTGCCCAAAAAAGAAGTGTAGCAAGTAATATGAAACTTCCCTATATGGAAAGTGTAGCGAGTAATTTGAAACGGAGGAAGTATTAATCTATCCAAAAACTTTTATGCCTCATACTTTTTCTCTCTCCTCTAATATTTTGATAGTGCTATTGTACTGCTCCGTCTTTTAATTGTTGCTACATCTTGCCATTTAAGTGTGTATCTCTTTAGTTGCTACATTTAAAAAAAATACTACAAATGGTAATAATGGCCCACTTATTTACCATCCACCCATTTTATTAAACCCACATAAACCCCCCCTACCTAACCTCATTTACTAGCCACCTCCTCCCCCCTTAACTCTCCCAACCGCCCTATTAATACTCCCTCCAAAACCCTAATCCTATTTTCACCTCATTTCTCTGTCTCCCTTTGACGGATGAGTTCATCCTCTGACTCTCATATTCCTCTCTCTTCTTCTTCCTGAAATCCTCAGATCTAGGGTTTCTTTCTCCAAATTTCTCAAAAAAATAATTTAGATTAATAATCTACGCGTTCCTGCGATTATTCTGAAACCAATTTTTGGGTTTTTTTTGGTGAGTTTAATTTTTGAGTCCCCTGTATTTTTGGGTTTTCCATGGACGGTTTAACTCCAAACTCGAAGAAACGTCTCTTTTCTTTGCTTGATGAGTTTGACGCTGAGGCAAAAAAGGTTAGGGTTTCAAAAAAGGAGCTCAATTTTGGGAATTTTTATTGGTCTTGCGGTGCTCCTCCAAAGAAACCACCAGATCTTGACTTCGGTTGTCTAAAAAGGCAAAAAAATATTGCAAAAAATTGAAGATCCCCCATCAGAAGGCATGGATTCATGGCGATCTTACCTTTTCTGGTATAAAAGCCATCAAGAAATGGGTTTTGAGCGTCCCCTAACTTATTTTGCGGAAGATCGGTCCACTCCTTAACTTTATTCTCTGTTTTTATTTATTTTTTTGAATTTTTTGAATGAATTACCTGTGGGATTGCTTTTGGAAGCATGATTTTGTTTGCGTTTTTGGTTGCATGTTTAGGGTTATGATCTCAGTTTATTTTTTTTGGTTGATTTAAGTTGATTTCAGGATATTTAGCTTGAGTTACGTTGTTTTTGGATGATTTAAGTTGATTATACTAGATTTATGTATATTTCACTTGATTTAGGTTGATTTTTGTTGGCTTTGATTGATTTGAGTTGATTTTACGGTTTATTTTGGTTGATTTCATT
Source organism: Beta lomatogona (assembly GCA_947646795.1). Classification (NCBI taxonomy): domain Eukaryota; kingdom Viridiplantae; phylum Streptophyta; class Magnoliopsida; order Caryophyllales; family Amaranthaceae; genus Beta; species Beta lomatogona. Next base: position 288,766 of record CANSNZ010000207.1, read on the forward strand.
TCATTTACGGAGATTTTGTTGATTTAAGTTGATTTAGGGTTTATATAAGTTTATTTGGTTGATTTTACTTCAATTTAATTGATTTTAGTTGCTTTACGTTGAATATTGCTTGATCTGAGTTGATTTGGTCGCTTTTGTGTAATTTCAGTTGATTTGGGTTGATGTTTAGTTCAATTGAGGTGACTTTTAAGGTTTGGATCTTTCTTCATGTTCGTTGATTTCATGTTGTTCTTCTTTATGTTTATAGTCATCTGATTTCATGTTGGGTTAATTTCATGTTATTGTTCTTTCTTCATGTTGGGCTGATTTCATGTTGCTTTGAGTTGGTTTAAGTTTATTGTAGTTGATTTTAGTTGGTTTAAGTTCATTTTAGTTCATGTTTGCCTCTGCTTTAATGTTGTTTGCCTCTGTTCATGTTTGCCTCTGTCTTTTAAATGTTGCTACATTTGCTTTTGCACACATACCAAGTTTTTTCACTGATTTGAGTTAATTTAAGTTCATTTGGTTCATTTTAGTTCATTTAGGATTGATTTATGTGGATTTGGTTGATTTAAGTTCTTTTGGGTTCATGTTAGTTATTTTTTGTTGACTTTTAGGGTTCTATTTTTGGTGCATGCTAGTTGATTTAATGTGATTTCATGTTCCAACTTATTCTTGTTGATATTTAAGTTGATTTTGGTTGAATATTGTTGGAATATTGGTTGATTATTGAGTTGATTTTAGTTGTTTTGGTAAGTAGCAGCATGTTTATCATGTTTCAAGCTCTTCTTCTCGACTGAATTGAACAAATTGTGTTGCACAATTATATCAATAAAGTCGGGAAGAAGAGGCTTGAATGATTTAACTTGGTTTTATTCATGTTTAGCTCAGTTTGCCTCTGTTGTATTACTATTGCTGCCTTTGATTCATGAATTGAGTTGCTTTTACTTGGTTTTATGCATGTTTGCCTTTGTTTGCCACTGTTGTATACTTGGTTTTATGCATGTTTGCCTCTGTTTGCATCTGTTTGTTTGTGTGTTGGTGTGAACCTCAATGATGATATGGGATGAAGCATCCAAAAATGTACTCCATTGTGCATTTAATCAGTGTTAGATTGAATAGGATTGTAGTATGAATTACTGATGAGGCATGTGAATGTTAGTTGTGGTGTTATATAGCCTATCCAAAGGGTATTAATGAATTCAAATATGTTTACATGAAAGGAATACTGTAATCCTCAATGATGAATGAGGTATGCTGATTTATATCTTGGACATTATGCCTTTTGACACCATATACCTCATATTGCCACGAGAAATTTGTGCTCTCCTGTTCAATTCTCCCTCTTGTTTGAATGCATGTGTTGAGTTATATGGATGAGTGGGGACTCCCTGAGAGGAATGTTAATCATGCCTAACTTGTTTGATTAATTGGGTGAAACTGATTTTCATTTTATCTTAAATATGAGTGATAAGAAGACGGAATTTGATTGAATATATCTTGCAACAATATAACTTGTGCATGTTTAATTTGATTTCCTTTTTTTTTTTCAATCATTTGTTTGATTGAATGATTCTCTATTTTACTTGTTTTACTTGTTCTATTCATATTTCACTTCATTTATGCCTCTGTTTGTACCTTGTTTTACTTGTTCTATTCATGATTGAGTGATTTAAGCCTGTGTTTTTTTACTTAATTTACTTGTTCTATTCATGACATTATTGAGTTATGCCTCTGTTTTTACTTGTTCTATTCATATTTCACTTCATTTATGCCTCTGTTTGTTCCTTGTTTTTACTTGTTCTATTCATGACATTATTGAATTATGCCTCTGTTTTTTACTTGTTTTACTTGTTCTATTCATATTTCACTTCATTTATGCCTTTGTTTTTACCTTGTTTTTACTTGTTCTATTCATGATTGAGTGATTTAAGCCTCTGTTTTTACTTAATTTACTTGTTCTATTCATGAGATTATTGAGTTATGCCTCTGTTTTTTTACTTGTTCTATTCATATCTCACTTCATTTATGCCTCTGTTTATACTTCATTTAATTGTTCTATTCATGTTTACTTAAGTTATGCTTGTTCTGATTTTCATTGTTTCATTAAAATGAGTCAGGAAAAGATGAAATCTGATTGAACATGCAATGTATTTTTTGTGCATGTGTAATTTGATTCTATATTTCTCATTCTTATGTTTGATTCAATGTTGCGAGTTTCATGCAAAGTGTTTTCATAAATGGAATTCAAACACCACAACACCCTAGCCACCTTGTGTGCTGGGGTCAGATGAGGTTTTATGGCATTAGTGTGTTTCTTTATGGCCCCCCTTTTTACCAATCTGTGCAAAGTTGACTTGTGCATTCCTAATGCTGCTGTTGTTATTCTTATACTTGTCCTCTTCCTTAGTGAAATTGACATTAATTGTTGAGGATCCAACTGGATTCTCTTTCTTCCAACTCTGCCAGTTCTCTTGTGATTGACCTCTATATTTGCATTGTTTTGGAGTTGTTGTGCAACATGCTTCCATATTCTAGCCAATGTCCACCTTGAAGTCTTGAAATCAATAGCTAATTTGTTGAGAGCTCCATGGGGTAATTTGTACTCCCCATATTGATTTTTTTGTACCATATGATGTAGCTTGTCTGCAACATTAGCTCTGGAGAAATTGTCCAATACATAGCTATTCCTCTTTGCATTTAACACTTCTGGTGGTTGTTTTTATTGTTCATCCTCTGATCCACTATCTGTCCAGTCATATTATGTGACTTGGACATCTGAGTCATTATCTAACCATTCAGCAACTAATTCATCATCTTCATTTCCTTGCATTTCAGTGAAGATTTCATCTTGTCCTTCTAGAAATGCATCTGTTGGGGGTCTGTTGAGATCAAAGACCTCTGGTTCTGGTTCTGTCAGTGGATTATTTAGATCAAATGTTGGTTGATTTTGTAGGATGGGTTGAGCTGCTGTGGATGGTGTTGAATGTTTATCAATAGAAATGTCTAGGGGGGCCATAGCAAAGCTATGGATGCCAGACATGTTCAAGCTGAGAATGCTTCAACACTATACTCAAGTGAAGCTAAAAAAAATTGACACTGAAAATCACTCAATGATGTTTTCCTGAGAGTGATTCTACCCCAACCCTCCCCCCCTCCCCAAAAAAAAAAAAAAATTTGTTGGTGGTTGGTTGCTGTGTTTGATGATTTTGGTGGTGAAATGCTCAAAGGTGAAATTACTTGGGTGGTGAACTGCTCAAAGATAAAACTACACTCGTTGGAATTTTTTGGGGGAAAATTACAATGCCCCCTGTATATATAGTCCCCTTTCAGTTAACAATTTTTTTGCAATTTTTTGGAGGAAATTTGAATACCCCTTTGAATTTGAATTTTTGGTGTTTCAATTTTTTTTGGGGAATATTTTAACCCCTGTTGTATGTAGAGTGCTCTGAAATTTTGGAGGGAAACAAATTTCGTCCCTTGGTTGTATATATAGTCCCCTGTTGTAACTGAAATACCATAAAAATTTGCTCTGAAAGTTTGGAGGGGAAAAAGGCTTGGAAATCCCCCAAAAACTTCCGCCAGATTTCAAGTGTGTGGGCCAACTCCCCTTTTTAATGAAATTTAATCCAACTTTTCCCTAAGTCATTAGTCCCCTAATTTTCCCCTTAATATTGCCTTTGCACAGTGGGCTCCCACCAATTCCTTGGTCTGTGTGAAAAAACAAATGTAGCAATAATTAAAAGACGAGAGGAGTATTTTTCCAAAATCAAATATGCTTTAGTTGTACTTTTCTCATGTTCTTTTAGAATTATTTTTCTCCCCCAAAGTAAAGTGTAATAATTATTTGTAAACGGAGGGAGTATACAGTAACTCTTTAATGGTGAAAAACCTATACTATTCCTTATGTTTTTAATATTCATTTTCCTTCTTTGGATAAACACTGCAAAATCATCAGATAAGCATGTGACAGAAAGCGGGAAAGCAAGAGAGAAGGTAAAAGTTATGTAAGAGAACATAAAAATTAGGTGAGAGAGTACTAAATTCTAAAAATAATTAGTAAGCCATATTACTTAAATATGAAAAAGTAACAACTTAACTATTATAAAATAATAAACGATTTAAAAAGAAAAGCATAACTAATAAAAACGAATGGAGAAAACATTATAAAGGAAACCACTAAAATTGCATTTCTTCATAAAGCACTCTTATAAATGAGTTAGTTTCCGACCTAAATGCATCAACGTTTAACAATGATTGAATTGAAAATATAGGTAGGGATCTAATTAATTTATAATCATAATTGATTAATACATGCTTTAATTTAATCTGTCAATTTGTCTAATTACTGGAATTTTTCAAATAATTCAATTATAAGAGATATTTTTCATCAATAAGAAATCAAACAAACATAGCTTGTATTAGTTTTATATCACATAATGGGTCAATAATTCTGGTGTTACACGAAGCCGCTGCTTCTCTCTTTAAAATTCTCTTCCACCAGAAACCCAAAATCTCACATTCTCCAAACAACAAACCCTAGTCGCCCCGCCGGCCGGAGCACCAGTCGCCGGCGACACTGTTCCTCGCCTTCTGGTTAATATCCAGTCTAGGTTCTTCTCCTCCCCGTCCCTAATTTCGCTGGTCCCCTCTTCCCCACCCCGTTTCCCCCGGTTGGTCGTCCCCTCTAGTGGTTCCCTACCCCGTCTCTCCCCTCCCCCTCCCCTGTTTTGTGATTGTCGTTACTCCTAGTGTTTCCCTCCCCCGTGTCTCCTCTTCCCCCTCCCCTTTCATTTATCCGGTTTAGTGGTCTACCAACGATTCCAGCGCCGTTGTGGTTGCTTAAATGTTTGTGTTTTTTGGTTTGGTGTTTCAGTTAGCCTCGATCCCATTCTTAGACGTCGGAGGGCTTCAGTGTTTTGGGATATGGGTTCCGTTCCCATGCTTAGACGTAGGAGGGCTTCAGTGTTTAGGGTTAATAGCCCCGTTCCCGCGCTTAGACGTGGGAGGGCTTCAGTAGTGAGGGTTATGGGCCCGGTTTCCGAGCTTAGACGTAGGAGGGCATCAAGGTTCTAGGTTTCACAGGGGTTACGTTGTGGTTTTGGAAAAGATACGGCCTCTGTTTAGATGACGCTGGAAGTTTTATGTGGTGATCTTTCATTTCGTTTCTTGCTTTATTCAATAAGTTAGTCCTTTGTTCACAGTGGCGGATCCAGGAATTAAACCATGTGGGTTCGAACTTGTTCAAACATATAGCCGAAACTAGCCTTATAATCTTATATGCATGCGAAGCGTGCGGCGAGATTTTAATATTTATACTCATATTTAAAGGCGTTTAAAACATTTATACCGGTTGATTGTATTTTGAGTTAGACACTTTATTTCAATTTTAATTTTTCAATGAGATAAACAAACATGTATTTACAACTATTATTTTAAATTTAGGTATTAAAAATGAACATAATCTCCCTGCATATATTAATCTTCCTTCAATCAACTAAAGAATTAAACTCTATTACATTTACCTTGTATTTACAAGTTTTAGGTAAAATAAGTATTGGAAACTTATATTCAATGTATAAGTACTCGGTGAGAGGGGAATATTTGTAAAGACGGGAAGCTAGAAAATGGAGGATTAGAAGAAACAAGAAAAATAAAACCAAGGAAAAAAAAGAACTGAGGTTGTAGTAGTAATAAAAACACAAGGAAGAAAAGGGGAAAAAAGTACTTGCTCTTGCTGGGATTAGATCCCGTGATCATACAATCAAGTCCAAACATCAAGCTTCCGCGCACTACCACTGAGCTACATAGCACAACATGATGTATATTTGGGCGTTTTTTATATAACCATTTTTTCTGTTTTCCTGTACAAATCAGTTTTCTCGGCGGATCCTTGTGGGTTCAGTTGAACCCACTGAACCCACGCTGGATCCGCCCCTGTTTGTTCAGACAGTTTTTTAGGAGTTATAGTCCTCTTCGTGGTAAAAGTTTTAAGTCTAGGTTGTTCTTGTTTAGGAGCTCCAGTTCGAGAAGCTCGTAGGTTTTAGGTTGTGGGAAAAAGTTGTTACTGGATGCAGATCAAGAATATCAACACAAAGATTCGATTTCACTTTACTATTGCATCAGACAGGAAAGATGTTAAGTCATCGTAATTCCAGTATGGTTGGAATAGTACGATACCACGGAAGCGGTTCCGAAGGGTCTATATTAGTAAAATGGATGAAGATCTTTAGATTGATGTTTTTGATTATCTTTTTATGTTAGGGTTATTATTGTTGTACATGTATGGCGTTTTATTAATGATAATTTGCCCTATTCTTATTAAAAAAAGTTGTATATTACCTAATAGAAGTATTATATTATAACAATTAGGATACTTGAAAAAGAAGAACGCAAAACTTGTATGGCATTCCTTAAAATTCTCGCATGATGTCTCCTTTCTTAGTTCTCATTCTGTCTCCTCTTAAAGTTATATGTAAAAAACAGGCCGCAAGAGTCCTCCAAATAAATTGGAGTTCTAAGGATTTTTAAAGAATGAATCCATCTTCTTGCGTCTCTCCCTATGAAAATAATAACAAAAGTTACACTTGCTCGACTCTTTTGTTGCTCCAAGAGGTCAAGATGATCGTGATCATTGTTAAGTTGGCTATGAGTAGAATATACTATGACATACTAGGTTATAATGTTACCTTGTGAGAAAATCATAAATCAAGGGAACATGATTTTCTTCACTCCCTAATTCCACGTCCCTAATGCTTTATAAGGACAACACGAATTTATATCATGAGATACATGTCCCAAAAGTGTTGCAACATTGTGCCGTTTTATGGATATATTATATAGCAAATATAGAAAGAGTTAGTCTTAGGTGGACTTGGTCCACACAAATAAATTTTTTTCTTTGAAAGAGAAATTTCATTAATTGAAAGCCAAACGACATCTACAATAGATATTAAAGAAAAACAAGATACAATCAAACAATATTAGATCAAATTCGTCTTCGAATAAAACTATAATGAACCAGATTGAGCAATACAACGCAGTCCCCTTGTATTTGTTGAATCAAGCAGCTATTGACGAGGAAGTCTATCATTCTGACATAGTTTGGGAAGAGCATTCTTGATCGAGCCATGTTGATCACATCCGAGATTCTAATACCTTCATGTTGAGTCTCGAACTTCAACCGATGAGAACAATTTCTCATACCTAAAGACAAAAAAACCATACTCACAACTCCCATAGGGGAGATGGAGATCTCCACAACAGAGACTAAAATCCCCATAAAAGGAGTTAGTCTTCCGTGGACCTGGTCCACAATAATATTATTGTGGACCAATTCCACTTATTTAACATAGTGACATTTTTTTCCATATAGTAACCTTTTTAAAATCTTAAGTTATATTATACAGTTAATATCTAAAATAGTGACTGTTTTTTTAATAGAGTCACTTTTTCTCACATTAGTTTATCATGATGATATTTTCACTTTGTGATAGTAACATTTTTTTTCACATAGTCAAACTTCACAATCTATATCTACTCATCTTGAATATCTATTTTTTTTTTTATATAGTGACATTTTTCTCATAAATCACATGAATTAGCAATAGGTCCACACTAATTTATTGTGGACCAAGTCCATATAAGCTTTTTACCCATAACAGGGTTTGAAAAAATCTCATAAAGAGAGACTAATTTATTCAACAAAACTAGAAAATGAACTAGAAACTGAAAATAAAAAGGGAGAGGGGGCTTACCATGGATGAAATCATCCATGGCAGCCCCTAACTGATGAAAAAAGGTAGGGGAGGCTAGGGTTTGAGAGAGAGAGAGAGAGAGAGAGGAGGCTAGGGTTTGAGAGATTATCGCGAACAAAAGCCACTTATTAACATATTGACCCCTTTTCTCATATATTACCCTTTTAAAATCTTAAGGTACAATGTACATTTATTATCTACCATAGTAACCGTTTTTTTATATAGTCACTTTTTTTACTTTAGTTTATAATAATAAATTTTTCACTTTGTGACATAGTAACCTTTTTTATCACATAGTCAAACTTTAGAATATATATCTACTCATCTATTATATCAATTTTTTTTTTTTTATATAATGTTCCTTTTTTTCATAAATCACATGATTTAGCATTAGGTCTACATTAATTTAGTGTGGACGAGGTCCATATAAGTTTTGTATGTAATATTATTTCCTTAAGTACTTCCACTTAGGGCTTGTTCTCTTCGGCATAAAACAACTGAACTAAACTGAACTTCACTAAACTCAACTGAACTGAACTGATTGCAATTGAACTAAACTGAACTGAACTGAACAGAATTGAACTGAACTGATTGCAACTGAACTGAACTGAACTGAACTGAATTAAATTATAACTAATAGTAATGATAATATTTTAGCTATCATTAATTAATAAATATAAATAAATAAATAAATAAATAAATAAATAATAGTAATAACAATATAATATAATATAATATAATATAATATAATATAATATAATATAATATAATATAATATAATATAATATAATATAATATAATATAATATAATATAATATAATATAATATAATATATGAAACATTAATACAATATAAGATAAGATAATAAAAATTAATTGATGATAATATTAGTTTTTAATAATATAATATGTTAATTTTGTCTTTCCTTTCTATTGGGATTAGGGCATTTTATTATATCCACATGAGTTGATCTGATCCAATTCATATTTTAATGTCATTATAAAAAATCCAAATATAAACAACAATAATGATAAAAAAACATTACAAGGATTTTCAATGTATTTATGTTATAAAACACCTTCTATCAAATTATTCAAAGCAAACAATTAGTGAAACTATAAATATCTCAGCACAAAGTTGTGGTTACGTTTATTGAATACTACTGCAATTGGGATTGATGTGGATTACTAATTAATGAGAATAGGTACTTATAGATGATGTGAATACATTTGACTGTATTTTCGTAATTTTTTTTTATTTTTTTTTTAAAAGGAAAGAAACAACTAGGGAGGTTACCAGGAACTGGGCCACCCTAAAGCATCCTTGGGATGATTACAGAGAAAGGGAAATCAGGAACATCAAACTAGTAGGTGAGATTTGTAGTCGTATGGCCCCTATGAGACAACCAATCCGCCGCAGAATTAGCCTCCCGAAAAATGTGACGAAATTGAACCTCAGCAAACCTCTTTTCAAATCTTCACCTGCATCCAAAATCAAAGATTTAATAGTCCAGAGAATTTTCCAGATATGTTTAATTGCCTGGATGACTGCTAAGTTATCATCCTCAATAATAATATTTCTTAACCCTAAGTAATGAGCTCCTCGAATTCCTTCTCTCAAACCTCTAACTTCCGCAACACGAATAGAGTCAGAGTTTTCTAGGGCCCCTGCCCACAAAGCAGCACTTTTCCTTGAGCATCCCGAATGAGGAAACCAAAAGAAGTTTGACCATTCGCAAGCTTAGAACCATCAAAATTAATTTTACACCAGTCATTCGGTGGGGGAGTCCAAGCAATCTGACCCCTAGGCAATTTAGGAACAGTAACGTAACGTCTACTCGATTTTGAGACTGATGAGTAGCCAAAAACTTATCGGACTTAACAACTGACTCCCCAAAATTTCTAATAGTTTTTGCAAAAGCCCTAATCATACAACTAGCTTTAACTGGGGAACAAGACTCCTAACGAAAAATGATCCCATTTCTATTATACCAAACAAACCACCAACCAATAGCAAAAACTTCCAACTGAGGCTAAGAAAAACAAGACTTAAGAAAGTTTAAGTACCCACAAAAGTCATATCACTTCCTATTTGGGTTGGAATAGGCCAACCCATTTTATCATTAAGGTCTTTTAAAAGATCTATAACAAAGGGACACAAAGAGAACAAATGAGCAACATCTTCTGAATGGTGATTGCAAAAACACATTCTAAAGGCAATAAAATATGACTAAGCTCTAATCTCTTTTTAGTCGGAATACCATTAAGACAAAGCTTCCAGAAAAAAAAATATTTCAGGAGGAACTTTCAGCTTCCATATCCAATGAAACGTTGACGAGGAAACCCCCTGAGAATCCAGCCCTTGCAAAAGCTCCACTCCAGATTTGACTGAATAAGTCCTATCTGGAGACAAAACCTCAACAGATTGTATCTTTTAACCGATTGATAGGAATAAAAATTTTGCTTATCGTCTCCACAATTTCTAAAGGAACAAAATGACTAAGAAGCGATTTATCCCACTGGCGATCTTGATTGATGAAGTAGCTAACATGAAGATTTTTCGAGCCTTGAGGGACATGACAAACATCTACTATGGGGAATTTGAAAACCCAATCATCATTCCATAAAGAAATATCATTCCCACTACCTACAATCCATCTTAAACCTCTTTTAATAGGATTTCTCAATTTCATAAGCTTCCTCCACTGCTAAGACACATTAGCTTTAAATTTATAACTAAATAAACTATCGTCCTTTAGATATTTTCTCTTAACTAATATGACCCATAAATTAATTAGGGAAGTTAAAATCTTCCAAAGAAGTTTAAATTGAAGAGCTATGTTGTTTATCTTGGCTTTCCTAAGACCCAACCCACCAAATTTTGTAGGTCTACAAACTTTATCCCGACCAGCCTATTATTTTTGGAGATTTCGAATCTCCCGATTTATTCCAAAAGAAATTCCTATAAGTTTTGTCTAATGAAGAAGTCATTGAGGGGGGAAGAGTAAAACTTTGCATCTAAAAATTAGCTTTTGTTGCTAAATTAGACTGGAGAAGAACGGTACGACCAGCTTGTGATAAATACTTAGCTTTCCAATTTGTCAATTGGGACGTATCTTTTTCCTGAATTTCTACAAAAGTATCATTAGTATTTTAGGGATTATCAATTTTAGGAATTAAAGTAATGAAAGTATGGTTTATTTATTTTAAAAGTTTTCCTGAGTGAAAAAAGGCTGTAATAGCTCTAAAAATTGATCTTCCCATCAAAGTCCAGTACTTTTGCAAGAAAAAAGGCGGATATCCAGTAGGCCTAGGAGATTTATCTCAAGCTAGATCAAAAGTTGTTATTTTAACTTCATCATACATCACCTCACTACATAGACTTTTTATTATCATCATCAGGAATTATTTTGTCCAACAGTCCAAAATCTTCATTACTATCGAACAAACACAAGGGGTTGCTAGAAAATCTCTGTTTGAAGGCATTTGTTATACATTCTTCAATCCTACTTGGATGAGTGATCTCATTATTTTGAACATCCTGAATTGAATTTATTATGTTACGGTTTCGTCTTATAGACGCACACGCATGATAATATTTAGTATTTGCATCATTTAATTTTATATGATTATCTTTTGCTTTAACTTTCCAATGTAAATCTTGGAAATGCAACAACTTATTTGTTTTGTCAAAAATTTCCCCTGTTGGGTTATCAACGTCACCGAATTTTCGTCATAAAGAAGTTGTTCTTAAATAATCTTTAATTTAGCCTCTACTAATCATAATTGGCGAAAAATATTACCAAAACGAGTAGTAGACCATATTTTAGCCTTTTCTTTTAAGAGCTTACACTTTCGAGTTATACAAAACATATGAGAACCTTGAAATATAGTTCCCCATGTCTTTTTAATTAAACAATCAAAATCTTTACTAGTTTTCCATGATTTATTAAAACGGAAAGGATGAGCTTTCCTACACTTACTAATATTAAGTAATACCGAAATTTGACAATGGTCCGAGGAAGTAAATGTATGATGTTTAACTTTGGATTTTGGCAATATATTAAGCCAATCCAAACTAACTACCCCTCTATCTAATCATTCTAAAATGTTATTTGGGCCATGAGGTTTTTTTCCTCCAAGTATAAATATTTCCTTCAAAAGGAAGTTCAATACAATCAATAGACTCAAATAATTGATTCATATAATTTAAGTGAGAAAATCTAAATTTAACCCCTCCCACTTTATCATTAATAGAGTTTAACTCATTAAAATCTCCTAAAATCATAAAAGGAGAGTTTAATGATTTAAAAAAGAAATTAATTCTTCCCAAAATTCTTGCTTTTAGACATGGTTTGGAGGAGCATAAATAAATATACAAACAAAAGAGAAATTAATTGCTAAAATAGATATATTACATGCCATAAACCTACTTGATTTATGTAAAATAGACAGAATGAAAGGATTTGAAGCATTATCCTTCCACATACACCACAAACGGCTTGCCAATCCAAAAGTGGGGAGGAAATCACAATGAGCAAAACCACAATGCCTTACACTCCCATCAAAAGGAGGGGATTGCACTTTGGTTTCACATAAATCCATTACATGAACATTATTAAAATTACATAAATCCTTAACTTCCTCCAAGGCAAGATGCCTCTTGCATCCTCGAATGTTCCAAAAACTAATATTCATAAAAATTGGCAGGTGGTAGACAGAACCAGACTAGGTCCTGCCCCTCGTTAGGCCTGAGGAGACTGCATCATCCTCCCCATTCTCCTTCCTTCTCTTAGCTGAATTAGAAGAGGATCCAGGATCCATTGGGCTAGCCTCTTCAACCTCCATCCCCTCAATTTGCCTAACCATTGAAGCTTCGGAATTAATTAAGTGGAATGACTTTTCTGGTTGAGATAGATAGCCATCAAGCATATCATCATCATCATCATCTTGCTGCTCACCAATTATCAGAGTGCCATCATCAACACCAGAATACTCATCACTTAAATCAAACAAGTGATCCTCTTCTGGTAATAACATACTAGCATCACGCATATAATTCTCAGCAAGCACATCATCAGGATAGATAACTCTAAGAGGGACATGAGCTAATAGATAATCATTGGCAATGGGAGGAGGGAGAGGCAATAACCCTAGGACATCAGCATGCACATCAGAGTGCACAGCAGCAGACAACAACTCTTGTTGAGCTAGAGATGGGTCAAGAGGGGGAGTAACAGACTCAAACTCAATCTCATGATCAGAGGATTCCACAATTTCAATAGCATTGTAAATCATTAAACCTTTACCTTTCACTTTGGAGATGGGAGACTTAGAGAAGCTTGTTGTATATGACCAGCAGTCATAGCATTCTTAAACACAATACCCATCTAAGAAGAAGTAATTTTGGAACCAGATAACACTTTTGTAGGGAAATGCTTCTTTCCAACATTCTGAGAGGCACCAGGGAACACAAAAGCAGCCTTCCTTGAGACATGCCTAGGTCTAGCCTCCACTACATTTGCCTTCTCAGCTGTAGTGAGAGGCTTGACTTGCCTATTAGCAGTCGCAAGAAACTCAGCCAACCATTTCTTCTTTGGGTTTTTGAGCAATCTCATAGTTACATCATTCTTAGGAGGATAAAGCAACACATACTTCTCAATAGTATCATCATCACACCCACAAAATGAACGACCAGAAGAAAAAAAATTCATACCACAGCACATAACCACATACCACACCACCAGCTCGAGTAATCTCAGCATATTCTAACAGAGGCTCAGTAATATCAACTCTAACACATACTCTAACAATTCTTATTTTATGCCTCAACAGAGATCTAGCATCAAGTTAAACAAGAGTGCCAACATTGTTAGAAGCCAACATATTAGCCACATATTCCTCATTCAATAATTTAGTAGGAATCCTAGGGATTCTTACCCATATATCAACCCACTTTATCTCCTCAATGTAAGGATCAAAATGGGCACGCCATGGATGAAGAACAAACAGCTCTCCCTGGACATGCCAGGGTCTTTCTAACCAAACCAAATACAAGTAACCAAGATTAGCAAATCTTATCATAACCCAATTATTTCCCATTTCCATGAAATCAACATCACCTTTACAAAATTTCCAATCTACTTTAGTTCTAGAAATGATTGTAAGGAAATCAATTGGTTCCCCCAACATTTTATACCAATTAAACAAGACTTAGTGAGATCATCAATATATTTTCTAACCTGGGGTAAATCATTAACAATTGCAGCATCAAGCAAGCAGGGGGGTCAGAAGTAGCACCCACAACACTAGATTCAATTACAACACCAGCTACAGCACCAGCATCAAGCACATCAAACTCAACCACAACATCAGGATTGGTGGGCACCAGAGATGGTCCATCTTTCCTTGCAAACTCATCAATAATAGCACTCTTAAAGGATTTAGGAATAGACATTTTGGAAAGCAAATTATGGCACAACTTAGAAAAATTACCAAAACTCACAACAAAAACACAAAATGAAGAAGAGAACTCAGAGAGAATAAGAGAAGGATTAAAAAGTGAAGTAGTAATATACCTGATCTTGATAACTTATATAGCATAAAAATTAGGAAAATTTTTGATAAAATCTGCAATACTCTTACCAGAGACATTTTCTATCGCATTAAATGCAATAGATGAATTAATGGAGAAAACTCCAATACGAACAAGCAAACTCTACTCCGCATCAAGAGCAGACGGCACCAACGCAGCAATGATGACCTTACAACCAAAAAATTTAAGACACCTCTGCACGAACACTCACAAAAATAAAGCTCCCATCAATGAATAGTGAAACCCTAGCCGTCTTTCGATTTTTGTACTTGAAACTAATGAATCTCAGTCACCTAATCCAAACCGAAGAAAAGGTGGCCAAATTAATCATGAAAAACGGCTCATTCGCTCCATATCTAGACTCATAGCCTTGACATTGACTGAAATTAATGTTAACTACTCTATGAAAATTTGCAGGTCTACACAACGCAGACCAGCTAATAGGCAATTCATTATCCACTTTTAATTTGTAGATAACCAACTTATTAGCAGGAAGTAAAGCAACGAGATAGTTACTGAAGCAATGATCTGAGCTTTGATCTTATTTTTCGGGAGATTTAAGCCATGAGTTTGGGATTTTTTTCGGGTGCTGGGGGCTAGGGTTTTGGGGAAATAGGTTTTGGGGAAAAAAAATCTAGAGCTTCTCTCTCTAACTTTCTCTATCTTCATTTTTACTGTATTTTCGTATATTATGATTAGTATTGTGCCACAATCTTATGTTATATTTAAAAAGAAAGAGTGTGTCGTAGGTGTAACATGTTACATCATAACTTATTGTGTAACAACATTTCACACGTGTGTGAACTAATCTGAGTGTTTTATATCATTATTACTCACTTGTATATTCTTATTGACATACTTCATATCATTTTTGACTTGTTTCATGTCATTTTCAGCAAACATGTATCATTTTCCCATATGTGATTATTATTTGTCAACTCCTATTGTACCATATCATTATTCCTCATTTTTGCGCCATTTTTCCTCATTTTATGTCATTTTTCAGCAAACTTGTATCATTTTCTCATATTTTATTATTATTAGTCAACTCCTTACATACCATATCATTATTACTTATTTTTGTGTCATTTTTACTTATATTTATGTCATTTTTCAACAAACTTGTATCATTTTCCCCCTATTGTATTATTATGTGTCAACTCTTTATGTACGTATCATATCATTCTTGGTCATTTCAATATCATTTTTACTCATTTTTATATCATTTTTTAACAAACTTGTATCATTTTTCCTTATTTTCATTATCATTTTCAACTCTTTATATACCTTATCAATAAAATATAAACTGACATCATTTACAAAAGAATGATAATATTTTTGCCGACTTCTATATCATTTTCAAACAAATCTATATCATTTGACACCAAATCTTTATATTTTATACTTTATCTTATATTCAACAAAACATTTGACACCAAATCATTATATTTTATACTTTATCTTATATTCAACATGTCATTTTTTCGTTTCTCAAGTTCTCTCTCCTCCCCCTTTAATTCTGGCCCTTCATGGAGCCACCTATCCCCCCCCCAACAACCACTCCACCTCCCCCCCACCAACCACTGCACCATCGCACCACCATAAGCCTTAACCTTCTCCTTTCAGCCATATTCTACCTCCGAATCAGACTTCTCCGAGGAACTCGTAATCTCTCTCCTCCGAGCAACTCGAATCTTGAATTTGATTTGAAGTTGATGAAAACCTAACATCGATAAATGCAACAACAATTTCGAGTTTTCTCTCTCTCCCTTAGAAATTCACTCTGCTTTCTCTCCTCCACAACCACCGTAATTCCACCATTTTCGGCATCATCTGAAGTAGGGAGGAGAGAGAAAGGAAGTGTTGAAACTCAGCTTCGATTTTTGATATTTTTGTTGCAATTTTTTATTTGATTTCGTCTTCTTCACCTAATTTCATTCGAATCTCCAACTGAACATTCCGACGACATGACATAATTTTCTCCGGGAGATTTGAAATCTACAATTATAAAATTAATCGAAATCTTTCGATTCTTCCACAATGCGAAAGACGAAACCTGGAATCTAAGATTAATGTTCGTAAATTTCGCTATTTGCTTGATCTTCACGACTGTTAGGGTTTGTGATTGAGGTTTGGGAAGAGAGAGAGTGAATTTAGGGCAGAGTTAGAGGGGAGAAAAAATGGAAGGGGGATGGTTATGATGCTGGAGATGGCGAAAAAGGGGTGTTAGTTATACAGGAAATGAAGGGGAAGAGTGAGAGATGTTTTTTAAGGGTGAATGGTGGTGTTACACAATAAATTATTGTGTACCAGTTACACCTAAGACTTTGTGAAAAAGAAAACCTCTATTTCACTCAATCATTGGTCTTTAACACGTTGTCTTTGTATTCTATTTCTTACGCTCCATTAATTTTGGAGGAAAACCTTTTCCAAGAAAATGATTTTCCCCATTTTTCGTTTGTTGGTTCGACAAGGAAGTTTAAATGGAAAATTAAGGTGGAAAAGAATTTTACATCCCTTTGCAAAACATTTTCCTCCGAACTTTAAATTTGAAGGAAAATAATTTTCCTCCACTCTCTCATTTCCCACATTCCCATTTTCCCTTTATTAGCTTAATAGTTCTATCAAATTAAACAAATAAAATTGATATTTATCTATGTTTCCTACAGGAAAATATTTTCTATCAAATCAAATGGACCCTTAATATCAGACATGAATCGAACAAGTTACAACTAAGACTTTGTGAAAAAGATCTTTATTGTTCTTTGGAGTTATTTTATAGGCTTTATGCCATTTAAAGAGCCAAAAGTGAAAGTAAGGAAACTTCAGGACACAATGAAACTACCCTTGACGATATTTAACTAAGAATTTTGGAAAACCAGTTTAGAGAGTTTCGTACATGGGGAGTTTCTGAAATAATGGGGGTTTATGGTGAATTATCGAATTTATAAGGGGTATATTGTGAAAAAACTGTTTAGAATAATTATCAAGAATAACAAATAAATATTAATATATAATTAATTATTAAGAATAATTAATTGGGCATTTCAAAACAGGCTTTATGTTCTTAAAATAATTTCGGAATTAGCTTGTTGGAATGCTTTTCCTTTGGACTGGACCGATTAGGATGGCGGTATGTTTCATCGTTGGGTACTAAATGAGGAGACATGATCATGTGCCTACAGAAGCCCCATTTGACTGAGGTTTGTGAAATCGAAAGTCAAAGTAGTTTGTGTCAGGACGAAGAAAAATTCTAGATGTTTTGCAGTGTAGAACTAGTCTATATATTGCTAGTTTCTGCAAAATAAAGTTAGTTTGCAAGACGATAACTACAAGGAATTTGGTTAGCGTGCTAGAAAAGATGTTAGCAGATAGGTACAAACAATTCAGATAATAATGCACACAATGATGGAATAATGCAAACTTAGACTCTGTAAGGATGCATGAGATGTCATGCAAGATCAGGGTTATACAGAGCTGAAAGTGATATATTGATGGAACGCTAAGCAAGGTCAGAGTTCTGCAAAACTAAGAGATTTAGATTTATAGAAAGAGATAGAATGATTTCCTAAAACTTGTTTTGATAAAATCGGTGATTCGCGAATTACAACTTTTCGAGAGTTTGTTTTGGAGGAACCACCACACATATAGGAAGCCCTCACTTTAGGAATGCTTGTCTTGAATTTAGGCACTTGGAGCCTTAATTATAACGTACTTGACTTGAATTGAGCAGTCAAAGTTTCTTCACTACGGAGTTATCACCTGACTAACAAAAACAAGCCCACAAAAGCCCCCAAAATTCCAAAATAATAAGAAAATAGTAAAACACCTCCAACATCAGTACATTACCGGTAAACGTATAGCTATAAATTAAGGAATAAAATTTTAAGCAAGCATGAATCACAATAAAAAAATTGCGCAGCTAATATTTGAAAATCAAAATTTGATGATTGAACAATTCAAGGCCCTGGAAATAATCTGATTATAGTAATAAAACCAACCAAAAATGCAAATTATCAAAAAAAAAAAAAAGAAAAACACTAAATAACAAATTTTTCAAGATTTAGAAATTACCTTCAAGTACTAGGACAAGCTAAAAATATAGAACATTAGCCAATTTTGTAGAGTTGTTCCAGATGTGAATATGATAATTGATTGAGTAAGATTGTAAGATGGTATATCATGGTTAAATAATTGAATTCGTTCTTATTTATAATATGAAAATCAAAGAGAATGAAGAGATTGGGAATTATCCGAAGATCTGATAATCGATAATTGAATGACGTCTTTGTTTTTCTCTTTGGAATTGGGGATTTTGATTTCTTTTAGGATAAAAGAACGTAAGGGTTAATGGGAAAGGATTGAAATTTTTTGGAGAATAGGAAGAGATGAAGGAGTCATTAATGGGGTTTTTTGGAGAATAGGAAGAGACAAAGCAAATAAGTAAATTCTTTGAATTTTCCACAAAATCACGCTTGATGATTTTTGAAGGTGTAGCGAGCATCAGCCAGCAGGTGCTAGCCTGTAATTACTTTCAGTTTCTTTCCTTTTCGTTCTCTTTTTTAAAAAAATTTTGGAGCCCCTATGCAATTGCTCACCCTACACAGGGTCTTTGCCGTGTCTGTATATTATGGGTTCATTCAGCAAAAGTAGTTGTTGCAATATCTGCTAGTTGTAGCATTGGTGCGGCTATCAACAGTTGTACTAGCTATTAGTTGTCAGATATTTAGCTATTAGAGTTTGACTATGAAAATTGCTTATATGATAATTAGTGTTCGTTAAAACTAGTTGTTAGTTTAGATAAATAACAAAAATAAATTGTGTTCTTAGTTGAGATGAATTTTCTTGTTCAACATCATGCCTACTCTCCATTACCGTATTTTCATTATCTCTAACCTCTAGTTGAACTTCATAAGCTCCTTCACGAGCATCATGATCCACTTCATTGGTGGAAAGACTTTCCATTTCAATGTTGAAATTCACGCTATCTGATTAGTCATCCGCAAATTGTTAAGCTGACAATGACCCTGGAGAGCAAAATGTATTCTATTGTAACTTGTTTTGTGCCAGGATAGGTTGTTGTTCTTGGTGGACAATGGCGTTTCTTTCAACTTTTGGGTGAACAACTTGTGAACTCTTTTGGTAATTTCGACCCTTTAGTTGTTGTTGTTTCTCAGGTTGCTTCACAAATTCAGCCATAGACATTGACTTTGACTTGGTAATTGGGTGTTTCACTATTTGCTTTTCAATTGCTAGACATTGTTGCTTTTGTTGCACGGGAGGTTTTCGAAAATCAACCATAGAACCTAACTTAGTTGAAATTAGAGCCTTTGCAACGTATTAAAAGAAGCAAAAACACGGCAATAACCGTCACTCGAAAAGCCGCAAACAAGCGAAGGCAAGCAGGAGCTTGCGCTCCTCAAAGGAGCGAGCGCTCCTTCAAGGAGCGAGCGCTCCAAGGAGGAGCGAGCGCTCCTCCACCCTTTCCTTCTTTCGCGTTTGAAAAACCGAGTTCCTGCCGATTTTGTGCGAACGCTCCATCCGAGCGCGCGCTCTCCCACTAATGTATCACGTACATTAAGCAACTCTAATTTACACGTTACTCTAAGTCACGACACCTTATCCTATATGACTTAATGTAACGAAACATGAAAACCAACACTCCGATACTCTAAATATCCAACACACATATGTGATCCAGGATCAATACTAGAAGGAGAACATATATCAATTAGCTCATAATATATAGCTGAGTAGGACAGTAGACATCAAATGTATGTGATGAGTTTTAATTATTGAAGACAAACAAAGGCCTAAATAACCACTGGTGATGCTCCAAAAAAAGACCAGAAAGTTAAGGCAAGTAGAAATTACAGGACAGGAAGACTAGTATTGTCGCATTAATATTTTTTTTAGAAATATCATATTTTTCCAAGGAGAAGCTAAAAATTGTCACAGGTCGCACTTTCCTGTTTCTAAGACTTAGATTTACTCTATTTGTGGGATTAATAAGGAAACCATAGTTTTCCATTTATTGGCTTATAAAAGCAATAATGAGCAGCTAACAGTGTCCTTTGTTTTAGATTTCTTAAGACATGAAAATAAACACAGGACTGTAGATCAAAGTGGAGCACAACAACTTAAATTCACAAAATGTTTGAAATGAAGTCCTAAAGAACGATATAACAGAAAAGCACTAAGTTGAACACCCCGACAATTATCTATTTTATAAAATACCTTTTTCCCACAAAACATAGAGAATTACCAAAGTATTATCGCCCGTGTGATAACGTATGGGCTTATTCAGCATTTTATCGCGGAAATAAATAAATAACTTTGAAAACATAAATAAACTTAGTTAACCACAAAGTCAACTCCAAAACCAAACCATAATCAAACCAACTTAAAAGTCAAACTATTAAAATCATAACTAAACCAAAATTTTAAAAGTATTAAAGAACTAAAACATAAGCTCTCCAAACGAATTCCTGAAACCCAATGATGCATCATCTTCAGACCTAAAATGGTCGATGCTTTACTGATCCTGAAAGACTACTCACAAAATCGGTCATCAGAGGATCAATAAGGTACAACCATGATCGACACACAAAAAATCACGTAATCAGCAAAGCTGAGTACTACATAGTAAATAAAACATAAAACCTAACATGATACTAATAAACTTTAACTCAGAGATAAATAATAATATAACGAAATAACAGACTCACTTGACTTCACAACCAATAGATTAATTATAATTAAATTGAATAGTCAATGGATAGAGTTGTCCAAACCAAAATTTGTCTTCAATATAGAAGACGAAGTACGGGCGCGACTCTATACTCCCGCGACCAACGATATCGAGGTACAAATTATATAAAATAGGACACGGTGGTCAATCCGGTCCCAAGAAAAGCCATGGGCTACCACCATGTACTCCAACTCATACTAGTCTAACACTTCAGACGTGCACAAGTCTAAAGCTTATTGCTATTCACTTTCCACTTTAAGTATTAATAAATTATTCGACGTTGAGACTCACAAAATAAGACAACTAACATAAATATCATGGATACACAAAATTCTCATTTTATCTTAGGATGAAATATTGTGATAAAATAACTCAATTGATCCAATAATAAACCCATTCTTTAATTAATAACCAACCATCCTTTATTTGTTGACTTAAATCAACAATCAACCAACCTGTCAATAGGTGAATATCCAATTTTACTACACAAGGCACACGGTCATTATAAAGTAAATAATTTAAAAATAGTCTAACGGAACAACATGATACAATTCATGATCCAATAAGACAATATATTTATTAATCGCACATGTGAATTAATAAAATAAACATTCCCAACCCATATGCTTGCATCAATCATCCATACAAACATATAATATTTTTATCATAGGCAACATGCTTCACATAAAACATGCAAATCCACTTGAATATAAGCCACATATGAACTATAACAAGTTCCCCATATATGATACAACAACGATCCTATCCTTAGGACATGATACTAGTCTAATAACACATAGGTATGTACGTACCTTGTGTAAACAATATGAGAGGCCACTTTTTCAACCTTAGAAATCACTCAACGTATATTCTCCGCCTACTAAATGTCAAAACGTTCAAGTATTAATACTCTAATAAAATTACAGCAACTTTAAAATACTTTGAACCCTCTTAAAAAGTGTTTTAAAACTTTCTTAAGCATTAAAACTTCAATCTTTAGTACCCCTAATATAGTACTACGATAATAGTCATTTAAAACCCTTAAAAATCAATACTTTAATATTTAAAACCCACCATAAGTATACTAATAAAAATTACAGCAACATATAATATCTTTTAAACTTACTTTAACATAGTTATAAAGATTAAAGTATTCGATTTTCATAAACTATAACATAGTACTATAGTTCTAACTCTTAAAAACATTAAAAATCCATGCTTCCATGCTCAAAAACCTAATTTAAACATATATATTATATCTGAAATTTAATTCCTTCACTAAACTAATTATATAATCTGAAATTCATATTTAAATAGTCAAAGATACAAACTTTATTTATTAAATCATCAAAACAATACTTAAAACATTAAACTACTCATTAAAATAATATAGAGGAGGAAGAGGAAAACCAAGAGGAGGGAGGAGAGACGTGTGGCAGCTGTGGGGAAGAGGCAGCGCTGGGATGATGCCGGCGGTCCGATGGCCTGCGGTGGCTGCCGAGGAACCGAGAGAGAGAGAGAGAGAGAGAAGAAAACCGGGTGAAGGAGAGGAGAGAAAGAGATGAGAACCGAGTGGGGGAGAAAGAGAGTAGGAAATTAGGGAGTAATTTTGGTATGGGGATTTTTGGGCTCTCATGGGGTTTATATAGGTTTGTAAACTAACCCTTGTGGGCATAGGGAAGTGTGTTTGGACTTTTAAATTTACTTGATTGGGAGATTGAGTTGAATTGGGCTCCTCTAACCCATCTTTTAAAATCTTTTATACTACAACTCAAACTAATTAAATTATATAACTTTCAAAGTATGATTCAATAAAATATTTGATCATATAAAAACATTAAATAATCCTTTGACTTTAGAAATTTGTCAACACTTAAGAAATTAATTATTTAAATACTAAAACATATATAAATATACTTTAAATATATTTATAAAATTCATAAAATCGTGGGGGATTACAGTCTACCCCCCTTAAAAGAAGTATCGTCCCGAAACTTGATTTGAAAAACCCTCACAGTTTAAAAAAAATTCTACTCAAATCTTCCATTAGGAAATACTTGTGTTACAAAGTGTGCACACTTTATTAATTTTAAAAACCACTTGTGTTACCTCATGATCAAATTTTCGATGCGGAGAACCAATTTATTTTGCACCAACATGTGCAAATCGCCAAAATAAGAATAAAATGCATTAAAATACCATAAAATAAGGCAAAAAGCGCGAAGTTCTATCCCATTCTACCCCTCTTAAAGAAAACAAGTTACGCCCTCGTAACTCACCTCAATGAAAAAATCAGGATACTTCTTCTTCATTTCATCTTCGGCTTCCCACATTGCCTCTTCGGACTAATGGTTAGACCAAAACACTTTCACAATACTCACATCCTTATTGCGTGTACTATGCACCTTCCTATCAAAGATTTTCACTGGTCTTTGCTCATACGTGAGGCTACTATCTATCTGGATTATTTCGGGTTCCAGAACATGATTCTCATCAGGGATATATCTCTTAAGCTAAGAAATGTGAAATACATCATGCATCTTCTCAAATTCCATTGGTAAAGCAAACTTATAGGCTACCTTCCCAATTCTATGCAAAATCTCATATGGGCCAACATACTTAGCACTTAACTTGCCCTTCTTACCAAATCTCATTACTCCTTTTGTTAGTGACACCTTCAAAAACACCTTATCACCAATAGTGAATTATCTTCCCTTCGCTTCAAATCATCATAACTTTTTTGCCTATCCTGAGCAGCTTGATTTCTAGCTTGAATCAACTTCACATTCTTGACAGTCTCCTCAATAAATTCGGTCCCCAACACTACATTTTCACTAAAATCATTCCAGTAAATGGAACTTCTACACTTCCTTCCATACAACGCCTCAAATGGAGCCATCTTGATACTTGCATGTTAACTATTGTTATATGAGAATTCGATTAAATCCAAGTGATCCTCCCAATTTCCTTTCCGTCTGATTGTTCCTTTCCGTCTGACCATCGATTGCAGGATGAAATGCAGTACTCAACTTCAACGTTATTCCAAGATTCAACTGGATCTTTTGATCGTGATTCGAGATTCTCGAATCACGATCTGAATTGATGTCCTTCGGGACTCCATGCAGTCTCACCACGTGCTTGA
Source organism: Beta lomatogona (assembly GCA_947646795.1). Classification (NCBI taxonomy): domain Eukaryota; kingdom Viridiplantae; phylum Streptophyta; class Magnoliopsida; order Caryophyllales; family Amaranthaceae; genus Beta; species Beta lomatogona. Next base: position 312,989 of record CANSNZ010000207.1, read on the forward strand.
TATACGTCTTGGCAAGTTGCTTCTTTTTCCATGTTTCTTTGATTGGAACGAACACGGCAGACTTCGTTAGACGGTCCACGATAACTCAAATAGTATCATTGCCAGTTCTCGACTTTGGCAAAGCAGTCACGAAGTCCATTGATATCGAGTCCCACTTCCACCTAGAAACCTCTAATGATTGAACCTTCCCAAATTGGTCTCTTATGGTCGATCTTTACTTCTGACAGGTTACACACTTTGACGCGAATCAGCGACTTCACGCTTCATATTCGGCCACCAATAAATCTCCTTAAGGTCTTTATACAACTTATCACCACCAGGGTGCACAGAATATGGAGTATTGTGCCCCTCTTCCATAAGCTTCCTCTTAAGCTCTTTACACTTCTGTGGTATATACCACCTTCCTTTGAACCTCAAGCTTCCATCGTCATGAAGCTTAATGTCAACTTGCTTGCCTTGCTTCATATTCTCCTTAATCTTACCTAGGTGCTCGTCTCCAATTTGACTCTCTTTGTTCTCATGGAAAATTGATGATCCCAGTGACAAAGCAGTCAATCTCGCTTCAATCTCCCCAGGATTCAAATTTCTAGGCTAAGCCTTTGCATATCTCGATATAATTCCTCAGGAACCACCAACGCATTCTAGCTATGACTCGACTTTCCACTCAAAGCATCGGCGACTACATTCGTTTTCCCTTCATGGTACTGAATATCTAGGTCATAGTCCTTAATCAATTCCAACCATCTTCTAAGCCTCATATTGAGATCCTTCTGGATGAAAATATACTTCAGACTCTTATGATCAGTAAAGATCTTGCAAGTCGCTCCATACAGATAATGTCTCCAAATTTTCAATGTAAACACAATAGCAGCGACCTCTACGTCATGGGTAGGATAATTCGACTCATATAATTTCAACTGACGCGATGCATATGCGATCACCTTCCCATTATGCTGCAGAACACACCCCAATCCCTTGTTCGAAGCATCACTCTACACCTCGAATCCTTCATTTCCATCAGACAGGGTTAAATTGGTGCGGAGGTCAGACGCTCCTTCAAAGTCCAAAAGGCTTCCTCGCGCTTCCCACTCAACTCAAATTTTGACTATTTCTTCATCAGATTAGTCATCGGCATTGCTATCTTCGAGAAACCTTTCACAAATCTGATATAGGCCACTCACTAAAAGCTTGAATTTTCGCAGGATCTACATAAACTCCTTCCTTAGATACATAATAACCCAAAAATGCTTATTTCTCCAATCGGAACTCACACTTAGAGAACTTTGCATACAATTGGTTCTTCCTAAGCGTCTCTAAAACTATCCTCAAATGTTCATCATGCTCTTCTTCGCTCTTTGAATAGTTCAAAATATCATCAATGAAGACTACGACGAATTTATCCAAAAACTCACGGAATATCCTATTGATCAAGTCCAAGAATATAGACGGAGCATTGGTCGATCCAAACAGCATCACTGTAAACTCATAATGACCATAACGCGTCCTAAACGCAGTCTTGGGTATATTTTTATCACTTACCTTCAATTGGTGATACCCCGAACGTAAATCGATTTTCGAAAACACACTTGCTCCATTCATTGATCGAATAGGTCATCTATCCTAGGCAAAGTATACTTGTTATTAATGGTGACATTGTTCAACTCCCTATAATCAATGCACAATCTAATACTTCCATCTTTCTTCACAAAGAAAACAGGAGCTCCCCAAGGTGATGCATTAGGCCTAATATAACCCTTGTCCAACAATTCTTGGAATTGCGTCTTCCACTCGCTCATCTCAGGAGGTGCCATTCTATACGGTGCCTTAGAAATAGGTGCAGTACTAGGAACTCAGTCTATGGTGAACTCAGCGACTCTCTTAGGCATCATACCAGAAAACTCGCTTGGAAACACATCCATAAACTCATTCACGATCGGTACATCCACAATTCTTAGCTCGACCTCTTTGTTCACATCTCGCACACTACAGAAGAACAACTCACACCCCTTCTTTACCAACTTCTGCACTTGCATTGCGGAGATGATCCCAAAACTCTTAGGCTTTCCAAATCGTCAGTATGAAGATAACTTCCCTTAAAGGGTTTCTCAGCACTACCTTCTGAGCTTCACAATCTATCTTGGCCTTATAGAAACCTAACCACTTCATCCCCAAAATAACGTTTAGAATCAAATAAGGCTTTAACTAGAACGGAGTTAATAGAAAAAGTACCAGAAACTACGTCGGCAGACATTTCACCTTCATTGTGACTCATCACGAACAACTTCCGTGGAGCTTTGCTCTGGTTGTTGTTGTTTTTCTCATTAGCATGCTTTCCGTAGCTTCCTTGACCAGTCTGCGATCCCGTAGGCTTTGGCCCTTGGTTTTTCGATTGGTTGTACCCAGATCTTCCTTGACTACCATTCCCATTACCATTCTGTTCTTTCTTCTGCTTGGTGAAGCACTCAAATTCTCTATGCCCCTTCTTCTAGCACTAATGACAGGTCACTAGGTCCCCTTTGCAGTCCCTACCAGGATGGTTCTTGTTACACCTCTTACAGTTGTAACTTCTCTCAGACTAGCCCTTACCTTTAAAACCTTAGCCATTCCTTCCTTGGAAATTCTCATTCCTATTGATATTCTTCTTAAAATTTCCCTGATTCCCACCAGCATTGAAATCCTTTCTTTTCTCACCTACCACAACATTCTTCTTGTCACACCTTGATTGAAGAAATAAATATGGGGAGCTCTCCCATAAACAACATCTAGGGACGCAAAGGTCTCACCACCTAAACCCAATTAAATTTCTTCAGTCAACCCTTACTCAAACCTCTGAGCTTTCAGCTCTTCGGTCGCTACAACCTCAGGTGCAAATCTAGACAATGCTATGAACTTGCTACAATACTCATAAATGGTCATACTACCCATCCTAAGGTTTATGAACTCCTGAGCCTTTTGCTTCCTCATTAATGCAGGGTAAAATTTTCCTCTTAAAGCAGTAATAAAGGAATCTCAATTAAACCCTTCCACAACACTAATCCCGTCTTCATTTTCCTTCCACCATAAATCAACCTCATTTTTCAAATACAACACAGCCTGACCCACTTTCATTGCCTCAAGAGAGTTCACAGCCCCAAAAATCTTATCGAACTCCCTAATCCAGCTCTCTAAAAACGTAAGGTCAGCCTGCCCCTTAAAGAACGACGGCTTGATCTTAGCTAACCTCTCAAACATATCTCCCGTAGGATCAGGACGATCAGTCCTTGCTTGAGTCAATTTCTCAGCCAAAAGGCGGATAGCTGAAGCTAGGGCGATACCGTTGTTTGCCATTCTACATCGCGACCTGAAATTTAACGTAGGTCTAATTTAGGTTTCGATTCACAACTACTTGTCATTCACTACGAAGGCATCAAATTGATTTGATCATACAAGATCCCATCAAAATAAAATTCTATGGAATTATAATACGATAAGTTTAATCACTATAAACCATAACAATCATATATTCACGCATGAATAAATATTCACATCAATAATCACATAAAGATCAAATGAAACCAATAACATTAATATAACAAAATAACATACTCACTTGACTTCACAACCAATAGATTAATTTTAATTAAATTGAATAGTCAATGGATAGAGTTGTCCGAGCCAAAATTTGTCTTCAATACAGAAGACGAAGTACAGGCGCGATGTGCTCCCGCGACCAACGATATGTAATTAAATAAAATAGGACACGGTGGTCAATCAGGTCCCAAAAAAAGCCATGGGCTACCACCATGTACTCCAACTCATACTAGTCCAACACTTTAGACGTGCACAAGTCTAAAGCTTATTGCTATTCACTTTCCACTTTAAGTATTAATAAATTATTCGATGTTGAGACTCACAAAATAAGACAACCAACATAAATATCATGGATGCACAAAATTCCCAATTCATCTTAGGATTAAATATTGTGATCAAACAACTCAATTAATCCAATAATAAACCCATTCTTTAATTAATAACCAACCATCTTTTACTTGTTGACTTAAATCAACAATCAACCAACCTGTCAATAGGTAAAAAAACCAATTTTACTACACAAGGCACACAGTCCTTATAAAAGTAAATAATTTAATAAAAGTCCAAGGGAACAACATATTTCATGATCCAATAAAACAAAATATTTATTATTCCCTCATGTGAATTAATAAAATAAACGTTCCCAATCCATATGCTTGCATCAATCGTCCATACAAATATATAATATTCATCATAGGCAACATGCTTCACACAACGGCATAAAACGTGCAAATCCACTTGAATATAAGCCATATATGGACTATAAAAAGTTCCATATATATGATACTACAACAATCCTATCCTTAGAACATTATACTAGTCTAATAACACATAGGAATGTACGTACCTTGCGTATTCAATATGAGAGGCCACTTTCTCAACCTTAGAAATCACTCAAAGTATATTCTCCGCCTACCAAATATCAAAACGTTCAAGTATAAAAACCCTTAAAAATATATACTTTAATATTTAAAACCCACCATAAGTATACTAATAAAAATTTCAGCAACATATAATATCTTTAAAACTCTTTTAAACTTACTTTAACATAGTTATAAAGATTAAAGTATTCAAAATTTCATAAATTATAACATAGTACTATAGTTCTAACTCTTAAAAAATTTAAAAATCCATACTTCCATGCTCAAAAACCTAATTTAAACATATATATTAAATCTAAAATCTAATTCCTTCACTAAACTAATTATATAATCTCAAATTAATATTTAAATAGTCAAAGATACAAACTTTAATTATTAAATCATCAAAACAATACTTAAAAGATTAAACTACTCATTAAAATAATATAGAGGAGGAAGAGAAAAACCAAGAAAGGGAGAAGAGACGTGCGGCAGCCAAGGGGAAGAGGCAGCGCTGAGCTGCTGCCGACGGTCCGGTGAAAGAGAGAACCGAGTGGGAGAGAGAGATAGTAGAAAATTAGGTTTGCAAAACTAACCCTTGTGGGTTTAGTGAAGTGTGTTTGGACTTTTAAATTTACTTGATTGGGTGATTAAGTTGAATTGGGTTGTCATTTTGGTATGGGGATTTTTGGGCTCTCATGAGATTTATATAGGTTTGCAAAACTAACCCTTGTGGGTTTAGTGAAGTGTGTTTGGACTTTTAAATTTACTTGATTGGGTGATTAAGTTGAATTGGGTTCCTCTAACCCATCTTTTAAAATCTTATATAATACAACTCAAACTAATTAAATTATAAAATAACTTTCAAAGTACGACTCAATAAAATATTTGATTATATAAAAACATTAATTAATCCTTTGACTTTAAAAAATAGTCAACACTTAAGAAATTAATTATTTAAATACTAAAACATATATAAATATACTTTAAATATATTTATAAAATTCATAAAATTGTGGGGGATTACACTAAGCTAGTACGACACGAACCTTGGTGGTCTATTTTTGTTTGTTTCCAATACAGATTTCATCCTCGTCGCCATCACTCTCTATATCTAGTACATACCCATCATCCTCTACATCTGAATATAAATCTATTTCTTCCCATGCAGACAAGGCATTGAGGGAAGTGGCAAATGCTTGAGATTTTATAAATCTGCATTTCGCTTCAATATCGCTAGTCTTTGTCTTTCATAATTCGGTAGCACACCCTGTTGTCTCTCAAATTCAACTTTACTCCCCTTCATCTGCACATATAAGACAAGCAATAAGTTTATAGGAAAGTAACATATATCTAGCAAGTAATATATATGATAGAAATAATAATTTTAAGGGAAATATATATAATGCAATACATAACATAACTAGCAAGTAAACTATATAGTTTAACATCAGTACCATCAGATAGGTGTGTGGGAAGGTTTTGAAAAGCATAATACTAACCATCCTTGGTGTAATATTCAACATAAGAAACTTGATGTGCTTCAGATGCCAAGATAAATGGTTCTGCTTTGCGAATTGTCTTATTCTTATTAACTAAAGTAAACTCATCATTCGTTTCCGAGTGATACCAAACACACCTGAACCAGACAACACTAAATTGACCATGGTAAGACAACTCACTGATTTCTTCTAATGCACCATAATAGACAACGTGTCCCACGGTAGGATTTTGATTTTTGCTGCTAGAAAAGCTAGGTGTCAAAGCTTTCAAGCTAACACCACTATTTTGAGTAACCAAATTGGCATCACGCGTCATAGAGTATAACTTATAACCATTAACAGACTACCCAGTGTACTTTTTAACAACATAAGAAGGCCCATTTCATAACCATTTCACATGGCTTGGTACCACTTCCCCTTTTTCAAGCTTCAAAGCAACTTTCTCCTTAAACCAGTCCATGAAGCCCTTGCTATGATTTTGAGCATTATCCCCTTTTCTTTTCCTATGACGACTGAGAGACATCGTGTGCTCACTATAATAAAAATCAGACTTAGTGACCTATTTGTAAAGCACAAAAAAATGAAATAAGATTATATAAGATTATGTGTAGTTATCTTAACTAATGTATGTCTCAACTTCTTCACATTCACAATTAAATAAGATATATGTATGCGCCTGAGCCAATCTGATGTTGTCAATCATAGACCCGCGTTGGGTCTTCTTTGTGGTTTTTCCTTTGCCTGGGACCAGATGCCCGATTTTAGGAAGGAATGGATGTAAGATGTTAGGCTCGATAACGCTAGTTGAGAGAGTGTTTGATTGATCTAGATATCTAGCACAAAAACTCATACATTCTTTAGCCCAATTTCCTTCCTCCATTGATCCTTCTAGGCAAGCTTTATTCCGAACATCATTCTTCAACTGTTTGAGATACCACTCAATTGCATACATGCACCTTATTCCTACAGGACCACCTAGCCTAATTTCTTCAACCAAGTGAACAGGTAAATGGACCATTACGGAAAATAATGCAGGTGGGAAAATGCATTCAAGGTGACAAAGAACTTCAATTATCTCAGACTGAAGATTGTCAAGATCTCCAGCGCCAATGGATTTACTCCATATGCCTTTAAAAAACGGACAAAGTCTTATTATGGGAGTTGCAACATCTTGCGGTAATGTTGTCTTCACTGCAACAGGAAGCAAGTAATGCATCATAAAATGAGCATCATGGCTCTTATAACATGTGATTCTCCCCTCATTAACTTGCATACAACGAGCAACATTAGAAGCATAACATGTGGGAGTTTTGCATTCTTTATGATCTGATAAAATAAACGCTTCTTTTATAATGTCATCCAAAACCGTGATCTTGGAATCTCTACACCACCGCCTTCTAATTCTATAGGATGTAGGTTTGGCATAATTTTGAGGTCGACCATATCCCAACGAGCATTTGAAGTATCTTTGGTCTTCCCCGGTATGTCTAGCAATGTACAAATGAGATTATCAATTACATTTTTTTCAATATGCATCGCGTCGAGGTTGTGACGATTAGCACAATGCTTCTAGTAAGGCAATTTAAAAAGTATTGTGAACTTTTTCCATGGATCATTATCCGCATCCTTCTTTTTCTTCTTTTTCTTTCCTTTCTTTCCAAAACTGTTTGGAAAATCACCAATGAGGTCCTCATCTCAGTTCCTTTTAAACAAGAAGGTGGAAGTCTTTCCTCAATTTCTCCATTGAAGTTCCTCTTATCATGGCACCAAGGATGTGTCGGGTCCAAACATTTCCAAAAACCTGGATAGTAATGCTTGTGACTGTGGTTCAACCAATCACATTCTGTCTCATAATGACAATTAGGACATGCCATTTCCCCTCTTGTGCTCCATCCAGACAACATTGCATAAGATGGAAAGTCACTAATATTAGACATCAAAGCTACATACATGTCAAACCTTTTATCACAAGAAGCATCATATGTTTCTAGTCCAAATTCCCACAAATCCTTCAGATCTTTGATTAGTGGTCATAGATAAACATCAATATCATTGCTAGGAGATAAAGGGCCAGGAATGAGTAATGAGAACGTCAAGAACTCGTGCTTCATGAGCATCCATGGAGGTAAGTTATAGTTGATCAAAATAACTGGACATGTACTATGTACAATGCTCATAGAGTAAAATGGGTTGAATCTATCGGTGGCTAAACCTAGCCTAACATTGCGAGGGTCTTCTACAATCTTTAGATACAACTCGTTAAAGTCCTTCCAGGCTTGCCCATCCGTTGGATGTTGTAAATGACCATCTTTTTCACGACCGTTTGCATGCATTGTCATGTGCGTCGCAGTCTATGGGCACATATATAATCTTTACAACCTATTCTTTATCGGAAAGTATCTCAGAATTTTGGTTGGAACTCTATGGGTCTTTCCCTCATCCACCTCATCTTTATCATTCGATTTCCACCTAAGAGTCTTGCAAACGTGGCAATGTGTTGCATCTGCGTGCTCCTCCGAGTATAACATACAATCATTGCGACATGCATCCATCTTTGAATATTCTAATTCTAACGCTTTAATGAATTTTTAGCTTCATAAAAAGACGAAGGCAATTTTGCATTAGGTAGCACTTCCCAAAACAGTTCTGATATAGCACCAAATGCGACATTGGTTAGCTTGTAGACAACTTTTAACAAAAACAGGTGAATTGTAAAAGAAAGTTTGGAAATTTTTTTGCAGCCGGGGTATAACTCTTGTTGACCTTCTTCAATTAATTTATAATTTTTTTTGCATCTTCATTTGGCCCCTCTCTAAAAGTATCATGCAACAACCTCTCTATGTCATCATTCATGTTTGATGATACATCATGGTCAACTATCACCTTTTCTCTTTCTTTGTCCTCCCCTAACTCAAACTATTTATCTAATCTTGGCACAAAACCATTGCATATTATATGATCTCGAACAACATTCCTACGATGCCAGTAACGATAATTACAAATTTCACATGGGCAACAAATTTGATCTCCTTATGACTTAGTTGCAAAAGCTTTTTCATTGTATTCATCAGCTCCTTGCTCATACTCATCACTCCATCAAGCAAATGTCCACCAATTCTTAATTCTGCTATTTATTAATCTAAATATCTTAGAGATCAATGCAAATCATGTTAAATACAGCACTCATACATATAAAAGGTGAGATTATAACATTAAGTTTCTTAATAAAAAGTTATGGTTGAAACTCATTCTAATGGATCAACACAATAATGCAAAAGATTTCCTTAAAGTAGGTCTTGTCACTATGTGAAATCATAATTAATATAGACTACAAAATCAATTATTTTATGTATACTCCTATAGTAAAAGATATATACATATTAGCTTAACTATAGGAGTATACTTAAAATAATGAAAATATAACAGTTAGTTACAATAATGAAATTGTAACAGTTAGTTACACAACTGACTAATATGTATATATCTTTAAGTGTATATATATATATATATATATATATATATATATATATATATATAAGGGTAAGAAAAGTAAAATTAGGAGACCCTTCGCACGAGGGGAGCTCCTAATTCATCGTTTACAAGAATGTGAAGAAGAGCCGAGTCATTACAATCATCAATAAAAGAAACCGAATCTACTCGATGGCCGACATTAGCTACCCAATCTGCTGCTTTGTTTGCTTCCCGAAAAATGTGTCTAATGCTCCAAGTGTTGAACTGCTGGAGAAGGTACTTGATATCTTGAATAATATTTGCAATTTGCCAAAGGGGGGGGCAGAGGCCTTTGATGGTATTGATGACGAGGAGATTGTCACCTTCAATGTGGAGGTTGGTAATGTTTTCTTGCAGTGACAGAAGAATACCTTGGCGCAGAGCCATAGCCTCTGCAACGAAAACTTGAGTGTTACCTAAATTAAAAGCAGCGGCTTTAAGAACCTTGGCCTGGTGGTCCCGAATGATAACTCCCGTAGCGGCTGACTGATGACGAACCGAACCGTCGAAGTTGAGCTTGAAGTGAGTAGAGGGAGGTGGCTCCCAAGCGAAGAGGAGAGGTGAGATGTTGTGTGAAGAGGAGGGGGTTGAAGAATGATGTTGAAGAGGGATGCCACTTGCGTGGCATTCGTCAATTTTGGTTCTTAGGTTCCATTCGGAATGTAGGAATTTAGCCTTGCGCAGAATCCTGTGGACATTTAACTTAGTGTTTTTGAAAATAATACCATTCCTTTCTTTCCAAATACTCCATATAAGAAAAATTAATTTGCCCAATAATGAAGGGTTACGTTTTAGAGAATCTAGTACCGTCAAAAAGCTGGTGTGACTTTGTGTGTATGGAAACCATTGGTGTAGGTCGTGTAGTTGCCAAAGTGGAATTAGATTAGACCATGTGCCAAAGAGGTGATCCAGAGTTTCCTCATGAGAGTTGCAAATTCCACATGAGTTTGTGGCAATAATGTGTCTTTTAAAAAGAGTGGAGCGAAGCCCAAGACTATTATGACAGATTTACCATAGAAAGATTTGGAGTTTAGGGAGGATGTCAATTTTCCAAATCCATCTAAAAGGCCATTTTGTTCCATTAGGGTCTAGATTATGGGCTAACCATGTTGCAGTCTTGATTGTAAAATCTCCCGAAGGGTGGGGACCCCAAATAGGGGAGTCTAATAAGTCATTATGAGGGAGTGGAATTTCTTTGATTATGTTAATCAGATGGGGGAACAATTTGTCTTAATTTGTGAAGATCCCAAGTGCGATTAGGAAGAATGAAATTGTCAAGAGTAAGGTTTGGATCTATTTGGTTCATAGGGACATTAAGTAAGGTCATTAGATTTTTGTGATCACACCAGTTGTGAAGCCAGAAGAGAATATTTTTCGCATAACCAATCTTCCAACGAGTACCTTGTTGTAAGAGATCTCTTTGAAGAAGGATTTTTTTCCATATAGGGGAATCTTGAGGCTTTGGAGTATAGGAAAAGAACGATGACCTACGAAGATATTTAGCTTTCATAAGTTGGACCCAGAGACTTTTGTGGTCTGAAGCGATTTTCCATCCTAACTTCGCTAGGAATGCTTTGTTCATGGGAAGGGTTTTCCGCAGGCCTAGACTCCCCATTATTTTCGGTTGGCAAATTGTGTCCCAAGCGATCAGGGGAGTGCTGTTTTTATCTTTATTCTGCTTCCAGAAGTAATTTCGGTGCAGCTTGTCAATATTATGAGCTATATCTGTGGGGAGCATGGATCATGCGCAAACATAAGATGGGAGGGATTCTAGGTTACTCTGGATGAGAGTGAGTCGTCCTGCTTTAGAGAGGAAGTTCCCCTCCCAGTGATTGATTCTTTGTTCGGATTTTTTTAAGATACGTTTGAAATCATCTTGTGTCGGATGATAATTACTAAAGAACATTCCTAGGTAGCATCCTAAAGAAGATTTTGGAATCATGTTAAATTGGCTTGCCATATTATGTTTCCTTTGATTAGGGATTTTTTTGGAGAAGAGTATCGCTGATTTTTGAAAATTTACTAACTGCCCGGAGAGATCACAAAACTTGTCTATTACGTTTTTGAGGTTTTGGCAGGCGAAAGGTGTCGCCTTACAGAAAAGAAGATTGTCATCTGCAAATAACAAACATGGAATGTTTGTTGTTCTGGGGGAGAGTTTGAAACCTATTCCTGAGCCACGGGAGTGACTGGCGAGGGTGAGTTGACGAATGAAGACCTCCATAAACAAGATGAAAAGGTAAGGCGATAAGGGGTCTCCTTGTCTCAGCCCCCTTTATGGTTTGAACTAGGGTGAAGATTGGCCATTGACTTTGATGGAGTAAGAGACATTGGATACACATTCTTTAATCCATTGGATCCATTGAGTTGGGAATCCAAATTTTGTTAAGCATTGCTAGAGGAAGTCCCATTCTATTCTATCATACGCTTTCTCCATGTCTAGTTTTAGTGCGCACCAACCAGTATTATTCTTAGATTTGTGAAAGGTGTTTAGAATTTCTTGTGTTATCAAAATATTATCGTGAATGGAACGGTCTTGAGTGAAGGCGTTTTGCAAGGGACTAATTTCTCTTTGGAGAATAGGGCGCAGTCTATTGACTAGGATTTTGGAAATGGCTTTATATATAGTGTTTATAAGACTAATTGGTCGGAAATGACTAGGTGTCTCCGGGGCTTCCTTCTTCGGAATGAGAGTTATAAGGGTATGATTCAAGGAGGGGGGTAATTTCCCATGAAAAAAGAAGCTTTGAACAACTGTAGTAGTTTATTTGCCGATTATAATCCAGTGAGCTTGGTAGAATTTCCCTCCAAATCCATCGGATCCAGGGGGTTGATATCGAAGAAAGCATTTTTAATTTCCTCAAGGGAGACAGGTGAAAGAAGGCTTGGGTGATCATCCTCCGAAACAATAGGTTGGATGAAATTTAAGTCAATAGGCCTAAGAGGATCAACATTGCTTTGAAATCTTTTTCGGAAGGAATCTTGCAGAATTTTAGCGATATCTTCATGTGACGTAGCCCATTGGTCAAGATCATTCTTGAGCCTGCAAAAATGGTTGAGGAGGCTATTTGTGCTTTGATTTTATTGTGAAAGAAACGGGAATTTCGATCACCTTGAGTTAACCATGTTTTCCTTGACATTTTACCCCAACTTATTTGATTGAAGAGCAGGAGTTTTTCCCTTTGGCGGATCATTCGATTAATGTGGTCTATAAGGATGTGATTGTATGGCTGAAGCCAAAGTTTCCCTTGTAGTTCCCTTATGTGTTGTTCATTTCTAATGAGCTTATTATTGGTATGTCGATATTTTTGCTTTGCCCATGCTTTAAGATAATGCTTGATAAGTTGGCTTGTGTTGTATTCTAAAAAAACGAGAGCCTTGGATGTAGGGTTATTCAAAGATCAGGGTCGAACCGGAATCTGGACCGGACTGGACCGGATCGAAGATTCCGGTCCGGTCCTCGGTCAGAAGAAAATCCCGATTCCGGGTTTCCGGTCCGGACTGGTGGACTGGAATTTCGGATTTTTTAGTAAAAAAAAAAAGTTTTTATGTTAAAAAGTAGTAAAAAGTTAGAAATTTAGAAACCTACTATTTATAAACTTTAGAAATATTGTTATTAATATTATTAAAATTTTAATATATTTAATTTATAAATATTTTTAAATCAAATTAAAAATATTTTTTTTCAAAAAAATAAAGATTCCTGTCCAACAGGTCCAAGACCGGACCGGACCGGAAAAATTCAAGTCCAGACCGGACCGGAATTTCCGGTCCGGTCCAAGTCCAAATTTTTTCCATATTCTGGTCCACCGGTCCAGCCGATTCCGGTCCGGTCCGGTCCTGGACCAGTGAACACCTGTACGAGGATGGGTTTAAACCATTCTTTCTTGACAATGACATGTGAATCATTGTCTAGTGCCCAAAAATTTTGATATTTGAACGCAGGGGGCATAAAGGTTTTCCCATCATTTGTAGAGAAAATTACGGGTGCATGATCAGAAACTGTGAAGTTGTCATAGGTCACATTAGAGTGGGGAAAATCGTCAAAGAAAGGAGTATGACATACAGCGCGATCAATACGTTCAAAAACTAGAGGATTATGCTGAACACCCTTCCAAGAATAAGCTTGTTGGGCGCTTGGGGTGTCCATGGCCATAGTATTTGCGAGAAAAAATGGCAGGTGACGAAGTTGTGATTGAGTTAATAGCCTTCCCCCCAGTTTGTCATTATGATTACACATTTCATTGAGATCCCTAATTAACAGCTAGGGGTGACGCAAGGTCAGGCAATAAGAAGTGAGTTGTGTCCAATATAAATTCTTATCGATAGATTGAGCAGGAGCATAAGTACCAAGTATGACATAATTTTTGTTATTCGGTTTGTAGTGAATGTCTAAGTGCGCGTATCTATCAGTAATAATGTAATTCGTAACAATAAAGTTGGCATTATTCCAGCATGCCCAAATCCCGCCACAATGATTTACAGGATCAATTATAATTTTGTTATTGAAATGAAGTACGCGAAGTATGCGATTGCTATTGACTTTATTCGTTCGCGTTTCTAGAATATATAAAATGTCCGGTTAGTGTTTATTTTTTAGATACATTAGTTCAGCAAGAGCTTGGGGTTTTTTTCCCCCTTGAATGTTCCAACATAAAATTTCATGATATAACTATTTCTAAGGAGAGATAATTCTTTGGAATATGCACTGTAAGCAGTGAGAGTGGAACCTGCAAACATATAATGTGATCACTGCAGTGGGTAGCAGCGTGTAAAGGCCACTCTAAGCCTGTCTTTTTCGCATCAAGGACAAGAGGATGAACATCCCACAGTAGACCTTCAGTTTATAAATGAGTATATACGTAGCTTTATTATAGGCGTATTTTTTGGTTTCTTGAAGTAACTTTACTATAGGAGTATACATATTAGTTACATAAAGAAACCAATTATAAGCCTTGTCAATTCCTCGCCTTCGCCTTGTAACTGTAAGTTTATTTATCATTTCTTCTTGTTTGTTATTATTGGAATTTTTGTATTTCTATTTGTATCATTCACTTCTTGATTTAGACTGCTATATAGATTGAGGTGAGGAAACCCAATAGAAGCTTCAACAAGTTGTAGAGTGTATTACTATGAAATCTGGTGGTGGCGCTGCTGCTGCCAACGATACCAATTATTGTATTTTAGTAGCTTTACTATAATCAGTTAGTTACATATTTAAGTAGCTTTATATAGGAGTATCTTTAAGTTTTTTTTTTTTTTGACAACGGAAAAACGTACAAACAAAGGAATTGAACCTAAAAAGACATAAAGGGAAATAGAGAGGAGCGACAACGTTTAGCCAAATCATGTGCTGGAGCGACATCATCCCTGTGGACCTTGATGATCTGGCACCAATCAAACCGGGTAGCAAGAGAGCGAATGTCAGAAATAGTGTGATGGATCGAAATATCTCGCATTTTAGAAGATTGAAGAAGAGTAACTAACATACTCGAATCCGTTCGTATTCTGAGCCGAGTGAACGATTTAGTAGTAGCCTAAGTGAGCGCAAGGAGACATGAAACGCTGAGCATGACTGTTGTAATTTGGTATACCAGGTGCATCAGCTACCCAAGCGGCAGCACCATGGAGTGTATTCTTCACCCATGAGCCATCTATACACATATTAAGTTCGGGTGTGCCGCGCTTCTGACGACCAATATTGGCATAGAAAAAACCAGGGGCCGGCCCTCCTTCCAGAGCATGCTGCCTATCAGCCCTTACATCCTGGGTGAACACTAGATGTTGCTGCTTACTCCTCTCGATATGTTGCTGAAGAATCTCCACGGTTGCACGAGTCCTTCGGAAGATCTGCTCATTACGAGTTGTCCATATAGCCCAAAGCGTACCAATGTAATCACGCACATGGGGACTGTTCACTCCACCCTCATTCATGAAGCAAAAAATGCATTGCATGAGCCAACCCGTAAAGGTAGTGTGACTAGAAGCGATATATGGGCCCAGTATATCAGTAATGGCCCACGCTTCTAGAGCAAGAGGACAATCCCTCAATAGATGATGAAGAGATTCGGCGGCCCCCAAGCAAATCGGGCAACTATCCGAATCAGATAATAGACGTTGAAATAAATTAGCCGAAGTCGCAAGACTATTGTGCCAAAGTTTCCAAAGAAAAAGTTTCCATTTTGGCATGCTGTTCAATCTCCAAATTATGCGAAAGAAACGCATATGAGATGGAGTTGTCATGCTGTAGATATCGTTTTGCTGATGCTTGATAAGACAAGGGTAGGCTGATTTAGTAGAGTACTCACCAGATTTTGTAAGCGGCCAATATAAGGTATCCTCTGTATTAGTATCAGTCGGCAGTTCCAGACCCATAATTTGGCGAGCACTAGACGGGACAAAAAGACTTCGAACTTTCATTGAGTCCCAATTTGCACCGTTAGGGGAGATAAGATCAGAAACCTTAAGTCTAGCCGCCACAATAAGAGGAACTTCATCTTTCATGATTGGGATCTGCCCATTCACCCATTTATTTTTTGCGGCCCAAATGTGACTCCCACTCCCAACTTTCCAGGCACACTGCTGTTGCAGAATATGATGCACTCTTAAAATCCCGCTCACACCCCAAGAGGAATTCGGTCGTCGAATAAACCCTCCATTAGTATTGTAGACTCGAGATAGCAATAATTGCGGATTCTGGTGAATACGCCATGCCTTCCGCATTAATAAAGCATCGTTAAAAGTGCCCACACTTCGTAGACCAAGACCCCCAAAGCCCTTTGGGAGATGCAGAACCTCCCTTTTCCTCCAGTGGATCCCCCGGTTTTGCATACCAGACCAGAAAAACCCGGCGAGCATTCCATCAAGTTTATTAATAATGGTTCGGGGAATGCGGAACACTGCTAACTGGTGCATTATAGTGCCAATAAGAATAGAGTTGATGATGATCATCTTTGTTGACTGAGATAATGAACGATGACGCCATTGTGAAATTTTTGTAGAGACCTTGTCAAGGAGTGGAGTAAAATGCTGAATCTTTGAATCTTGAATATCCACCTGGATACCCAAGTACGTACCTAGAGAAGAATGAGACTCCATCCGGAGGATATTCTTATAAACTTGTTGGTGATGGGGTAAAATATTAGGGCTAAATTTGACAAAAGATTTTTGCAGATTCCACATTTGCCCTGAAATGCCGAAAAATCGCTCTATCATAGATTTAATATTAGTGCAGGTCGCCTCTGAGGCTCTGAAGAAGAATAGGGAATCATCTGCAAAGAAGAGATGAGAAATAGCTGGCCCTCTTTGACAAGAACGACTGCTTGATGTCGACACCCAGAGATGTCATTCGAAACAGAATGTCCATGCAGAACAAGAATAAATAGGGAGAAACAGGATCACCCTGTCGCAAACCAAATTTAGGAGCAAAAGGCTCGGTGACTTTGCCATTGATGAGTATACGATAAGAAACTGTGGAGTTGCACTGGTGGATCATATGAACCCATTTAGCCGGGAAGCCATATGCTGTGAGGATTTTGAGTATAAATAGCCAACTCACCCGATCATAGGCTTTATTCATATCTAGCTTAAGAGCAGCTAGTTGTCTCATTCCTGAACGTTGCTTGTTGATGATGTGAATTAATTCATGAGCAATGAGAATATTGTCTCCCATTTGCCGACCGGGAACAAAAGCATTCTGATAGTCCTCAATTATTTTGGGGAGTAGAGGTTTCATCCTATTGACCATACATTTAGAAACACATTATTAAATGACATTGCATAGGCTAATAGGACAAAGATGAGATACCTCCTCCGGAGAGTCCACTTTGGGAATAAGCACCAAGAGAGATCTGTTCCATTCTTTCAGGAGATGACCTGTTGAGAAAAACCGATTGACAGCCTGAATAACATGCGCCCCCAAGGTAGACCAGTAAGCTTTAGAAAATTCCGAAGGAAAGCCGTCTAGCCATGGAGATTTATCGTTCGCAATATCAAACATAGCTTCCTGAATATCCTTATCCGAGAAAGGTTACAATAAAGTTGCGGCATCTTCCGCTGAAATAGTGGGAACATCTAATTCTCGTAAAACTAAATCAATATTTTCTGCATGGCTTTGATAATTCTGCAACTCTAGAGCAGAAGGTGTGAAAATAGCTTTAAAGTGACCCATGATGAGAGTAACAACTTCCTGCTGATCATCAATCCAGTTACCATTTGCATCCCGAAGCATATAAACTTGGTTGCGACGCTTTCGATGTTTGATTCTATTGAACATAAAGGAAGAGGGAAGCTTGCCTAGTCGAATATTTTGATCTTTTATCCTTTGTCTCCAATAAGCATAAGCCATAGAAGCTTCATCCACTAGAGCTCGTCTGCGTGTCCCATAAAGAATGCCCTGAGAAATAGTATCCACACTTGCACCCACATCCCGGAGTTGCGACATGATGGTGGACCAATTTATACCCCAAAAAAGTTTTTTATCCAGACACCAAGCCCTTAGACGATCTCGAAGAATATGCAATTTTCGAGAAAGGATATACATGTCTGACCCTGCAATTTGTAAACCCCGTGTTGCATGAACTATTGCCTTAACTTCGGGCCAATGTAAGCACCAACTCTCGATTTGATATGGCCTACGATTTGAAAACAGCGGAGGCTCCGTATGCAGAAGAATCGGAGCATGATCAGAGACCGTAATTGGAATGTTTCGAATCACTGTATTAGGAAATTCCTCAAGCCAATCTGGAGAAGCATAAGCTCGATCTAATCGTTCCATGATTAAATCATTATTTTCCCGGTTGTTTGCCCA
Organism: Beta lomatogona; assembly: GCA_947646795.1. Classification (NCBI taxonomy): domain Eukaryota; kingdom Viridiplantae; phylum Streptophyta; class Magnoliopsida; order Caryophyllales; family Amaranthaceae; genus Beta; species Beta lomatogona. The sequence goes on from CANSNZ010000207.1 coordinate 331,240, forward strand.
AGTGAATCTCGGACCATAAAAGGGAATATCTTGCAGATTAAGTGAATGCTTCCAGATCACAATATCATCCCAACCCCTGATTAAGCTGGATCCCCCTAATTTATCGCTAAATTTCTCAACTTGATTTATATCACCTATAATTAGGAAGTTTTGATGGTGTTGGAGTAGACTCTGAAGCTCGCTCCACAGGCTTGAGCGATGTTGATGTTGCGACTCGCCATACAAGAATAGCAGATGCCTTATTTTTCCATTTCTAGTAGATATTTTACAAAAGATAAAGTGCCTAGTGCTACGTATAACATCAACGTCAAAGGGACCCGAACAAAAAAAGAACAAGACCACCCCTAGACTCCTGGGCATCTACACCACAAACGAAACGAGGATTAGTACTACGAAAAACATTTTGTACATAAGCAACACTAGATTTAGTTTCCTGCAGGAACAAAAAAAATGGAGAGTGTTGAGACAAAACCAGAATATATAAGGAACTGTCGGATTATCACTGGCATTTAATCCTCAACAGTTCCAGGAGAGGATATCCATCACTCCAATGAAGGCTGATTCGGATCAGCCACATCCCTTTCCATATTGTTGTCGTTGGATGAACTTGTTTGAGAGAGCTTCCTGCTGCGTTTCAAAGACCATGGACTGTGATCAGTCGGTGCAGAATTAGTTGCAGGCCTTTTCTTTCTGGCAGTGGAACCACTAGTCATCGAGCTAGAAGAGGCAGAGACATTTACAGGAGGCCGAAATCGTTTCCTAGGTCGTCGCATAACATCTTGAGCCAACAAAATGGGACTACCTCTGCCATAGGCCGGGGACCCCATACCCGAGGAACTCAGTTTCTCTGAAGATGAGTGTATTGAAGACCCTGTACTTGGAGTAGAAGGGTGCCAGTGAAAGGAGTGTGTACTTGATGCGACTGTGATCCGTGGCTGACTATACTTGCAATGGCCTAAAACATTCCGAACTAGGATAGGAGCACTAGCCGCTGAATGCTGTTAACATCCATGGTGAAGAGGGTGGGTGGAGCACTCACCAGGCTCAAAAGTAAACCCTCTACTAACACCCGGAGTAGGAACACCCTGATCTCCTGCCCGCCAGTTTTGACGTTGCACCAGACAAGCATTACCCGGCTGACTTATAAGTGATCGCTGGAAAGCACTAGGGTGAAAGGTATGAAGCGAATCAGAAGGCCTGCTGAACCATTGCACGGGCAGATTCGTGTGCAGAGCTTGTAAACTATCTGCATTCCCTGATGCATGTATAGAATGTGGTGAAACTTCCCTAACATTGGCATGAGATTGGTAAGGTGATGATGATTCATTGAGCGTAGTTTCACTTGAATCAGATCCGCTTGAATCAGATCCATGCATGTCATCCCTATCCTCATTCACAAAAATATGGGGATTCTCATCGTGCTCAAAGTTAGTCTCACAATTAGCATAAGAAAGCAAATCAACACGAGTGTTACGAAACTGAAACCGATCAGGAAGTCCCTCAATCATATTAGTATACAAAGGTTGAGAACTGTGACCATCGGAAATAGCCAAACCATTGGTGGCTAATTGGCCAAGATGAGACAAAAAGCGGCTTCGAGCTTTAAACATGTTATCAGGGCAATCAACCAAGCCACATTTCTTACAGAATTTAAAAACACCTTCATATCGAAAGAAAACCCATACCTGGGAGGAAGAAGTGGAAACAAAACAACCTGGAATTAAGGGACGAGATAGATCAACCAACACTTGGGCTCGGAGGTCCGGTCCCGATATATCAGATTCAATATGAAGAATGTGTCCCACTTGACTTAGGCCTTGAATGCCCCACTCCACATTCAAATGACTTAAGGGGAGCCCAGCAACCCTAACCCAGAGCTGAGCAAAGTCAAAATTGAGAGAAGAAAGCACCAAGTCACCAAACCCACGACGAAAACTGATTATGCGACCATCTATAATAGCAGTATGTTGTTGGAGCAAAGCTTGAGCATCTTCAGAACAAGAACATAAAAATATGAAATAGGTCCCTAACTTACGAACTTGAATAGGAGCTCGGCACACCCACCGATGTGAGACCATATTTTGCACTACCTCTTGTGAAGGAGGATGTCCGGCAAGCCTACCTATGACTGCCAGGTCCCAGTTGATAGGAGAAGCTGTTTGTGAAGCCAAGGGGGGGGGATTAACAGACCCACTCTGTGGTTAAAGTAGCGGGGAGGTTGAGTAGAGTTTAGGTTTGTCATATTTTCCTTTTGTGGTTTTTAAAGAGTATGAAAGGAGGATAATACTACAACAAGGAAATAAATCACAAACTACTTAGACGATGATACTCATTAAAAGGAAACGCAGATGCTTAAGCCAGCACTCGAGAATCGAGAAACAAACCGAGTACTCTAGGAACCTTGCATGAAACTGGTTGACCCAACCGACTTCGATCTTCGCTTTTTATGGAACTTAGTTGTGTGAAATTTCTTCAATACCACACGGACGTACGTTTCACCGCCTCAAATGAAAAAACGAAGAAAGTTGATGAAATAATTTTGTTGTTGTGAGTTTTAGTTATGTACTGGACCTAATCTTCACCTCCTCAAACGAAAAACGAAGAAGGTTGACGAAAGATCTTCACTTTTGGTGAATTTGAGTTGACTGAAAATTTCCCAGCTACCACACCTGCACGCTAGCCACCTGGGATAAGTATATGGTGGAATGAAAATGGTAGGAGTAGATTTGCATGAAGTTACAGAGGATGTCGGTGAAAGAAAACGGTGCCTTGGTGTTGAGACCTCACGTCTCAGTTGGGTTACTCTCAAAATGAGAGAAAATACTCTAGAAACCCTAGAGAGAGAAGTTCCTTTCGGAGTAGCTATAAGTTAGTAATAGGACTATAGGAGTATACTTGATCTTTAAGTAGATTTACTATAGGAGTATTTTTTTTGGTTTCTTAAAGTAGGTCTAGTCATAATGGGATAATGAAATTGTAACAGTTAGTTACACAACTGACTAGACCCATCTCCTAAAACAAACCAAAAAAAAAAACAAAAAATTCTATCCATTTCAAAGTGATAGGACACAAATAACTTATGTGATCAAGCTTTGTCAAATCCAACCACTATTTTAAATCAATATCATTAAATCGCACTAAAGCAGGACTTAAATGTTCGGATAAATAGAAACGGAAATGACCGAGGTAGAGAAATCAGATAGGTTGCGTTGTTGTTGCTAAACCCGTCATCTTTAACTAAGTAATTCGCTTAGGAATGGAACCTCATATATTCATACTTTATGTCTTTCGATTGTAAATTAAAGCTCTTTTTTTTTTTATGGAATCAATACTTTATCACCCATTTTATAACTACAAGCAACAATTTACAATATCCAATAGCAGTAAATAACTCTTAATATAAGAAGATCACACTTTGACATGAAAATTAGAATTCAAAGTAAAATGCACCCAAATAAATTTAGAGTAAGAAATTCAAGAGAAAAAAAAAAAACCACTGCAATCCCACTCCTCTATAATCAGCACCAACAATCACGAAAATTCTGCAGCACAATCAATCCCAGTCTAAGAGAATTCTGGCGAAGGATATTAACCCTAGACTAAGAAAATTCAGGCGAGAAAACCTGCTGATGAGTCCTGGAGACGGTAGAACTCCCGGCGAGAAAAGCCGACGACAAAATCCACCTATGAGTGACCTCTAATCAGCGAGAAGTTTTGGAACTGAAATTGGGGTCTTGGAACGACAAAAGCAAGCAGACGAG
>CANSNZ010000207.1:337500-502500 GCA_947646795.1 Beta lomatogona
AGCCGTTTGCTCTTTCTTACGTTTATAATTGTCTTATAATTCTATTTCTTTCTCTCATTTTTTCTTTCTTACATTTAGTTTCATTTTTTTTTCTTTTCTATTATTATTTTTTGTTTAAGACCTTTATATATATATAGCCATTTTAAGTTCAAAAGAACTTAAGCTGGATTGGAAGAGCTTCACTGTTTTTTCTTTTGACAGACTTTGTGAGATAGTTTCAACAAACAAAAAGGTTCTAATCAATAGATGTTTGGATGAGAAGAAGTCGTTTTCGATGTAAAAAGGATTATGTGAAATGAATTAATTAAGAATTTATCCATAAGGAATTAATTAATTCATTTCACATAATCCTTTTTACATCGAAAACGACTTCTTCTCATCCAAACATCTATTGATTAGAACCTTTTTGTTTGTTGAAACTATCTCACAAAGTCTGTCAAAAGAAAAAACAGTGAAGCTATCTCCAAATATTGTTATTTTGCATATATTCTTTATAATCAATATGTTATGCGTTATTTTGTATGATTTATTGATAATTAATATAATAAAAATAAGCTTTTTTCATTTTTTGATATGAACTACTAAGCTTTCCATAACTCTTACACCTGAAACTCACATTTTATGATAACGAACTGATGTACATTTCTAAAATATACTTTATAAAGAGGTTCCAGATTAGTATAAGAAATATTGTATATAGTTAGTGAACACAATCATTATCAATAATATATCTTATTTTCATAATTTAGTATGGTGTACTTAAAATATAAAATTATCAATAATTTTTTTTTCCGATAGTGGAGGAAGTAATTGTGAAGTAATATACAATGATTTATGAGAGATATAAAAAAAATAGGAAAATTGGTTTCAACACCCTGAACTATAGCGCGGATGCACCAAATAGCCCCAACTACGACTTATAGCCAGGATACCCCAAATTACGGACCTGTGTGCATTCCGTACCATAAATGAGGTCAATGACCAGAATTCTCACGGGCTATAAATCGAGTGCTAGATATTGGGCAGCCATAGAAGCGTTTTCCTTGATTGTGGTTGAACTTCCAAGTAGTTTGGACTACTGCAGGCAATCGATGTTGACAGTAAACCCTATTATTACCTAAACTGGTATTTGAATTCTTCTTAAAACTTGAAGATGAAGCTGAGCTTATTGTTTTTATGCGGATTTAACTCTTTCAGAATTTAGGGCTCATTTGCGAAGAAAGAGGGAATTTGGAGAAGTAAGAGGGAATTTGGGAAAGAAAGTCTTTGTGTTCAGTTGAGGAAGGAGAAAATGAAGGGACGCGCTAAAATTAGGATTAAAAAAAGAAAATAAGAAAGGAGGGAGAATCCGGTGATAATTTTGGGCACCGACCTCATTTATGGTACGGACTGCACCAAGTTCCGTACTTTAGGGTGTTCTGGCTGTAAGCCGTAGTTGGGGATGTTTGGTGCACCCGCGCTATAGTTCAGGGTCTTGAGGCCAACTTTACCAAAAAAAATATCATATGTATAAATTGTTGTGCTAATTATGCATGTTTTTCGCCACTTTTAAATGAAACAACAAGTATTGTGTGCTCTGGATGAATAATAAAGTTATTGTCAAACCAATTCACTTAATTTTATCCAAAATGTATCATTTCTAAGTCAAAATGAGTCATTTTACAAGCTAAAAGAGGAAACTTTTAAGCAAAGTGTAATTTTCAATCTTAAATCAGTCACTTCTAGATTAATAAAATTGATGTATTTAAGGCAAAAAGTTACCCCATCTCACAATAGTTTATTGTATATCTGTTTTACTAAAGAATTTGTATAAATATAATAGTCAATCAATATTTTTTACTATATCTAATCAACAAAAAAAACTTCCAGTGCATTTTATCATGACATTAGCTAAATCAGTTATGATCCATGAGCCGGTTTTAAAATATATTTTTATTACATGATATGATTATAAAAAATTTAAATCATGAGCTAATATTCAAACCATGATTATAGGAGAAACATCCTAAAATCTTAAATTTATAAAACAAAATATTCCCGCGCATTTTAATGTGTTTTTTTGTTTCATTCATGATTATAAGATTTTTAAAGTTTAAAATGTTGTAACAGAAAAATTTTATATATCATGAAATATAATTTTAAACTTTTATATTCTTTCAACCTTAAATGCATGAATTCTAATAATTATGATTTCAATAAATTTGAAATAAAAACATGTACTTAATAAATAAAACAATTCATCTGTCATCTGTATTATGCACGGGTCAAAATCATACCTACATACAACTTCTCGTGCATTTTTGCACGGGTTAAAAGCTAGTTTAATATATATTATAATGTCATATATGCTATTGCAACGGATATTGGGTAAGCATTGCAATAGGTTTAAAAGTTGTTGCATTTGAACACTCTAATGCAACGGTTTAGTATACCCGTTGCAATTGGCATTGCACTAGTATGAACCATTACAATACACCGTTGCTTTACCATACGTCGTTGCATTTTGGTGTTGCATTACCGTAACCCGTTGCATTGTGGTGTTGCATTTGCTTCAAAATGTAGTAGTGCGGTGCGTGAATCAGTGAGTGTGATGATTGAAGGAGTAACCATGGCTATTTCAAACCATTGTTGGGCTTATAGAAGGCTTAATTCTTTGAACTTGTTTGATGGTTTTGACAGAAAACATAGATTGCAAAGAATGTTTATGAAATTGTTGACTTGTGAAGAGGTAGGAGTAGTTTATTCGGTGCTTTAGGGTGCAAGATTTGATATGAATTAATTAAGCATGGTTATGTTTTTAGGATATTACATGCTGTTTCAGCGCATGCACGACAGTTCATTGCGCATGTGTATCAACTATTGGGCACTCAACAAGCTAGGTCACCATGCATCAAGAAAAGTATCTGGTTCCTTTGGTTGCCAATGTGTTCGACAAGCTTGATAAGCCACTATATTTCACTAAATTTGATTTATGACTCAAGACTTATGGTATTGGCAAGTGCACATAGCTCAAGGAGATGAGCCAACGACAGTGTGCGTCACTCACTATCGTCTCACAAGTTCTTGGTGATGCCTTTCGGCCTTACTAACCCGCAACCTACATTTTGCTTCTTAATAAAGATCTTTGTAGTCATTTTTTGATATGTTTGTATTGGTTAATTTTGTAGTCAACTATTCTAATTATATCCTCGTGTACAGCGACACCTTACAAACTGTAGAAATGTTTTTATTGCATACACAGGTTGAGCGTGTATATGACTACCTACAGACACATAATCGTGTCTCTCCATTTAAGGATCTGATGATGAAACATACCACGGTCTTAATTGGTCCGAACCAAGGGCAGAGCAGTCCGAATAGCCATCCCAAAACTATTTCAAAAAGTGTTAAATTCCTATTTTAAAGCCCAATTAGTTATTCATGATAATTGATAATATATTGAGCTCAATCCTTTAAAAAGCCCAATTAATTTTTCATTGATAATTAATTGTTTTATTATAAATAAAATAAATATTTTCAAAGATATTTTTATATAGTTAAAATCGGATTTTATCCAATAAAATCAGATTTCCGGAGTTAAAAGATAAAAGAAAATCTTTAAAACGCGTTTTATAAATAAGCTGTGAAAACGGGTCAAAAGCAAGGCGGTGCGCTGAGCACACCAACGTGCGCCTAGCACACTAGCCTGCGCTAAGCGCACAACCGTGCGCCTAGATCACCAGCCTGCGCTGAGCGCACAATCATGCGCCAAGCACACAACCATGCCACGTAGACTTGTGTGTCACACAAAGACGTACGCGGAGAGCACTTCTCTGCGTGATGCACGTGCTGTCAATTTTATCTTTCTTTTAATGCGTGTGCCACGTGGAGACTGATGATTGGTCATGACGCGTCAGGCGCACCAATGTGCGCCTGACACGTGTGATTGTGCGTCACACAGCTGACTGCGCCTTGCGCAGCTGGCGCGTGGCGCAGCTGGCGCGTGAAGCGCAGTTTCCTTTTCCCTATAAATAGGTCTTGATTTTCGTATGGTTTTCCAACGGTTTTTATCATACACTTCGACACATTACGAACTATTACGAATTCTCTCTAAAACTTCCATAATTTTCAATACAAAAACACATACAAAATACATACTGTCAGGTTTCACGATTGCTCGTACCGAAGGTTGTCAATGTCTTAGACCCAAGCCATGGTATAATCTTGAGGGTCCTTGGATAAATTATTATTATATTGAAGTTACTAACTAGTTCTTTTCTGATGTAGGTCTTCAATATAAAAAGCGCACTTTTGTACATTCTAATCCTTCTTTCTTTTTTATTTATTTTTATATATTGTACATTGCTTGCCTGATTGTCATGTTCATGCTTTCATCACCACATATGTTATTTTAGCTAATCAAGACCTAAAGAACTGTTTTATATTAATCAGGTAATTTGGACAACCTGTTTACTTCCCTGAAATTTTGATTGCCTAATAACATATCACTAAAAAAAATAGTCTTTTATGTGTTTCCTGAACCAACCTAGACTGAATTATTTTTAGGGTGCATGAAAATATTATTTGGTTATTCTATTGCATAAAACATGACTTGAATCGATATTTAGTAAAGGCCATCAATGGGTGAATTTGATTCATGATCTTATTCGTTCCCTCACCCCCAAACTCAATCTTTGGTTCATTTTGACCATATGTGGAGTCAAGACGGGAAAATCTACATTGGATAAGTCCCTTATTTGTCCGTACGATTTCCCAATATCCAATTAGGTTTACGAGTCTTCCTTTAAAGACTTATTGGCGACTTCAAAATATTTTTCAATAAAACCTTTACAATGAGGTAGTCAAATACGCGCTCACACTGCGTAGGCGAAGTAAAAACACGCCTACACTACCTCATTGTAAAGGTTTTTGTTCTGAAAACTTTTCGAAAAAGAAGTCACTAACAAGTCCTTTAAGGAAGACTACTAAACCTAATTGGAATTTGGGAAACCAAAGGGACAACTTATGGACTTATCCGATTAAGATTTTCCCGTCATGACTACAGAATTGGTTAGTGAATCAAAGTTTAAGTTTGGGGTGAGGGTACGAATATGATCAGGAATCACACTCGCCCATTATTGGCCTCTTTTTAACATGATTCATGTTGGAGTTTTATTCAATTAAACATGCAAGTAATATAATATGTTTATGCATTGTAAAAGTTAATCAATGTTGATTCGTTAAACAGATAAAACACTAATTTTTAGTGACATGTTATTTAAGCAATCAAAATTACTAGCAACCTACAGATTGTTCAAAGTATCTGAATTTAATATTGGAACATTTATTTAGGTCCTTGTTTAGAAGAAAAAAGCATATGCGGTGATGAAAGCAATAAAAACATATTGGCATGCATATGAATAATATAATTTATAGAGATATAGACAAACAAAGTTTAGAGGTGTAGAATATACAAGAGCATGAATTCTTTAAGGATCTACATCATGAAAAGTAGATTGCTAATAAAATAAGAATCATATTGGAATTGCCTCTCACGAATTATACCTTTGTCGCCTGCGTCTTGTATAACGGTCCACAGGAGAAGCAATCTTGAAATTTTAATGAAGATATATAATGTGTTTAAAGTGTTTTAGAGAGTATTTTCGTGGTGTGAACGTGTACGTAAGTCCGTACAACACGAGCCTATTTATTGGGAAAAAAATCAAAAACCACGCTAGAAAAGATAAAAACACTGGAGAGCTTAGAGCACGGTGCATGCGCTACGCACACACGTATCGTGCATGAGCACTGCAACTGTCACAGGCTTCATGCGTCAGTGCAGATGTTTCTGCGTTTATGTGTTTTGGTAACTGTTTCAATGTTGCGCGTGCGCATCCTGGTGCACTTGATGCATTCGGCTGCGCTTTACGCAATTCTTACCAAATTTTGTTTGTTAAAAGATCTGACCAAATTTTGTTTGTTAGATTTGGAAATCGGTTATCTTACGGAATAAAATCTAATTTTCATAATATCTTTTTATAATAATTGTCAAGAGTAATTAATATTTATAAAAATTCTATTAATTATGAGGAATAAGTAATTGGGCTTTTCGATAATGGGGACCAATTAGGACAACGAAATCTTTCATCATTGGATACTAAAACGGGAAGACACGCTTATATAACTACACAAACCCATGTGCAGCACTTGCATTCAATGCATGATAGAGGAGATAATGACAATCATCTATTGCTTGTAGATATGTGGGCATAACTTTCTCTGGAGTAGTTTCAACTTTCACCATCACGATTGTTGGTGTGGTGATAAAATGTATTTAAAACAGGAAGAAGCTAGGCCCTAAGCAAGCTCGATATCCAAATTTTCTAGCGCAGTTCGACTATATCATGGAGTACAAGTTGGGTAAAGTAAAGATGGTTGTGGATGCTGTCACCCGAATAATAATATGCTCAGGAGCGCAGTGTCTCTAGGAACATTCTTGAATAGACCAAGGAGCGTAGTAAGCTAGATACTTTACAAAAGAGGCCCCTTAAAATAGACAAGAAGAGGAAATAAGAGGGTTCTAGCTACACACTTAATAGTCACTTCCTAGAAATACAAGCATCATACTCTTCTTTGTTGCCTTATGCCCCTTACAAGCATTATATATATGTGTGTGCGCCGGCCCGTCCCTGAGCCTGGGCAAGAGGGGCGTTTGCCTAGGCCCCAAAAAGGAGGAGCCCAAAGTACACTAATGTCAAAGAGTGAAAGAAAAAGAAAAGGAATTGTTGAAGTGTGAACACACTCTTGGTGGGAAATCCCACTTTCTTCTCTCGCCGATTCAGTTTTCAACATTGAAGAAAGCATTCCAAAAAAAAAAAAACCATCCAATCTAGAAATTTCTCGATATAACTTCCTCCAATCCCCATATCAGCAGTCTTCCTACCTTATTTATCACAATTAATTCCCCCCTCTTGCCAAATTCAAATCCCTAATCAACTTAAGATGATATCTTCAATCAATCATCTCCATCTCCAATCAACACTCACCTATAAATAATTATCCTTTTATGTTCTTAACATCTCAGCATATCTCCTTCGTTCTTCTAATTGTTTTTTTCAAATTCTAGTTTCAATTCAAACTGAATCTAAAATTTGGTTGCCAAATTGTTAGAAAGTTTGAAGAATTAAAGTTTGTTTGATGCTCCCAAAAGACATGATCTAAGTGCTTCTTGCTTTCTTTCTTCTTCGATTATCAGTTTTCGTTTGCTTCCTTCGTAATTTATCTCGCTATTCTTTTTAATCCTTGATTAATTCTGTTCCGGTATGGAATAAGTGGTTGGGAGTGAACCGGTATCTCCTCAGTAAAATGAGTCGGTTTGATGTCCTGCAAGACAAAACACGTAAACTAACCTCGGGGGTTGATCCGAGGAACGCCCCTCCGATGCCTAAGTCAGTAAAGGATAAAGCGGGTATATCTCAAGTGGAGTATATTAGTATATGTGAACGTACCTGGTGACTCAGATCATGGGATATTTATAGGAGCCGGCAATGTCCTTAGCAAGGTAGGACACTGCTCATATTGGTTGGATACATTTCTATCCTCTTCTGATACTTATCTTTAGGCCCATAGGCGGATTGAGCAAGTATTGGATCAATTCAGGCCCATTTGACAATGGCCCAGGTGATGGACACCGGTAAAGTATATGAATATAACCGGCATGAAGAATACACCGGCATCGGGCTTTGACTGAGTAAATAGGGTTCCTTTGACTGAGGTGACCATGACGGTCAATGGCGGTCTAACTGGACCGGTAGGGAACTTATACAGCCCCCATACAACTAGCCCCTAAGCCGGTATGTCTGGTACAGGCATATCCTTCTTATTCAACATTGAGTCGTTATGGATGGTATGAAAATCATGTTTTCATCCTGAAGCCGTTTAGAAATTTCCGGAAACGGGGTTAGTTAACGGAATACGAATCGTCGCCTTGATCTTCGTGATGATTTGACTAGCGTGTCAGTAACTGCCTACAGCTGTTTCTGAGCCGAATTCCACTTGGCATGATTCGGACGGGAAGACGAAGAGTCGCCTGATCTGAGCCCTGAAGCCCTCTATAAATAAAGCTCGCTTTTGCTCATTGTCACACTATTCCCAAATTTTCGAGCGTTAGCACTCCGCGAAATTTCTCTGAGCCTTAGCGTCTCCTTACTCTTCGTCGTGACATCCCAAGCCATTTCTGCCAGCCTTATTGGCGATCAATCGTGCTTTTCCTTGCCAGATTTCTTCATCCGAGTATTTGCCTTCACGCTCCTTTTTTAGCCACATTTACATTTTAATCATGTCGTCCAATTATGATTCTCAAAATTTATCTGAGGACCTTTCCTCTATGACCGATAGTGACTTTAACTCCAAAAGTAAATCCCCTAATCCTGCTCTGTCTGCTAGCTCACCGGTAGTAGACTTGACTCAAGAGCGCAGGAGTAAATCGAGTCATGACTATAGTACTTCTGGGAGGGCACATGGGGAAACAGTACTTCATGCCTCTCCTTTGACCGCTATCCGGGCCTTTGGGGCTGCCATAGGTGTGCCGGTATCCGGTCAGTATGGCACGATGCTAGGTTTAGTGGAGCGTTCTCCACTGTTGTTTCCCTCCCTAGCTGGTACTTCTAAGAATCCCTCTGGCAAGCCCTCATCCTCTAAACCGACCGAAGTGTTGGAAGAAGGAGCACCAAATATTTCTTCGTCTGATGACGAGATCGAAGAGGAGGATGGGCGGGAGACAGATGAAGTATCCTCTGTCGGTTCGGAGGATGTGGATAGCGTCCTTCGTGATATGATGTCTGATGAGGAGTCGACATCTCTGGAAGCCGACGATGACGAGGATCCTTCTGAGATCATACCGGAGGATGATGACGAGACATTAGATGATCTATACATACCGCCATGCGAGGCTGGCAACCCTTCTTTTGTCCAAATCGATAAGAGCTAGAGGTGGACGGCATTGAATAATGACTTTTATAGTAAAGGAGCGAAATATTTCGCTTTTCCAGACGGCTACGAACTCATCATGCCGTCTGAAGGTTGCCGGGTAACTGACTGCCCACCTGGCCATGTGGTGGTGTATGCGCACATGCTGGACTTCGGTCTTAGATTTTCTCTCGACCCGCTCATCGTCAAGATCTTTAAAGCCTGGAATATCTCTTTATCCCAGCTTACGCCGTTATCATGGCGTAACTTAATTTGCTATGCTTGGACCGTCCGGTATAAGAGGTTTCCAAAAAATTTGTTATATATGTTCCAAAAAAATGGTCCAGGCATAGCAAATTAAGTTACGCCATCACTTCTTTTGAAAATTATCATGATCACATGTTAAGTAATTAGGTATTAGATATAGGCTTTGTTTAGTTTGATGGAAAACATTTTTCATGGAAAATGGTTTCCCATGAAAACGTTTTTCTATGAAAAAAGCAAATGAATATTAGCTCTCCTTTGTTGGTTTGCTGGAAAACTATTAAGCTAAGAAGGGAAAAATGGAGATGTCGGGAATGAGAGAGTGGGGGAAAAGAGTTTTCCTTCAAATTTTGGAGCAAAATTTTTACAAAGGGATGGAAAATTCTTATCCACCTTAGTTTTTCTTTTTAAAATCCCTTGTCAAACTAAACAACGGAAAATCGGAAAAACAGTTTTCCACGAAAACGTTTTTCTACCAAACAAACGGGTCCATAGTGAAACATGTTCGCTAGTGATATTTTATTTCATGTTTTTTGTTTCTCATAAGTTATCATAGAGCATATCTAATGCAACGATTTTTTTTAAAACTATTATTGGTTAAACCTACAAGAAATTTTCATAGTTATATTTAGTGTTAAGATAAAACTCATAAAGATGTGGAGTTTTTCTTACTTTTTTGACAATTATATTTAGTGGTGTTATGATAAAACTATTATTGGTTAAACCTACAAGAAAGGAACAACATATATATTTCTCCAGAAATTTGAATCACAATGTAATGGAAAGTATAGCATTAGGCTCGATAGTCTATATTTCAATAAAATAACTAGTTTTTAGGCCCGGGCGATGCCCCAGGGGTTCTCTGTGCTACAATTTAGTAGTAGTTAAATAAGTCATCTCATACTCATTTAAAAAAAATCATCTCATTCATTATATGGATTTCAAAAGTTTTCCATTCATATATCATCATTAATCTTGATTATATAAGCAATAATAGTATCGTGGAGTGATGGTTGGATCTCTTTCTTTCATACTTGAGGTTGTGGGTTGAAATCTTCACATTAACAATGCTTCTTTTTTTATTATATGGGAAAGACGTGGATAGAATGATACTGAATGAGGGATGGTGACACGTGGCATATATACGTTCTTAGGAACGTAATATATTAGTATAGATATTACTCTATAGTCTATATCAATATAATCAATATTTACGATCACTGGAGTTGTATTAACTAATAAAGATGGTTGAGGTAATTTTTTTACATAAAAAATGAGATATAAGTACCTTTTACACTCAATTACATTTAAAAAAGAAACTTTTTTTTTTGGAAAACATAGCAAGACTACTTGCATGGTATCATATTCATAAAATAATATTTGTATTATAAAATAATCTGAAATATATAAGTTCATTATACAAGAAATTAACATACAACCGTCCATTGCATGAACAATTGCCATGTTACAATATATATTGAAATTTATAATTTTAGGATAATGAAAATGGATTATTAGAGTTTTGGATAAATTAAAATTAGACTTGGGCTCTGTTTGGCAATACTACCTGATATGTAGCTGAAACTGAAAAGTTAGCTGAAACTGATAAGGTATAGCTGAAACTGATAAGGTAGCTGATTAGTTTAACTATTTGGCAAAACTAGTTGCATAAGTTGATTAATTATTTAAATTTTGTAATTTTTTTATTATATATATATATATATTTCAACACTAATTTATTTCAATGTATTTAAATAATAAAATAACAATATAAATATTTGAAATTATATCCCACTTGAACAAAAATATTTCGCTACTTCTCCATAAGTAATTATGAAAACAATTTCTCTAAATTTATACTATTATATTATGCGTAGCAACCGTCATAATACAAAAAAAATACGATACTTGTAAAACATAATAACATATTATTTTCTACTCCATATTTGACTAGCAATACGGTCACGAATTAAATCCATCTCTTTAGAAGTCTCTCTTGAAGTTTCGCTACTTCTGGAATTAGCAACGTCCAGGATTTCTTCGTTTGGCATATAATCCGGATTATTATCAAGCATACTAAACATAATTAAGGTCATTTGTTGAACTTTTTCGAATGTAGTTGTGTAAGGCAAAGGTGCCCATTATGCGTGATGTCAATTTGATTATTGATGCTGAACTGTGGCATTTGTCGTAATATTTTTCATCTTTTTTTCAAAACTCAAAATGATCTCTCGATACAATTTCGAAGGGAAGAATGAGAACGGTTGAAAGCTTCTTTTTCATTAGTTGGTAGCTCATGTTGAAATTCATCCTTATGATACCTTGTCTTTGGATCTGGTTCCAAATAGCCTTTTCTATCTAGATATCCTTTATCAACCAAATAATACTTACCTGTAATAGATTAATAAAACACTGGGTTAAAAACTATAAAACTTCAAGTAATTATTAAAAGAAGATCCTATGTACCTTCCAGTGCTTTTGGAAAGTTCAATTCTGGTGTATGAAGTGCATGAAGAAAAACATGAGTGTCATGAGTAGATCCTTCCCATCCAACAGAAATGAAAGTGAAACACATATCCAAATCACATGTAGCCATGACATTGAAAGTAGGGCTTCCTTTCCTTCCTATATAACGCAGTTGCTCTGCCTCAGGAATGCATGCATTTATATGAATGCCATCAAGGCAACCAATAACAACATCCTATTATATTTAGAAATAATGAAGGATAAATATGCTTAAGTGATTATGATAAAGGGTGTAATATTATGCCAATATTTAATTACATTGTATAATTATAAAATCTCAATCTGAGTTTATGAAGTCGTACCTTAAAATATGGCATGTATCTTGAGTCATGTTCAAATTGAGCTGGTATATCTGGAAAGCTTCTATCCTTTGGCTTTATTATATCACGTGCAAGACCCATATAACCCCTACTTCGACAACTAATTGCTTCTAGAACTTCATCAAATACTCTACTAATAGTCCCACCAGAACGTTGAAATCGTTTTGCTACCTCTACATTAGATATACCCAATGCAAGAGTACAGATAAATATACCGAGTTTTTCAACAACAGTCATTTTCTTACTTGGTTCTAGTCCATATGTAAGATGTAGTTCTTCACACAATTTTCTAAACACACTTGATTCCATCCTAGCTAAAAGTATTTATGCATAGTATGTAATGTCCGTTTAAAACATCGTTCATCCAGTCTTCTCCTTAATGGTTGGAATTCATGCATGGTTCTTTGTAGATATACTTACAAAAATATATATGTTGCTATAGCACATGTATTACATGTTGTTAGCACCCAAAATAATTTATGTCTTTTCTTCTTTCTCCTTTCAATGTTCATCGTGTGTACCTAGTAACCATATAATAAGACTGCAAAATTATAATCAAACATACATATAATTTTATAACACACAAAAATATAATTCAAATTTTGTCACTCACGAGTGTCCGTAGATAAAACAATAACATGTTATACAAACTACTAGTCTTATTGACTACATTAATTTTATAATATCGAAATGAAACTAAAACATAAAACCAACAAAATGAGCCTAACAGGAAACCGTTCATATGCCTTAAGTATGCATGTAATCCAACCAAGTTATCCTTGATTCATCATTGTCCATGTTTATGAAAATTTCTCTTCTCGCACCGTCCTCGATCAAACGAACTAAGAAGCACAATAAGTCACTATGCTTTATAAGACCACATCCAGAAGAACACGTGCCATTAATAATATTCATTACTGCAACAATACTACTATCATTATATGTGCATTGTGTGTTTACACTACCAAGATGATCAGCATCTGACTCCATTAATTCCAATGCTCGACTACAAGTGTTTACCATAATGTTAATGTGACTAGATAACATAGCCGACCCACTAGATTGTCTTCCCTTACGTTTCATTGGTATGGATATTGCCGTTCTTGTAGCACATTTTTTAGGTTGCTTAGAACATCTAGTACCATTTTTACCCTTTAGGTTGGAGCGCTCACTACATGTAGTATCCTAAGAATCAGCATTCGGTATTTGAGTGTTAGATTTACCATTAACACCTAAATCAGGTGTTTGCGTACCCCAATCACCACTAACAGAAAAATTAGGTACTTGGGATGAGACATCTTTTAGTAAATTGCTATAAAAATTTTGCTCTTGACTATCCACATCATCTAAGTCAGGATAATATTCAAGGTAAATAACATCCTGAGTGCTCTGATCATTTTCACTAACACCCTCATGGTTATCCTGACCACTTCTTTCATCTTCCATATTAACCACAATCACACTCGATGGGTCAATACTTGTTGACACAACATGTTCACCAGTAGCATATCCATCTTGATACACCCTATTTCATAAATCTTCGATCTCGGGAGCTCGTCCTTTATTTCGAAACTTTTTTACTTTAGGTTTCTCCTACAAAATGAAAAAGTAGTATTATAAATTTAACTTACACAAAACAAATCTATTCAAAAAAGTAATATGATACTAACCATAAATTTTTTTCCCACCATTCATTTCTGAAGCTTTGATCTTTCCCGTAGTAGGGTCCCACCCAAGCCCAGTTTCCCCTGTACTTAAGCATTTCCAAAGCTGCCAATCTCTCCTTATCCAATCATACTTATTCTTCATAATTTTTATTGAACATTTCCGCTTAATTCTTTTCTCAAACTCATCATGAACTAATACCCACTTAATTGCACGTCCTTTTACTTTATCATCAGATGAGGCGATCAAAATGTCACCAAAAACTATCATGTCATCATATGTCCATATGAAATTCCCCTCCGTTTTATCATTTGTTGGCGTCATCTATAAAAAAAGGGATTTTCCATATCAAAATTACCACTAACAATAATTTTCAAGCAATCCTAAAATGTTCAAAAATGTTTATATTTTCCAAAAATGATAATGCTCCTGAGTCCTGACTGATATCTTAGTTATAAAAGGATTGCAGCGCAACACAAGTTCTGAAGTCTATGTAGACAAAAGCTATCAGGCAGACATGCTAGTGTTTTAAGAAACAAGCCAAAGTAGTGCCAAACCATATCATCATTCTTCATTAATCAAATTAACAAAAATAAAACAAAGTACACAGTAATTCCAACATTTTGCTATTAAATTATTTCATCATCACTACAAAAATTAGAGCATTATAGAAACAAATTATGGCAACGAATTTTTAAATTGTTGATAGATAGCAACATATATTATTTTTTTGTTGCCTATTATAAAGTAACATTTTTTACTCAACAAATAAAAGTAACATATTTTTGATTTGTTGCTATTGGAAACTAGTTGTTTTACTATTTGTTGCTAGATAGCATCATATTTTCGATTTGTTGCCATTTAACAACAAACTACGACAACAGATATTTGGCTTGTTGTCATTAGAAACAATTAATTTTACTATTTTTTGCTAGGTGGCATCATATTTGCGATTTGTTGCCATTTAGCAAAAAATTACGACAACCAACTTTGGTTATGTTGACATTAGGAACAATTAATTTTACTAATTGTTACTAGATGGCATCATATTTCCAATTTGTTGCCATTTAGCAACAAATTACGATAACCAATATTTCATTCGTTGACATTAGAAACAATTAATTTTATGATTCGTTGATAGACGACATCATATTTTAAATTTGTTGCCATTTAGAAACAAATATGGAAATAGATATTTGATTTGTTGTCGTTGGAAACAATATATTTTATTATTTGTTACTGAAGTAACATAAGATTTTTCCTCAATATGTGTCCCACATCGAAGAAAGATTAGCCAAACTACCACCTTATATGTTAAGAAGTTTCGTACACTATTATCAATTTCTATTAGTATCATTATGCAAATATCATTCAGAATTGTAAGTGGACTGACTCTCATTTTCTTTGTTGGTTTGCATAAACGTGTTTATCAAATTATCAAACAATTAACAAAAAGATGAGGTTAATCTACGTCGTATGAATAGTGCATTAGTCAAAGTGTAACTCTGTAACAATTAAAAGTTTGTTTCTATTTTTTGGCAACCCATGTCAATAATTTGTTGCTAATTTCTAGCATCAAAATATTAATAATTTGTTGCGATATTAGCAACAATCATTTATAACTCGTCACTAGAGTTGGCAACAAATGCACCACATATAGAAACCAACATGGCAACAATATTTTCATGGATGCGATATGGCAACGAAAATGTTTCAGATTTTGTAGCTAAAATCATATGACAACAAGCCTTTTAGCAACAACAATTTTTTGTTTCCAATTTGTTGCTAACTCGAGTTAGCAACAAATTTCTGATGAATAGCAACAATTTTTTACTGTTGCTAAATTGATTTATTTTTGTAGTGCATTGGCTACAAAAACATAGATAAACCAACTTTGAAAAGAAGAAATGTAAGCACAAGATTATGCAGCAATTTTTGAATGTCACAAGCAAGTATTGTGATCAAACAAAGTAGTAAAAGAGAACATGATACTTCAAAACTATTCTGGTAAAATAAAGTAGCAGCTCTAAATACCCACTTATTGCTAAAACATGGTGATTGCTAAGATGAACATGAACAAATACCCAATTCACACCAAGTCTAATCAGTAAAAGAGATCCATGAAAATAACAAAGAACCTTTGCACAAATACCCAATTCATATTTTCTACAATCTTCATATTGTGATAAAATTAGAAGTTCTTGACAAACAAGAGATAAAATTTCAGAAACTATAAACTAAAAAAGTTACCTTGTTCTTTCAAATTGTGATAACTCAGTTGAATTTGTTTCTCCTCTCTACATCAAATACAAAGGGAAAGCAAACCAAAACTTTTCAGAAAACTAGAGAAATAAAGAACGAAATTTGCATAAAATCGCAAGAAAAATCATATGGCGATTCCAAGAACGAAATTAGATGATACCTTTTTTTTTTTTGAAATTAAATTTAATTCATTGATTCAAGGTCATACGACATCTACAATAGAAGCCAAAACTAAACAAATACATATCAAAATGAAATAAATACAATTTTAATATGACAAAACCCTCGTCTTTCACATCGCTGTCTGATGCAGCCTTCTACATGGGGGTCTGTTGAACATTTGTAGTTTTGAAGTAGAACTGGATTCAATTCAAGTGATTGTAAACGAAGTACTGACATCTGTTGCAACCCCCCCACAAATTTCAATCAACAAATTAACCTCTTGAATTACACAAAAAACCAAAAATAAAGTCTCCAAACTCTCACATCGGGGGAAATAAAATCCAATATATGGATAGAAAAACTCTTTATTAGAGAGACTGAAGTTTATTAGAAACACTAACATAAAAAATTAGTACCAAAAGGAGAAAAGGGGCTTACCACCGCCCAAAAGGGTGGCGGTAGCCCATAGGTTGAAAATTAGGGTTTTGTGGGAGAGGAGAGAGAAGAGAGAAAAAAGGGGAGCGGAGGCGATCGATATCCTCTTTTCATTAACTTGCCACGCATGTAAATTTGTATGATACCTGATTTGAGAAAATAAGATGCAGAAATTTGAGAAGCAATGCAGTAGAAGGATGAAAGACCAACAACGCAGTAGAGAAGTAGTATGAGAGAATATGAGAGAGAAACGTTATTTTCCAAGATTTTCGAAGATTTTAGGTACCTGATTTTCAAACATTAAATTTTTTACCTTGTTAATATCAGTCATTTTAGGAACTGAAATTTTATTTTAGATATTTCCCAAACACACCTAATTCATTTTAGCATCTAAAAGTTTTAGCAACATATAATTTTAGGCACCTAAAATGCCTCTCTAAACATGGTTCTCAAGTAACCACAAGTGATTATTATATTATATAACCTAGACATTAGCTATGCCATTCAAAAAGAAAAAACAATTTTTATACCATGGAATTCGTCTAGAAATATACTTTAGAATAAAACGCATGTTCTTGTATGGAATTCGTCACGATTTTTAGGACCGTCATACAAGCAAGTATGAAATTTTGACCAATGAGATTAATAAAAGTTTTGGCGACACATAAACAGATTTGATGAATGAGATTGAAGATATAAAGATAAAAATTTATGCTAAGCGGTAAAAAAGATGCAGTTTATGGTAAGCCGTAAAAAGATGCAGTTTATGCTAAGCAAGTTCATGCAAGAATCATAATGTGTATTTACCTCTTATGTGGATAGGTGTCTGAGATTGAATATTGAGAGTTGAGTTGAGTATCATGTGTGTTCTTTAACATCATTTAATCGGATAGAATTTTTTAGGTATTATAACCTCCATTGTTAATCGAATATATCAGATCATAACTTCCTTAATGAACTTGGAAGAATAATTTTTTATCATCACATAAATTAATTGATTTACTCGATAGTTTTTCGCCATAGTTAAAATAAGGTGAAGGTTTTCATACTTTTATAATTACATATGCCTTTTATTAGGTATCATAAATCTTTGGGTCTTCAAACTTTCAATTGTATGTAACCTTTACGATCCTTATAGTCTCTTTCTAAACACAATCTTTTATCTTCATAAGGAGTTTATATATCTTATAGTATATTAATGTGCTTAATTTTTTTTTGAGAGAAGAATTTCCTCTCAAGAAGAGCGAGAAATTGGGATCCTTCTTACAAGGAGTGAGAATTGAACCCCTATCACAGAGGTGGAAGGAGGACCTCACAACCACTAGGCCAACCTTGATTCTCAATGTGTGCTTAAATATGATTCCGAAAAAGTTTGTGTTCATAATAGCTAATCCCTCCGTATTTTTTAATCTTTCCTACTTTGACTTTACAGGTTTGCCAATGCACTTATTCTACCTTAAATGTCTTTCATTACATATCAATAAAAATTATAATAATTGAATATTAATAAAATACTCATTGAGACGAATCAAACAAGATTTCACATGACTATATTTTTTCTTATATATTGAGAAAATTTAAAAGATTTTCTTTAATTATGAATAGTCTCAAGATTTCAAGTGACAAAAAAAAAAAAAAATACAGAGGGAGTACATCAAAAAAAAAAAAAAAAAAAAAAAAGCACATGTTAATATAAAGCAAGTTCTCTATATTTCATATCAAGCTTAGTTTGACTCACTTAGAAGTAATTCCACATTATGATCTCAAGGTCATGGTTTCGAATCCCACCAAGTGAGGGGCACTTGGAGGAGAATTCCCCTTACAACTCCCCTCCTTCCAAGTGTCTGGGCCTATGGGTTGGGCCCTGTGCGAGGGCAGCCCAAAGGTTATTCATCTTACCAAATCAAAAAAAAAAAAGTTCTCTATATTTCATCAGACCGATCACTAGCAAAATAGGAATAAAAAACTTGTGCATATATTTTAATGAATATAATTTTTTTTATATTTAGTATCATTTTCATGAATAACTGTTATTAGGTCCGGGCTACGCCCCGAGTAAGGAAAATTTTCATTATTTATTAATATTATACTTTAAGATGATAACACTAAATGTTATTTGGTCTAGTGGTTAAGACTTTAGTATATGTTATTGAGGTCTCGGTAAAAGGCCCTTAGGGAGAGCGCCACGTGGCACCGTTCCTTGTTTAGGCACGCCTTTTAATATATTCGTATATATACTACCAAAATGCAGAAAAAAATAAAAGGCCCGTGCAGTACACGAGGGTCAAAACTAGTTTCATTCTCACACAAAAAAAAAAAAAACTCAAGGGAATATCCCACTTTACAAATGAACCGGTGGTTGGCTGATCCGGTTTATAAAGCGTAGCGTCTAGTATGACTGTATGAGGACTTTCCAAATTTGTATTCTCTTATTTTCCATTTGACGTGAAAAAAATGTATTCATAAATATACAATACTCAGCTATCAAATATGCATCAATCACTGCCCTGCTTTGTGCGTTACGTCCACAAATGTACCACGTGGTCTTCTACTCACTGTCTCTCTCTGACCTAGACTTCTCTTTTATCATCTTCCGTGTTCCAAATTCTATTTATACCCTCCCCTTCTCTCTCTATCATTACTCTCGCCTCAAAACTCTTCTACTCACAATCTCTCTCTCTCTCCTCAAGTTTTTTCTTTTCTAAATCTCAAACAAAATTGTGTATAGTATTCAATATACATAAATATTCTTTATCTCGAACCTGGCTTAAGCAACAGAAACAACAGAAAAAACATGATGAATTCTGCGTTAACTCCTACTACTTCCAATACAAATTGGGCTTGTCAGGCCCATCTAGCCTTCGCTTCTAGAGCCATAATTTCCACAAAAATGCGCACTAAAAAATCAACTGATTACATTAATATTCAGTCTGCGCTTCAATCTGCAGCTCCTTCAATCCTCCATTTCCCACATCCAATACACGAACCTTCTCCACTACCTCCTACTACTAGTAAACCTCATCATCCTCCTCAATGGAACATCTTCCAAAAGGCCGCGGCTGCGGCCTTGGACTTGGCTGAGACCGCTCTCGTGAGGCGAGAGCGGTCCCACCCACTGCCAAAAACTTCCGACCCCCTAGTGCAAATTGCGGGGAACTTCGCCCCTGTGCCGGAGCAGCCCGTCAAGTGGGCTCTCCCTATAAGGGGTGAAATCCCCGCTTGCATTGACGGGGTTTACGTAAGAAACGGGGCCAATCCTTTGTTTGAACCCACCGCGGGTCACCATCTCTTTGATGGGGACGGCATGGTTCATGCCGTCACCATCCATAATGGTGTCGCTAGCTACGCGTGCCGGTTCACTGTGACTGCCAGGCTAGCTCAAGAACGGGAACTCGGGCGACCTGTGTTCCCTAAGTCCATTGGTGAGCTTCATGGTCATTCTGGTATAGCTAGGCTCATGTTGTTCTTCTCTCGTGGGCTGTTTGGGCTACTTGATAGTGAACATGGCATGGGTGTTGCTAACGCTGGCTTGATTTATTTCAATGGGCGCTTACTTGCTATGTCAGAAGATGATATACCCTACCATATTAGAGTCACCTCAGCGGGTGACCTTAAAACGGTCGGAAGGTTTGATTTCGAGGGACAATTGAAATCGACGATGATTGCTCACCCTAAATTAGACCCTGAGACGAAAGAACTATTCGCTCTCAGCTACGATGTTATCAAAACTCCATACCTGAAATACTTCAAATTCACACAAGATGGCGAGAAGTCTCCTGACGTGGAGATTGCTTTGAATGAGCCTACAATGATACATGACTTCGCAATCACCAAGAACTTTGTTGTGATTCCGGACCAACAGGTTGTGTTCAAGATGAAGGAAATGATAACTGGAGGATCGCCAGTTGTGTACGACAAGAACAAAACATCGCGATTTGGTGTCATGCGTAAAGATGCCAAAAACGCATCAGAAATTACCTGGGTGAACTCACCTGATACCTTCTGTTTCCACCTCTGGAACGCCTGGGAAGAGCCAGAGACTGATGAGATTGTTGTAATTGGCTCATGTATGACCCCTCCAGATTCCATCTTTAACGAGTGTGACGAAAATCTCAAGAGTGTGCTATCCGAAATCCGACTCAATCTAGGGACGGGTCGTTCAACCCGTCGAGCAATTATTGATTTCAACCAACATGATCATATTAACCTCGAGGCTGGAATGGTAAACCGGAATTTTCTTGGAAGGAAAACCCGGTTCGCTTACTTAGCGATCGCGGAACCTTGGCCAAAGGTGTCCGGGTTCGCCAAGGTGGATTTGGTAACAGGTGAGGTAAAAAAGTTTATGTACGACGGTGAAAAGTACGGTGGTGAACCGTTCTTTTTACCGCGCAATCATAGTAAATTAGACGAGCCATTATCCGAGGATGATGGCTACGTCATGGGATTTGTTCATGACGAGAGTAAAGGCACTTCAGAATTAGTGATCGTAAATGCTACAAATTTACAAGAAGAAGCCTCCGTTAAATTGCCTTCTAGAGTGCCTTATGGTTTCCATGGTACATTCGTAAGATCCGATGAGTTAATTCATCAAGCTTAACGGATCGGTGATCGATGAAGTGACCGTGGTAAGTGGAAAGCTACGTCGATGATGATCAATATTTACCGTGGTAATATTTTTACAGTGGTCGAATACGATCAATTCTTACCACGGTAACTTTTTTTGCCGTGGTCAATTATGATCAATTTTTATCATGGTAATTGTTGGAAGGTTGTTGAAGAAAGGGGAGTTAAATTACCCAGAGGGATGATGGACGAAAAAGGGGTCCCCGGGACTCTCCTGGAAATCTACTTCAACCGTTTAACAAGCCAACTTTGCTTTTCTTTGTTTTGGAAGTACATATTTGGCTTAAACGATATTTTTTTGTTTTTATTTGGAGGACCAACATGGACAGTAATAGGGACTAGCTATCTAGGGATTGGTACTTGATTGTTTTTATTCTTTTAGGTTAAAGTTTAGTAATGGAGTGTGATATATCAGATGTAGATGATAATTGGTGTTGCAGTTTAGCAGCAAAGGTTTCTGCTGCCTCGCTCATTTTATTGTATAGGCATGCGAGTGGCCGGATATAATAACATCAGTTTTGATTATGTCTATCCGAGGAAACAAATTCAATTAACAATTTTATAACCTTTTGGTTTCAAAGAATATTTCCGCGCTCTGATAAAGATAAGTATATATATATATATATATATATATATATATATATATATATATATTTGTCGATTAAAAATCGGAGGTTAAACCGCAACCCGATGACCACCGAATCGAATAAACCGAATCGAATTGGCTCATAACTGAAAAGTTAAAAACCGATAAGTCAATCAAATTAAAGTAAACTGCAATTAACTGAACTGAAACTGAACCGAAAACAAACTAAACTGAAATTAACTGCACGGAAAACCGATTTAAACTGAACTGAAAATGAACTGAATTTAGCTGAAAACTGTTTCAAACTGTTTTTAACTGAACTGAATCAAACTGAATAAAACTGTTTTTAACTGAACTGAATAAAACTGTTTTTAACTGAACTGTATAAAACTGTTCTAAACTGAACTGAATCAAACTGAATAAAAAAGTATTAAACTATAGAGAATAAAATTGTCTCAAACTGAACTGTTTCAAAATATAACACCTAATTTCGTAATTTTTTTTTATTTGTATTATACTAGACCTTGGCCTTGTTTATTGTTATACTTTGACTTTGATTTATTATTCTAAGCCCATATAAGGTCATTGTTATACTTTGACTTTGATTTATTATTCCAAGCCTATATTGTGTATATCATATGTACAGTATAACTTCTCCTCTCACGCCTCTTCACTTCTCTGTGTATTCTAACTTTGTGTGGAAAAGTTTTTTAAACAATGAACCAAGGTCCAGTATAATCTTTCTTGTCTTTCAATGTTAAACTAGAATGAATTGCAATCAATTTAAAGAACCAAAATTTAAAAAAATGTTTCACATGTGCCTAGGGATGTTAACTAGCCGAACCAAAATCGAACATGTCCAAGCTCGGCTCGGCTCCGCTCAAAGATTGTCAAGGACAAGCTCGGCTCGAGCTAGAAGCTCGTCGAGCTCAAATATTTGAGCTCAGCTCGAGCTCGAGACAACCTAACCCGAGCTCAGCTCGGCTCGAAACTTAAACTTACAAATAATAAAAAAAAAGAAATAGATTGAACTTAGATAAATCAGGCTTGAAAATTTCTAAAACCCAACTAAATCTTGTCAAACTCAATTAATTAAGTCAAGGGTTGCAAATGCCCAAAAAGAGTCTGACCCATTAAATAAATGAGGCACAACTTCCACAAATATCGAGACTCCATGTACACCCATATTTAAAGAGTTGATTTCTTATTGCACTTGTTATAGCTTCGATGTAGAACTTTTGTAATCTGAAAATAATATCACCCTCCATGACCCAGCCACCCACGAAATCCTCCACCATCGAAACTAACTGACCCAATTCATCATCATCATTGATTCATCATCATTATCAATTTAACATTTACTGAAATCCCCACCATCATCACTAACTGACCCACAAAAATCACCATCATCACCATCGACTCTTCATCATCACCATTGATTCACCATCGATTCACCATCATCATCGATCCACCATCATCGATTCATCATCATCATCAAATACCATCGATTGATTTCGTAGGTGGTTTTCGAGTTTAGAGGGTGGTTGCGGTGGGTGGTGGATACTGGTTGGGGGGGGATCGTGGGCGGCTGGGGGGTAGTGTGTAGGTGGTTCGAATCTCTGACTTTGGGTGGTTCAAATTGGTTTGGGTGTTGGTTGGGTGCCTCGGGTTGTGTTGGGTGGCTAAGGTCCGGTGTGGGGTGGCGACTGGCGGCTGGGTCGTGGAGGGTAGAGGTGGTGGTCTGGTGTGGGTCGTGGAGGGTGGGGCTGGGTTTTGGGTTTTTTTTTATGTTTTAATTATTAATAAAATTTGGTTTAATCATAATTAATGTTAATCAAATTAAGTTTTATCATAATTAAAAATAATAAAATGATAATTAACATGTTTTTGGGTACCAGGGGACTTTGCCAAATATTTTAGGTAATAATGTTTTCATTTGTCTTTTTTATCTCAACTGGTTCTGTGACTACATTATCTCAAATTATTCACAGAACAAATGAAATAAACCCCAAAATCTGGGAAAACGAGATAAATTCGTGAATATTACTAATGAAATAAATCTGAAATTACAACGAAAACGAAAATAAACAAAATACACAACTAAAAACGAGAAGGAATTAATCCTAAATCAAAAATTACAAATGAAACGAAAATAAACGGAAAAAATCGTGAATATTACAAACGAAATAACGAAATAAATTTACCATAAATTTGAAATTACAAAAACATAAACAAATTAACCTACAGATTTGAAAGTACAACGAGATTCCAAATCGAAAAAAAAAAAGTAATTAAAGATGTAAAACCTCAAACATATCTCAGATACGAGTGTTGTTCACTGATTTTTGGCGAGCAACGAACTGACCCCACCACCGACAGGTGTCATCAACCCACCTTTGATGCAAACCTTGTTTTTTCGTATAGATTCAAGAACACCTTCTGGAATGTTCTTCATGTTTCCATGAACCTCGTATTTCTCAAAGACAACAGGAGCGTGCATTGCTTCCATGACTTGTTCTACTGCGCCTATTACCAAGGGTCCGATCTCGTCACCGTGCGTGTGTTGCCGTTGCCTGGACGAGGCAAGTAGGTCAGCGATCGAGTGGTGCAGCATCGGAGGGCGGGTGATGTGAGTTGTTTTAGGATTTGGAGGGATTGGTTGATGATGATGGTGGATTTAGGAGAGGAGGCTGATGAGAGAGGGAAGAGGAGGCGGTTTAGGGTTTGAGAGAAGGGGCGGATCGAAGAAAGGGGCTGAAGAAAGGAGAGTGGTGTTTAGGGTTTTGTGGGGAGAGGAGAAGAGAGGGAATAGGGATATGAGATCAGGATTCAGGAATAGCGCTTAAAAGAATGTGGGCTGGTGAGCCTTTTTTTGGGCTTGGGCCAATTTACTGAACCGGTTTCATAAAACAACCGGATTAGTTTTTTAATCAGACCTGTACGCAACAAAACTCGAACTTACTGATCCAGTTTGATAAATGACCGGATCAGTTAATTTTAATTTATCCGGTTTTTTTTAGAACCGGATTTGTTATCTTGTGACATATAAGGTTTTTTCCACTAGTGGTAGCACTAGTTTAGTACATTCACTAGTCATTTTTTGTCATAGGAATTGCTTTAGAAAAATACGTAATAACAAAGACAAAAAAAAAATTATAAGTTCCAATATAAGTGTTACAACTGATTTTATATATGCAAAATGGTAGATTATTATTATCCAAACAATAAAATTTATAGTAATAATATAATAACTTTGCTTAGTAAACATCTTATCTAACATTTTTTTTTGTTTGTTATATGGCCTCAGGCCCTCATGCACGGATTAAGCCATTAAGGTGCTTTTATAAGAATGACGAGGTACTCCATCCTAAGTGTGTTTTATACCTAAATCTAAATTATAATGTAACATCCTCTTAAAGACTTAAACGATCACTATTAGAAAGAAGTTGTAACATTAATTGTTTGCTAAAAACAACTTCTTATCCATATCAAGTTGTAATCAGTTATGATAGATTAATTTATTGTATCTTAAATTTTTAAGCAAATAAATCGGTATACATTGTTTTAAATTAATTTTCATGTCATATCACATGGTACAAAATTTTTTGCACCAAAAAAAACATGGTACAAAATTTTTAATTGATTTACAAATGTTATATGTATGTTGCATACGAAAAAGTCTTGCAATATGTTGTGTACGGATCTTATTTTAAACTATGATAATTATCTTATGTATCCTTTTTTAAAGCAAAATCTAAGTTAATGTTAAGTTAGTAAATATTCATAAGTATTACTTCCTCCGCTCCCATTTAATTGCAACACTTCTTGTATGCACAAGTTTTTAGCAAAACATTTTTGGTGGACCATGGACAGCTTTGCCCATGTGATTATGTAAATTGGAAGAGAGAGGGTAGGAAAAGCAAGGTACAAAAGTCATTTTACACAAAAATCTTACCAAAATAGATAGTGTTGTAATTATTATAAAACAGGCTAAAAAGGAAAAAATAGTGTTGCAATGAAATGGGAGCAGAGGAAGTATATGATAATAATTATTTGTGTTGGTTAGCCACAGTAATCAATTGCATAAAGCAATAATCTGAACTACTACTCCCTCCGTCCCATAATATAGTGCTCACTTCTCATTTTTCACGGGAATTAAGGAAAAAGGAATGAGTAGAAGGATTTCCAAAATAATGTATTTAATGAAGAGCTTTTTTGATACTTTTGTATTGAAACTAGTTCTTTATTTTCTTTTTGTATTAAACAAAATCAAAATGCAATAAATGTTCCTTGGAATGGTGTAAAGTAATAAATGGGGTCACATGTTTTGAGAGGAAAGTAGGGGTATTTTGGAAAGTTTGTGTAGAAATTAAGGAAAATTTAGTCCAAATAAATTGATAAAAGAGAAAATAGGCACAACATTTTGGAACACCAACAAAGGAATGTAAGCACTATATTATGGGACGGATGGAGTAATAAACAAATACTCCCTTTGTAATTTTTAGTTTGCCTATTTTGACTATGCACCTTTTCCAATACACCTTTTTTACTTTAAATATCTTTCCCTTCATACTAGTAAAAATTGTAATCATTAAATATTAATAAAGTACTCACTGAAACGAATTAAGCAATACCCCACGTGACTATATTTTATCATGCATACTGAGAAGAATTTAGAATATTCTTTGCAACTGTGAATAGTGTCAAGATTACAAGTAAGCAAACTAAAAAAAATACACAGGGAGTACTCCCTCCATTCCTAAAGATCCGCCCACTCTAACATTTTTCATCACTCACATATTTTACTTTGACCATCGTTTGTGATTTATATGCAAGGAAAAATATATTCATGTTTGATATTGTTACATTCGTTCTTAATATGGATTTTACAAATATCTACTTTAATAACTTTTAAAAATACATAACTAGATATTTTAGTGCTCAAAATTTTATATTGGCATGCGTGTAAAGTGAAAGTGGGAGGATATTTTAGGAAACGCAGGGAGTACATATAAGTTAATATAATAAATATTAAATTAATTCCAAATTAAATTTGTTAGGCCATCAGTATAGATCTATTTAAAAAAACAATTAACCATAAACATATGCAAGAGATCACAAAAAAGGAATAAAAGACATGCTTACTCTTATTATACTATTATAAGGATAAATTAACTTGTAAATTCCCTCAAAAAAAATTGTAATTGTAAATTGTAATATGCATAGAAAACGTGAAAGGCTAATTAAGCACAATTAAAAGGATAAATATAAGGCTAAGGCTATGTTCAGTTCACCTTATTTTTGCTTATTTCGGATCAGATCAGATCAGATCAGACCAGATCAGATCAGATCAGATCAGATCAGAAAAAATAAGTTCAGATCAGATCAGATTAGAAAAAATAAGTTCAGATCATATCAGATCAGATAAGTTCAGATCAGATCAAATCAGATCAGATCAAATAAGTTCAGATCAGATCGATCAGATAAGTTCAGATTATGCTTATATTTAAAAACTTATTATTATTATTATTATTATTATTATTATTATTATTATTATTATTATTATTATTATTATTATTATTATTATTATTATTATTATTATTATTATTATTATTATCATCATGATTATTATGATTATTAGTATTACTAATGCTATTATTGTTATTGTAATAATAATAATAATAATAATAATAATAATAATTATTATTATTATTATTATTATTATTATTAATATTACTTTATACAATTACTATTACTATTAATATTACTATTTACTAGTACATTTGTTCAAAAAGACTATTATTATTGTCGATGTTGTACTTATTAATTATTAATATTGGTAATTATTATTAATGTCGTTGCTATTATTATAAATGTCATTGATATCACTATTTGAATCTATTTGTGTTCAAGAAGAAGAATGTTCAATGTTCGTTTGGCATTTGTAAGTGTTCTTTTTTATATTTACTCTAATTAATAATTTTGATATGTGATATTCTTTTGATGTTGTACATGTAACGAACATGACAATAGTATATGATGTTTATTTCTTAAAATAATTTTGGTAGAATAATATAAATTATATATTACTAGTTTATATAAAAAAATGAGTAGCATGGGATAACATAATGGTGTTATCATCACGTTCAAAATTTTCCCCACAAAGGATTTCAACTTATCTTTAAAAACAAAGTTTATATAGAACAAGACAATGATATAAGAAAGAATATTTAACCATTTTGTTCAAGATCATATGATTATATATATTTATAGGTTTATTTATAATAAAAAAGAACAATTTATTGATATAACAAAGAACATGTTGTTAGTTAAATCCAAACATGTCATCAATATAAAAATAACATCTATCTTTTATTTTTAAAATGTGTTCTTTAAATAGATCTTGTATGCTCTTTCAGTATATGTTCTTTTTTTAATATCATTATATGTTCTTTTCATTACTACCTAAATTCTTATTATTAACGGACCTTGAACATGAGTGTTCTTTTATGTTTAATTTTTTGGGGCCCTTTCGGGAATCCCGTGGTAAGATGAATTTTCTTTGGGCTGCCCTCGCACAGGGTCACTCACATAAAGACCCAACAAGCCCCAACCCCCCTCCCCCACCCACAACAATATTGAAATATATGCTTCCACCAAGATTTGAACATTGGTCTCCCATGTGGGAGGTAAGAAGCCATACCATTGGACCCAAGAGTCCTTAGTCTTTTATTTTTAGTTGTATGTTCATATACTAATGTGCTCTTTTTCAAAAAAAGAAAAACTAATTATGCTATAATAATAATAATAATAATAATAATAATAATAATAATAATAATAATAATAATAATAATAATAATTATTATTATTATTATTATTATTATTATTATTATTATTATTATTATTATTATTATTATTATGTTATCAATATTATTATTATTATTGTTATTATTGTTATTATTATTATAATATTATTTATATTATTATTATTATTATTATATTATTATTATTATTATTATTATTATTATTATTATTGAAAGTTGTGCATAGTAATAAAATGATAGCAATATTAATACTAGTAATAAAATACAAAGTAATAATAATATTAGTAATAATATGTTTTTAAAAAGATAAGTTCAGATCAGATCAGATCAGATCAGTTCAGATCAGATCAGATCAGATCAGAAAAAATAAGTTCAGATCAGATCAGATCAGAAAAAATAAGTTCAGATCAGATCAGATCAGATAAGTTCAGATCAGAAAATTTCAGGTGAACTAAACATAGCCTAAATCCAAACACTAGTTGTAGACACTAAAAATTTATTAGTGTTTATATTAAAATAGATTAATTATTATTGAGCTAAAATAAATATAATTAGCCCAATTTAATTAATTTTGCCCACTCAAATAACATATCCAAATTATCAAATAAATATAATTTGGGTTGTCAACTATTTGGGCCAGTCCACATCACTAGTCCAAATAAGATGGTCAAGTGGCAAAGGTAAAAAAGACTTCCAAGTCATAAACGGGTCCAAGCCCATAAGCTACCAAGTCCATGAAGGGTTCTCCATTCTCTATAAATAGACCTCACCTCCTTCAGTTGAGGAGACCAGAAAATCATTATTCTCAAGAGCTCATAAAATTCTCTGAGAATTCTCTCTGCAAATAGTCAACAAGCACATTAAATCCGTGCCGACTGTTCAGATATACTCAAACATATTCGACTGAGATTCAAGCTTTTGTCAGCCCTCATTCGAATATATCCAAACAAAACTCAAACTCAGGTTGACGTTGACAAAACGTCATCCCACATTCAAACTCAGGTTGACGTTGACAAAACGTCAGTCTACACTCAGCTCCACGTCGACATCAACACGTGTCACTCTCAAGCTACGGAACAGAATCAGAGGACTTAGTTTATTTTTATTATAAACTGTTCACAGAGATTGTACTCAATACATTTATTGAAATATAATTTCTTTGTTACTTTGTTTCCTGTCCTATATATATTTTGACTCGAAATTTGTGTATACATATTTTGGCACGCTCGGTGGGACTATCTCTGCCTCTCATCTCTGTTTCGTCATCAACAACAAACCTGAGAAATGGCCTCAGGTAAGAACATCTCTCAATCTTCTGAAAACTCTGCCAACACCCTACGAAAATCTGTAACGTTGGGTGACTTTATGGATGACATGACTCTTGGTTTTCGCACTAGAGGAATGAAAAAGGTTGTTGTTGCTGCTGCTAAACTTCGAACTGCAAATGTTCCTACCAGGTAGAGAAAACTCTTTAAGCCTGCTACTGCTGAATCATCCATCATGCCTGATTCACGCAAGGAACGGGAATCCATCGTGTTTGGCTCAACTGCTTTGGCTGAACACGAGCCATCATTCATTGCTTCTCAAATATGGAAGCAACTCTCAGCTGATAAGTCAGATAGGCTAACTGTTCACACTAGCCCTCTCTTTGATCCACTCAATGTAGAAAGTGACAATGAAACAAATGATGATATTGTTGTCTCATCACCGCTAAAGATTTTCGACTTAGAGGAACCCTTGTTGGCTTCACAATCGAACACTACTGCTGTTATGGTGACCTCAACTAAGACAGTTGAGGAACAACTTGCTGAAATGAATAGCCTACTCCAAAAATTAATGAAGGATGGAGAGGAAAAAGATGCTCAAATTCGACTCCAAAATGAGCAAATCGCTGCCCTCAACAAGAAACTTGAGGAAGGCGACGCAGCATCAAGACAGGGTGATGAAAGCGAAGGGGATAGTGGTGAAGACGCTCGCCGCCCACCTACAGCTCGACAACTTGAGTTATTGATAGCTCACGCTGTCAAAAATCAACTTGGAGAAAGTTCTCAAGGCAGTCATCGCTATGTGAAGCCTTATACCAAAAGGATCGATAAGCTGCAGATGCCTTTTGGCTATCAACCCCCCAAGTTTCAGCAATTCGATGGGAAAGGAAATCCTAAGCAACACATTGCTCACTTTGTGGAAACATGCAACAATGCTGGTACCACAGATGATTTCCTGGTCAAACAATTTGTTCGTTCTCTTAAAGGCATGGCCTTTGAGTGGTACACAGATCTACCATTACAATCCATCAACAGTTGGGATCAAATGGAGGAGGAGTTCCTGAACAGGTTCTATAGCACTCGACGTATTGTCAGTATGACTGAACTGACTAAGACTCACCAGTAGAAGGATGAGCCAGTCATCGATTACATCAATCGTTGGCGCACGTTGAGTCTGGAATGTAAAGATCGCCTAATTGAAGTATCTGCTGTTGAGATGTGCATTCAAGGAATGGATTGGGACTTGCTTTATATCTTGCAAGGTATAAAGCCTAGGACTTTTCAAGAATTGGCTACACGAGCTCATGACATGGAGCTTACCATTGCCAATAACAGAGGCAAAAACAACACTTCTTCAGAATACAAGAAAGAGAAGAAGGATTTTAAGAAATCGAACAAGACTGCCAAAAGTTCGACTAAGGAGTCAATGTCAATCACGACTACCTCCTCGCCTGTCAAGATCTCTATCAAGGCTGGCACTGAAAAGAATAAGGGTTCATCTTCTCAAGAACCTAGGAAAAATAGGCCAACCTTGAAAGAACTCCAAGCAAAAAAATATCCATTTCCAGACTCTGATTTATCAAGGATGTTAGATGATTTGCTTGAAAACAAAGTCATTGAGTTGCCCGAAGCTAAGCGTCCTGCAGAGGTCGGTAAGACTTCCGATCCTAAATACTGTCGGTATCACAGGTTGATTAGTCATCCCATAGAAAAGTGTATAACACTTAAGGAGAGAATTATGCAACTTGCAACAGATGGGAAAATTGTACTAGACTTTGATGAAGTTGCTGAAGCTAATCACGCCTCCGCGAGTTTAGATTCTTATTGGGAGGCTCAAACTCTGCAGTTTGGGAGTTTGGAGCCAGTAATTATACATGTGCTGCGACCGGTTCTCCAAGTTGATGATGTGCCATCTGTTGAGCACAGTGTCCCAACTAAAAACCAACATGGAGAGGATGATGAAGGGTGGACGTTGGTCACTAGAAGGAGGCCTAGACGACAGTCAAAGCCTCAACCAAAGTCTGTTTGTCATAAGAAGAAACATAAAAAAAGAAAGGGCTCAAAACACTCGAAAGGAAAGAAAAAATCGAAAAAGCATATCAAACAGCAGGTACTGCCAATTGACTTGCTCGAACAAGATCCACTTTCCCCTGTAACCTTAGAAGAATTCTTTCCTGAAGATTACTTCACTACGGTTACTGTTAATGCTACCTCATTTATTAAGGATGAAGAAGAAAAAGAAGAAAAGGAGGATCAAGAGCCTGTGAAAGGAAATGAAATCTTTGTTGAAGTGACTGTTCAGCATTCAGGGACAGAGATAGATCCAAAGATATTGGCTATCTTGGAGGCTCTTCCTACACGCATGGGATGGAGGCAGATCTTTCATTTACCTCGAGAAATGTGTCGACAGGTGGCTCTTGCACTTCAGCACCCAGCACTATACCTTGACAAAGTGAACGATGCTGGAGAGCCAATAGAAAGTTCGGCTAACTGCGCGTCATGTAATTTTGCCTTAGCCTTCACTGATGAAGACTTATTGTTGGGCTCAAAACCTCACAACCGACCTTTGTTCGTTTGTGGTTATATTTTCGGCAGAGAGTAAATCGTATCTTAGTGGATGGAGGTTCAGCTGTCAACATCATGCCAAAATCCACCATGACTGATTTAGGGATCACTATGGAAGATCTTTCTGATAGTCGTCTAATGATCCAAGGATTCAACTTGAACAGTCAGCGTGCCATAGGCATAATACGCCTTGACCTTGTGATGGGAGAGTTAACATCATCTACTCTCTTCCATGTCATAGATACAAAGACGTCGTATAAAATGTTGCTTGGACGACCTTGGTTGCATGAAAATGGGGTAGTCGCATCGACCCTCCATCAATGCCTGAAATTTTATCGTGGAGGCGAGAAGAAAATAAATGGGGATGTCAAACCCTTTAGTACGGCAGATTCATACTTTGCCGATGCTAAGTTTTTTGAAGATGGGGAACCATCAAGAGAAATGTTGTCATCTAAAATTCCTTCAACAGGGAAAAGGGGTACAAATAAAAATGGTGATATTCCCTCGTCTTCAAGCTCTAGCGAGTCAGCCACCACTGAGATGCAACAACAAAAATGCAAGGGAAAGGTAAAAGAAGAAGTTGTTGCTCAACCCATTAAAGCAATGAAGAAGGCAGTAACGACTCCGGTCTTGCGATACATTCCTAAATCACGTCGTAAGGAAGGGGAGTCACCTTTTGCAGGGTGTCAGGTTATGAAAGTAGAACCAAAGAAAGAAAAAGGAGTAGATGAGACTAATCTTCAATGCTTAAAGCAAGAAGTGGTTGTTCCTTTACTTAGAGCCAATCACAATCAAATTGCTAAGCCTACAACCTCACAATCTGTTGATCAATCTAGGAGAAAATGGCTTAACAAGGGAAGGTTTGACCCAAACGCTTATAAACTCTTGGCGAAGTCTAGTTATGACTTCGAGAATCCAGCGCCCATGGGCAATGTCATTGAGGTTGATCCTCATGGAATTAATGACACACAAAAGAAATTGCAAGAGTATGCCGTTGAGGTACGTTCGACTAAAGTAGGCTTGGGATTTGAAACCCCAACACCCATCAAGATTTCTGCACGGCGTAGAGGAACAACCTCTTCTTCGCAGTATATTACTGCGGAAGAAGTTGAAGAAAATGAAGATGAAAATAGTGTGCCTCAACCAAAAATATCGGTCTTTGATCGACTCCAGTCTCTTGTCGTAAAGGACCATACATCGGTTTTTGGCAGACTTGGTGGACACGAGCTAAATGAAGATGCGAAGTCAAAAACACAAACACCCTCACAAAATCTTCGATCTTCTAAGAAGAAAGCGTCTGTCTTTAAACGTCTTGGTGCATCGACCTCAATTGATAAACAACAAAGACGGTCAGTACTAAGTCGCATCACAAGAGGGAAAAATGAAGTCAAAGGCGAGGACGCACCTGAAAGTGTTATCCCATCTCGCATGAGGCGTACACAGGTGGTAGACATCATTGGACATGCACCCTTGAAAGCCAAAGGTCGTGTCATAGTGTTAACAAACCAAAGGAGTTCGTCTAATCAAGAAAAAGAAAAAGATGTTGAATTTGTTTCTTCTAACCATATCACAGGGCATGAGGCTCCTGAAAGTGACGAGGAGATGGAAACAGATGAGGCCCCTAAAACTCTTGAAGATGGGGGGCAAGCCACCATCGATGAGTTAAAAGAGTTAAATCTTGGAACTCAAGAAGAGCCAGGCCCTGTCTACGTCAGCGCTTTTCTTACCCAACAGGAAGAACAAAAATATTCCAAGTTACTCTCTGACTACAAAGACGTATTTGCATGGAGTTATAAGGAGATGCCAGGACTCGACCCAAAAGTCACTGTCCATCGCTTAGCCATCAAAAAAGGTGTTAGTCCAAAGAAGCAATCCCAAAGACGTTTCAGGCCATAATTAATTCCTGAAATTGAGGCAGAAGTAAACAAACTCATTGATGCAGGATTTATTCGCGAAGTCAAGTATCCTACTTGGATAGCAAACATTGTACCAGTACGAAAGAAAAATGGACAATTACGAGTTTGTGTGGACTTCTGTGACCTGAATGAGGCGTGTCCGAAGGATGACTTCCCACTCCCAGTAACGGAAATTATGATTGATGCCACCACTGGTCATGAGGCTTTGTCATTCATGGATTGTACCGCTGGATACAACCAAATTCACATGGCTCCTGAAGATCAAGAAGCAACTGCATTTCGTACCCCTAAAGGGATATTCTGTTACAAAGTTATGCCTTTCGGCTTGAAAAATGCCGGAGCTACGTATCAGCGCGCAATGCAAAATTTTTTTGAAGATATGATGCATAAAATTGTGGAGTGCTATGTAGATGACTTGGTGGTAAAGTCAAAGAAGAAGGAGAATCATCTACATGATCTCCGTAAAATCTTTGAAAGACTACGAAAATGTCAATTAAAAATGAACCCCCTCAAATGCGCATTTGGCGTCACCTCAGGATAGTTTTTAGGCTTCATTGTCAGACACAGGGGTATTGAAATTGACCAAACAAAGATTAAGGCCATCCAAGAGATGCATGAACCTAAGAACCTCAAGGAGTTGCGTGGCCTCCAAGAGCGTCTCGCTTACATTCGAAGGTTTATTTCTAACTTAGCAGGAAGATGTCATCCCTTCAGCCATCTCATGAAAAAGGATGCCCCG
The DNA here is from genome assembly GCA_947646795.1 of Beta lomatogona. Lineage (NCBI taxonomy): Eukaryota > Viridiplantae > Streptophyta > Magnoliopsida > Caryophyllales > Amaranthaceae > Beta > Beta lomatogona. Next base: position 372,599 of record CANSNZ010000207.1, read on the forward strand.
CTCAAATGGGATGACTCATGTAAAAAAGCCTTCGAAAGTATAATGAAGTACTTATCTTCTCCCCCGGTCTTGGGGGCACCAGTAAAAGGGAAACCACTCATCCTTTATATCGCAGCATAGGAGCGATCTCTGGGGGCAATGTGCGCTCAAGAGCAAGAAGATCGTAAGGAGACAACTCTTTACTACTTGAGCCGAACTTTGGTGGGTGCTGAATTGAATTACTCACCTATTGAAAAAATTTGCCTTGCTTTGATTTTTGCTATTCAAAAATTAAAGCATTACATGCAGGCTCATACAGTTCATGTCATCTCGAAGTCTGACCCGATAAAATACATTCTCTCAAGGCCCGTGTTGTCTGGCAGACTTGCAAAGTGGGCTATGCTTTTAAAACAATATGTCCCGCAAAAGGCTGTCAAGGGGCAAGCAATAGCAGACTTTTTCGCAGACCACCCAGTCCCTGCAGAATGGGAGCTTTCCGACGATCTGCCAGGTGAAGATGTGTTTTTTATTGAAATACTCCCACCTTGGAGAATGTACTTTGATGGAGCCGCTCGTCATGACGGTGCAGGAGCTGGAGTTGTCTTCGTTTCTCCAGAAAAACATGTACTGACATACTCTTTCGTGCTAACCCAACTTTGTTCCAATAATATGGCTGAGTACCAAGCACTCATAATAGGCCTCCAATGGCAATTGAAATGGGACTTAGAGACTTAGACATTCACGGGGACTCCCAATTGGTCCTAAAACAACTGTCGGGTGAATACGAAGTCAAAAAGAATGATCTAATCCCTTATCAAAGGCAAGCATCACCATTGCTTGACAAACTTGATACCGTCAAGTTAGAACAAGTTCCAAGGAGTGCCAACAACATGGCTGATGCGCTCGCTGGGCTTGCAGCCAATTTGGCACTGGGGGGGCAGAAGAAACAATGTCTGTACCTGTTTGCAAGCGATGGGTTTAAGCTCCTGATGACGATGATGTTGACGAATATGCTGAAGAAGTCGACATAATATCTGTCTATCAAATCGACAAAGAAGATTGGCGTCAACCAATTATTGATTATTTGGAATATAAAAAATTGCCAAGTGATCCAAAACATAAGACAAAGATTCATCGTCGAGCCTCACGGTTCATATATTATAAGGGGACTCTCTATCGACGATCCTTCCATAGTCTTTGGTTAAGATGTCTCGGAGATGAAGAAGTAAAGCAAACCACGGAGGACGCTCACTCTGGAATTTGTGGCGCTTATCAGTCCGGTCCAAAACTGCATGACCGTATTAAAAGAATGGGTTACTATTGGCCAACCATGGTACAAGATAGCATGGACTATGCAAAGAAATGTGAAGCTTGTCAATTTCATACTAACTTCATTCATCAACCTCCAGAGCCATTACACCCCACAGTCGCATCTTGGCCATTTGAAGCATGGGGACTTGATGTAGTTGGCCCAATTACACCAAAGTCATCTGCTGGACAAGCATATATTTTGGCGGCGACTGATTATTTTTCTAAATGGGCAGAAGCCATCCCCCTACGTGAAGTGAAAAAAGAAAATGTTGTTGACTTCATTCGTACATACATCATCTACAGATATGGTGTACCCCGACGAATTGTCACTGACAATGGAACACCATTTTACAATAAGTTGATGAAAAACTTATGTGAGAAGTTTAAATTCACACAACATAGATCATCAATGTACAATGCACCTGCGAACGGTTTAGCTGAAGCATTCAACAAGACACTTTATAGTTTGTTGAGCAAAGTGGTTACCAAGTCCAAACGTGATTGGCCTGAAAGAATAGGGGAAGTTCTATGGGCATACAGGACGACATATAAATCAGCAACACAATCAACCCCATACTCTTTGGTGTATGGCGTTGAGGCCGTTCTTCTCTTGGAACTTCAAATTCCATCATTGCGAATTGCCATACAAGAAGGCTTGACTTCTGATGAAAATGATAAACTCTGACTTGCTGAGTTGGAGGCGCTTGACGAAAAAAGACTCCAAGCACAACAAAAATCTGAGTGCTACCAAGCTCGTCTGTCACGCGCTTTCAATAAGAAAGTTCGACCTCGCTCCTTTCAAGTTGGAGACATGGTCCTAGCCATTAAAAGACCCATCATTATCTCTCGAAAGACAGGAAGTAAATTCAGTTCTAAATGGGATGGTCCATACGTTGTCAAAGAGATATACACTAATGGGGCGTATAAAATTGTTGACGTCGAAGGATTACGTATAGGGCCTATCAATGGCAAGTTTCTAAAGTGCTACTACTCATGAAAATTGAAAGCATTGTTCAACTCCTAAGCAAGAGGATAAACTGCATATGTTGAAAGAAAATATATGTGAATTTGAACAACGTTGGCTTGATCTTGTAAAAGCAATTTGTTGACGTTTTGCAAGTACGTAGGCAGCTAGGGTAACATAAAAATTACTCGAGTGCAGCCACACCAAAAAAAAAAAAAATTGTCGTCATTGTAATACTCCAGGCCCACAAGAGTATAAACTGTGAACGGCGAAACAAAAAAAAAAAATCTATCAATGTAGTACTCCTGGCCCGCAAGAGTATAAACTGTGAACGGCGAAACAAAAAAAAATTCTATCAATGTAGTACTCCTAGCCCGCAATAGTATAAACTGTGAACGGCGAAACAAAAAAAAATCCTATCAATGTAGTACTCCTGGCCCGCAAGAGTATAAACTGTGAACGGCGAAACAAAAAAAAATCTATCAATGTAATATTCCTGGCCCGCAGGAGTATAAGTTGTGAACGGCTAAATAATAATGATAAAAAAAAAGGATGTGTTCGTCTTAAAAAAAAAAAATTAATAAAAAAAAAGAAAAGAAAGGGACAAAGTCTCAATCCATCCACTCAAAGGGTTTGATTGCAGACTGAAGCTCGAGAAGGTTCACCCTATGTTGTTCAAGTTGGGCAATCTCATCAGTACTCAAAGATGGAGTTGCTTCCAACTCATCCAAAGTCCGCTTGGCAGCCTTTATCTGTGCTTCATAGGATGTTACAGAGGTCTTGTTAGCTGTCAATTCATTAGATAGATGGATTTTCTCCTCACGAGTTTTTTGTAATTCAGCTTCGAGATCACTTAACCTTTTCGTGATTGCCGCATCATGCTCCTCTAATAGTTTTTTCCTCTCTTGCTCTTTAACAAAGTTGGACTCTGCTTGTTTCAGCAACTCCGACTGAGCACGCATGTCATGCTCCACCTGCTCTGACCGTTGGCGCCCTGCAACTTCTGCTTCTAAAGCAAGATAAGACTTGACAGACCAAAAATAGGAATCGACCTGACGCTTCCGCGGACGTGGGTCACCTTTAGGGTTTTGTATGCCTTTATACACCATGCGAGCTTCTGCATATTTTTCCTCAACCTTAGAAAATGGGGATTGTTGCAGCATGGTCAGATAGCCTGCTCCAATGCTTCTGATAGCATTGGTAAAGATGGTGGAAGAATTAGGCCCTGGACGAAAAGTGTTAGAAGATGCAGTAGGAACATGAACACCCTTTATAGCATCATCGGAGGCGTTCACAGCGTTAGGATGAATATCCAAAGCCTTAGCGGAAACTTCAAGAGAATTGGGACCCTGAATTGATCGTTCACTGCGAGTTGAGGAAGATAGGCAAATTGGATGAGTCTGCTTCGATTGGTCCCCACTAGTCGAACCCTTTATGATCCTCAATTCCTTTCCTTTTCTGGTCGGAGGATGGGTATTGCCCTCTACAAACATATTACCATTTACAATGTATTGAATGCTCGCATGCAAGTCAATGTCACCGTCCTAGAAGGAAATAAATAAATAAAAGGAACAAAAATAAAATAATAATAAAAAAAAGAAGAAAAAGAAAGAAATCGGACTTACCAAATGAAGATTGGTAGGAAGAAAAAGGAGAACTCGGTATGTTGTCAAAAAACTCCCCAAAGCTCGATGTATCAACTTCTTGAGCCTGAGAGGTTGACTTCCTCTTCCCATTACGTTTGTGTTTAAAATTAACATCGGACTCTGTGTCACTGGTATCTGCACCATCAATAGAGCCATGATGATTTACTGTTTGTTAATTACTGCGGTTGTCAGGGGTACCTCTAAGACGTGAACCGTCATCTTTTGGTTGACTCAAACGTTTTCTGTCATCATGCCGTTGATCTTGCTTGGACTTTGATGTATCAGTTAAGACGCTCGAACAAAGAATCTGAACATTCTTCCTTAAATCTCCAATAGTCACTTTAGGCCACCAGCTAGCAAATTCAGATGTCACCAAGTTTTTCCAGTCCAGTGATTCGCATGGTGTAAAAACACGAGACTGACTTCCTGTAAACAAAAGCAACGTCCAATAACGCAAAGCCTCATAGTAAGACACCTTCCGTTCTTGTACATCACGGCGCAGTAAACCAGTATAATCTTGGCGGTAACCAAATTGCTTCCCAAATCGATGGGGGGAGTAACTTCAGCATGAAAAATGTCACAGGAACGCAAGACGAGGTAGCCTGATCGAAGATAAACCATATAACTGAATTTGACAGAGTCCAACTGACCGTCGTCATGCAAAACGTCATGTTTGTTCTTATTCAACATGGTGCAACCCACGTTAATTAACGCCCCTGCATGTATAAGACTGTGAGCATCCTCTCCATTAAAGAGTTTTGATCCTTTAGCACCTGAATATATAACCATCAAAGCACCAGGTGGAACAGGGTCGGCGTCATGGTGAGTGTTGAAATAATATGCTAGCCAACCATAAAGATAATGAGCTGGGAAGAAGGTTTTTGAGAAAGCTGGTTTTGGAGCTCTCGCAATAGCATTCAAACCGCGATATATACTGGAAAGCACAGGAATTGCAAGACTAAAGGTTTGTCCACATGCCATCAAGGTAGCAATCTCAAAAGTGCTCGGTCTAATCAACCTATCTTCAGAGTCGGGGAGCACAAAAGTGCATAACCAGCAAGATATAAAGGCAGCAACATAAGTATTTATTCTTCTATTCACAACTTTGATCCCGAGAAGGTCAAACATATCTGATTCTGCCTTCTCCCAAACAACTGGCTGAGTGTCAATGTTTACACTAGGATTAGCGGTAAATTTGGGGCGAGATTCAGAGTACCTTCGCCTCTTGTTAGGTTCCTTGTGAACTCTCTTCTGTTTACACCAAAAATCAATCCAGCTTTAAGCACTCACGCCTCTCTTAGAGTTGGCATCTTTTGCTAGAGTATGATAAACAACAAACAGTATCTCACAAGCTTGAGATAATAATCGTTTCCCCTCTGTGTCTCGAGCACACATGATGTTGTAGCTAGGGACTGTCTCATCATAAATCTTCCCAACAATAGGTAACCCTCCAAATTTGTACATGTCCCACAATGAAACAGACCACTCGCCAGTTATGGTATGAAGTGTATTGCTAGTAGGGCACCAGCTCTTACAGAATGAGCGAATGATGTCAAGGTTCTTGTCATACAAATAAAGAGAAGCCTGAACTGCAGAATAAATAGAACAAGAGTCAAGAGCCGCTCCAAAGCGAGATAGAACATCTTCGGTCCACTCCCAATAGCCAGACAAATAAACTGCCTCGCCCAACAGTCTTAAATTTTTCGAACCCCACCGCACCGAACCTGAAATGATACTGCAGCCAAGCATTGATGAAGACGTAGGAAGCTCAAAGTTGTCTCAAAGTGTGCTTTTAAGGACATACATTGGAATTGCGTTGCGGGACCCCATATGGCCCATCGCGACGAAGTCCCCGTCTTCAAGTGAACCTGTCATATAGTACTACACGAGCACACATGCAAAAAAAAAAAAGGATATGCAGATGAAATATTTTAGACTAAAAGGTGTAAAAAAAAAAAAATATCATCACCTCACTAGTCTTGAGTTTCTGGTGATATTTCCACGGCAAATCTAGAAGTTCAGTATCTCACAAAATCTGATGTGCTGCAGGTCACATAAATTATGTCAAGATTTAATTCTACTGCAAAGAAAGAAATATATTTCAGCACTTTGTGACATGTTCACGTATGGTGAAGCCAAAATATTGCATAAAAAAAAATGACGCATATGATATGGTGATTAGTATGACACAGTCCAAATATGAATGCCAGTTTCATAAAAAAAAAAAAAAAAGAAGAGGTGAAGCTTATGCATATTTCTAGATATGTGGCAGCAAGATGAAATTATTCCTATGTGATAAATATGATCACAATGTATAATTGTCCTATGGAAAGCCATGATTCTTTTTACATCTTTAATGATGTTAGAGAATTAAAAAAAAAATCAAAAGCATAGTTATGTTGATTAGTCATACAAACGACAACTGATCAAGGAAAATATCATGCTTGGCGTTGTACCAAACCGAAGGCATTTTTTTTAAAAAAAAAAGAAAAAGAAAAGCGAAGTGATCTTGATTGCTGATGATGATAATTCATGTCAAGACAAACAAAAAAAAAGAGACGCAAAACATGTATTGCATGTGTTACAGCATGAAAATCAATGAATTGAAGGGAAGAGAAAAAAATTGGCTCTTTAAAGTGGAATAGAATATCTGGTTGTAAAAAAAAAAAAAAAGGGGGAAGAATTGAAACAACTGGGTATGAGAAAATAAAGGAGCGCAACTATCGAAACAAAAAAAAAAAAAAAAAAAAAAAAAACCAAAGCATTAACTGATGAGTTCATAGGTAGGAAAGAAACGTGTACAGCAAATTTTAGTTTGTTAAGCATGAATGAGTCATTAATGCCAACAAAAAAAATTAATTAAGGAAAAAAAACTACAAACACATGGCAGTGATAGAAGCCAAAGTCACTACTTTGTATACCTTTCACGGATGATACCGATGATGAATCATGCAAAAGGCTTTAGCAAAGCAAATTTATGCGAAAGTCAAAAGTAAAAAAAAAAAAAATCGCTCACCTGTGTTTTTCAGGGTTTTGATCTACAGTGGGAGTAAAGTATGGAGGTGTGCGTCCATATAAATAAGACGCTGTTGGTGATAAAAAAAAACCTAATACTTATTCGATTAGGATTATTTTTCCGAGTCCAAGTCTTAATAGAGTTGTAGCCTTGTAGGTGGTTTATAACTCTATGCAAAAAAATCTTAGTAGCACGGTGATTGTCACCTAATTGCTAAACCAAACACAAATTCGAGACCTTGTCACGATTAAACACTTCAAATCGTGTACGTGACACAGTCTCGAGGGGGCAATCTGTAGACACTAAAAATTTATTAGTGTTTATATTAAAATAGATTAATTATTATTGAGCTAAAATAAATATAATTAGCCCAATTTAGTTAATTTTGCCCACTCAAATAACATATCCAAATTAAATCAAATAAATGTAATTTGGGTTGTCAACTATTTGGGCCAGTCCACATCACTAGTTCAAATGAGATGGTCAAGTGGCAAAGGTAAAAAAGACTTCCAAGTCATAAACGGGTCCAAGCCCATAAGCTACCAAGTCCATGAAAGGTTCTCCATTCTCTATAAATAGACCTCACATCCTTCAGTTGAGAAGACCAGAAAATCATTATTCTCAAGAGCTCATAAAATTCTCTGAGAATTCTTTCTGCAAATAGTCAACAAGCACATTAAATCCGTCCGATTTGTTCGGATATACTTCAAACATATTCGAGCGAGATTCAAGCCTTTGTCGGCCCTCATTCGAATATATCCAAACAAAACTCAAACTCAGGTTGACGTTGACAAAACGTCATCCCACATTCAAACTCAGGTTGACGTTGACAAAACGTCGCCTACACTCATCCACGTCGACATCAACACGTGTCACTCTCAAGCCTACGGAACGGGAATCGAGATGACTTAGTTTATTTTTATTATAAACTATTCACAGAGATTGTACTCAATACATTTATTGAAATATAATTTCTTTGTTACTTTGTTTCCTGTCCTATATATATTTTGACTCGAAATTTGTATATACACTAGCATACGCTGAGGGTAGTGGATCAATTTAAATAAACAAGACATAGGCATCCCTTAAATAGTTAAATTAACCACAACGTCTTAGTTGTAATTATTACACAATAATTTATTGTGTAGCAGTTTCATTCACACGTGTGAAATATCTCACCTTTCCCCTCCATCGATCTTAGTATTCACCTTCATCTACTCGGCATAAAAAGTCAGACGAAACGTTGTCAGAGTTTCACGAAAAACCTTGAATTCGACGGCTTGAAGTTGATCCATTATGATACGATCGATCTTGCTGTGTAGGTAAGAGAGTTCGTCGAAATGACGACATTAATTATGTGAAAAAACTCAATATCCACTTCAATCACATAGTTTTGTGCTCAATTTTTCCCTAAATCAACACTCTTCTGATGCGATTGGCTTCGAATTTCATCAAAAACTGAGAATTAATAAGATCTCTAGTTCGAAACATTTCGATTATGATTCACAAATCAAACACTGAATACAGAGCAATTTTGTTGCGATTGAGGTTACGATCTATGACTGAAGAGATAACTTCTTCTTCTCAACAATATGGACTGGCTGGGTTTGGTTGTTGAAGTAACGAAAAGGTAACTGCGTTCGAGAGATTGAAGTAGAGATATAAGAAACATAACTATGCTTAAGACTAGCGATTGATTTTTTTTTTTTTTTGGTTTCGTGACTGTGAAATGCAAATAATGGTGTTGGCGGGGATCCGGTAGTGGTGGCGATGATGTGCGTTGGGAAGGGTAAGGGAGGTGGAATAATGGGTGAGATGGAATGGTGGGTGAGGGGTTGAGTACAGTGGTGGACTAGTGGTAGAGGATGTTAGGGGAAAGTTGTTTTTAAATTACACAAAGTAGTTTTTAAATGACACAAAGTAGCTTTAAAATGACATAAATCCTTAAAAATAATGATATTGTATTTTATTGAAAAATAATTTAGATAAAAAACAAAAGATAATGATACAAGAATTATTGAAGCATTACACAAAGAAAAAATAATGATACAAATTCGTTGAAAAATGACATAAAAGTGAATTATAATGATATCAATATAAATAATATTAGTTTTTGTAATGTTGATAAAGTATATAAAAATTGAAAAATAATAATGAAAATATGAAAAATGATACAAGGTTGTTGAAAAATGACATAAAAGTGAGTATAATGATATGTTATATAAAGAGTTGACAAATAATAATAAAATAGGGAAAAATGATATAAATTTCCTGAAAAATGACATAGAAGTCAGTAATAATGACATGAAAGAGCTTTATAAATGACATAAAACAAATTTATAAAAATGACATGAGACAACTGAAAAATGATATGAAATATGCCAATAATGACACAGAAGTGAGTAGTAATGATGAAACAGTTTCAAAATGATATGAAACATACCAATAATAACATGCTTAAGCCTTGTAATGGTCCTTGTTGCCTTGCTAAGTTAACAATAAGAACTTATATCATTTTCCCCAATTTTATTATTATTTTTTTTCTTATACCATGCTTATTAGTCATTTCTATGTCATTTTTCAAGGAATGTAAGTCATTTACCTAATTTTATGATTACTTTTCAACTCTTTATATACCATAGCATTATTATTCATTTATATGTCATTATTACTCATTTCTATGTAATTTTTAAGGAAACTTATATCATTTTCCCCAATTTTATTGTTATTATTATTTTTTTACTCTTTATACATAGCATTATTACTCATTTTTATGTCATTATTAGTCATTTCTATGTCATTTTTCATCAAACTTGAAGTATTGTCCCTCTCAAAGTGAAGAAACAAAAGCTAACTTGTAGTATTTTCTTCACTTTCTACATTGTAACCCAATGTTTTTAAAATTTCACACGGTACCCTCAAACTTTCCTTTTTTGATGCATAATACCCCTACTGTTAATTATGGGTCATTAATTTCGTTAATATTTTATAATCCAGTGGAACTAATCTAATTTGTACATATTTGTTGCAAGGGTAAAACTATATATAAGTTAAATTAGTTTCACTAGATTAAAAAAGTAAACGAAATTAACGACATATAAATAGCGATAGGGGTATTATCCGTTAAAAAATGTAAGTTTAAGGGTACCCTATAGAATTATGAAAAAGTTGGGGTGCACATAGAAATTGAAAAAACACAAGGGTATAATGTAGAAAAGCCGTATTATTATGTTTAAACTCTTTATATACCATAGCATTAGAGCTAATCAAAGGTAGCTCGGCCCGTGGGTCAGGCACGACCAGACCCCAAATATGTCCGAGCATGGGCCAGACTTGGCCAGAATGTTTTCGGTTTGGGATGGGCTTTGGGCAAGCCAAAAATGACTTTGTAGTCTAAATGTTGGCCGGTCTGTTTCTTACCCGACCAGCCCGTTATATTTTGCTTGAAAAAGCAGGCTTTAATTTGGGCAAACAAAATCGGCCTGGAATTTGGCCCGGCCCATTTTGCCGGCTGATATTTAGTAGTGGTGGCCTGGCCCGCATTTTGATTACCTCTACATAAGATTATTACTCATTTTACATGTCATTATCATTCATTTCTATGTCATTTTTTAGGATACTTATATCATTTTCCCCAATTTTATTATTATTTTTCAACTCTTTATATACATATTATTATTAGTCATTTCTATGTCATTATTACTCATTTTTATGTCATTTGTATTCATTTCTATGTCATTTTTTAGCAAACTTGTACCACTGTTCCTATTTTATTATTATTTTTTAAGTCTTTATTGTTACACCCACCATTTTTCAGGAAGCTTATATCATTTTTCCCAATTTTTTTTTATTTTTTTTAACTCTTTATATGCATGGAATTATTAGTCATTTCTATGTCATTATTATTCATTTCTATTTCATTTTTTAGGAAACTTATATCATTATCCCCAATTTTATTATTATTTCTCAACTCTTTATATACATAGCATTATTAGTCATTTTTATGTCATTATTACTCCTTTTTATGTCATTTGTACTAATTTCGATGTTATTTTTATTATTTTCTATCTTGTAAGTCATTATTGACGTGTTTCATATCATTCTGAAACTGTTTCGTGTCATTTTATATATGTTTATTATTTCATCAATGAAATTATTTCATGTCATTATATTACTAATATATTTTGTATCATTTTGTAACTCTTTCATGATATTATTGGTCTATTTTGTATCTATGTTCTACATTATTTTAGAATTTGTTCCATGACATAATGGAAATATTTCATGTCATTTTCAAATATATTTCGTCATTATTGATTTATTTTACTTATATTATTAGGATTTAGGAATCTAATAAATGTCATTGTAAAACACTCAACAAAACATTTTCACTCTCCTATATTAGTGGCAGCCCAGCCCAGCCCAGCCCCTCCTTGACCAACTCCACCTCTGCTGCTCCATGATGGTGGTAGAATGCATGAACGCTGCTTCTCCACGGCGGCGACAGGACGCCTGATTTTTGTTGCTCCACAATGGTGACGACGCGCCTGAGAATAAGATTCAAAAGCGAAGGACACAATTGCTCAATGAGAGAAAGAACGAAGGAGCGGCAGCAGCATCACCAACGGCATAACAGCTCGCGACGGCCGTAGCACCGCGCAATAGTGGCAAGAACATGGAAGTGGAGAGAGAACATGAAAATAAGTTGATTTTATTCAATTTTCAGCAACGGCGAGGACATGTCAGCAATTGTTCGTGGAGACAAAACAAAAAGGAGCAACGAAGTATCAAATTAAGTCAAGGATATTCTCAGGATAGCAATTGAAATTCCTCGTCAATTCAACAATTCAACAACGAATTCAAGTAAGGAATTGAGATTTCGCCACAATGCTCGCTCGATCGTAAATTTTTCTGAGATAAATCCAAAGATCGTGAAGTGTTTCGAAGTGGAGAGAGGGAAGATGAAGGCGAGGAGAAGGAGGGGAGAGAGAGGGAGACCAGGGGAGAAAGGGAGACCAGAGGAGAGAGAGCCTAGAGGTCAAGGTGGATAGAGGTAGAGCTGTCGGTTTGGTTAAAAACTGTTGGGTGAACGCAAACCGATAGCCAACCGAATCGAATAAACCGAACTGAAGTGATCCATAATTGAAAAGTGTAATAATCAAAAGCCAACTGTTTAAAGTTAACTGTAACATAACTTAACTGAAACTGAATTGAAACACGAACCAAACACAAACTGAATTGAAACTAACTGCTTCAAAAACCGATTTAAAGCGAACCGAACCGAATTTAAGCGAGCGAAATAAAGCGAAAACTGTTCTAAACTGATTTTAAACTGAACTGAACTGAACTGAATTCCAAAAAAGTAAACCGCTAACTGTTCTAGATTGTTTTTAACTGTAACAATTAATAATGTCTCTTGGTTATATTACTAAATCATAGCTCAAATAATATCATAATGCCCGAATATACAAAATTTGTATATTACAAGGAACACAACTTGAATGAATCTTGAATAAATTGTGATGAGTGATAAGCTCTCTTTTCAACAAATATTATGATTGCTAAAATTATATGTCGCATTAATTTAATAAATCTTACTATGTGAATGCTTAAACCAAATGTTATAATACCATAATTCACTTTAACCATAAATATTATTTCCTTCTTGTTCCCTCACTTTTCGAGGCTTAATAAATAAATATGAACGATGTTTAGGTAAGCTCGTCATGTAGGTGGCAAGGTCAATACGAGTGATCTAAAATTCTAAGTAGCATTTACTTTATTAATTATAAATAAAACTATCCCTTTAAATTCAATAGTTGGGCTTTTGAAATTATAAGTAGGAATATCCTTTTAATTTATAAGTTACCTTTGTTAAATATAAGTAGGGATTATGAAATAGGTAAAATATAAGTAGGGATTATGAAATAGGTAAAAGATAATTTTATATTATACAAGTAAAGAATTTGGGTGAATAATTGAATGAGATTTATTATATGATTTAAATTCTATACATTGCATATAACCTTCATTCATATATTAGTCAAAAGTAAAACGAAATACTTGCGGAAGTGGTTGCTAGAATAGATCAAAACTAGATCTATGAACAATAATGTTAGAATATAAAGTTTAGCACCAATCTAGCATACATCGCTAAGAAAAACGAACCAAGGATGATGGCAAAATCTATGATTGCTCTACATATATATACTTCTAGATGATTGGAAGTGATAATAAATAGATATATGAGCGAATATATAAGCATGAAGTCCGTGTACGCTGTGTACTAGGAGTATAATTTGTTACAATATACTTCCATCAAGCCCTCTCAAAAGAGTTAATTTATTATTAATGCACAAATCTATTCCCTCAAGCTTCCACTTCCTACAGCTTTGAAATAGGTAAACCCGCAAAGCAATTGTATTTACAGTCAATATACAAAGCTAAGCTAACACATGTAGTGATGTAGATAATCATGAAGCTAATGAGAATGAAAGTTACTTAAAGCGTAATCATAAACTTATTTTAGCAATTAAAATAGGAATTTACCCTGCAGAAACAAAACTCATTAAAATCTTACCTTTTCCATCACTTGAGAGTGAGAGTCCCTCTTTGTTGACCAGATGGTAAGTTATTTTATCCAACAAAAATTTCAGCATGATAATTAACAAAATAAGATCTGAAGCTATAGCATAAAAAAAAAAACTTCATGGAAAAATAAAAGGAAAAAACGAACATGATTATAAAAAGAACATTAACATAGTTTAAGCATAAATGGCGAAAATCCGAACAAATCGAACTTCAGGAAGCGTAAATCCAAACATCCTAAAATTGAAAACATCGAAAAATTTACACATTATACCCAGAAATTTCAAACGAACACTAAAATTTACACATTATACCCAGAAATTCCAAAGGAACAAGCATAAATAAAGCATGACAAACAATTCAAGAATAATTCAAGTTCAAACGTAATAAAAATAAAAATTTACACATTTTACCCATAAATTCAAATCCAAACATGCTATTCACATTAAGAAAACAGAGGAAAGTTGAAGGATTATTCTCGTTCTTGAAGTCTCCTCTACGACCCTCATTAAGCCATTGAAAAAAATCCAACACTTCACCTTCACCCCATCTTCAAACCTTAAAACCAAATCTTTCCAATTAGATCATTATATTGACCAAATGCAGAATATAAAGTAAAATTAAGTAAGAAGGCGGGTGGTTTAGGGTTCAGAAAAGAGAAAGAAGGACAAGATAGAAGAGAGTAGTTTGGGGTTTTCAGTTTTCAGATCTGATTAGAGAGAGGGATAACGGATAGAAGACGTTGGATTGTTTGCATCCAACGGATGAGGATGCCGATCCGTGTGCTGTAATATAACTTGCCATGGGTCGTTGATCTTCTATTATCTATGGTTGATTTGTCACTTAGGTGATTGTTGTAGATTGTTCTTTTGATAGGCAATAATAACAAATTATGATGCATTATTATTATTATTATTATTATTATTATTGTTGTTGCTCTTATTATTTTATATATTATTGTTGTTATTGTTGTTGATGAATTTATTATTGTCATCATTATTATTATATTTATTGTATAATCGAGTCACTTATATAAATCTAGTAATTGATAATATATTCGTAGAATTCTATTAATTTGTATATAAAGCCCACTGATAAAATAGTTTGTTTATACTCACATATGTAGAAGCTAATAAATATCATATTGCAGTAAGCCTTTTATTAGTCTTATTCGATAACAACTTGTCTCAATTAAAGTAGATGTTTTGAGTATCGAAATGAATATAGCTTTATGACGATTAACTTAAAATGGAGTATTGTTATCTTGAACAAATTTATTAACTTACATTGATACATATTGATCTAATTCAATAAAATGTTTTTAGTTTCGAAATGAGTTTAGCTTATCCACTTACATTGATGCATTCATCAAACCTAATAACGAAATATCAGTTCAATTAGATGTATCTAGTTTCAAAATGCATTTCACATAAAGACGATTAACTGAAGTATTGTAGACCATATCAGTTCAGTTAGATGTTTCTAGACCATTGTCACATTATTTAGTGCAATAAGTGATTGGAATCATTTGAGTATATGTCTTTAGTTTCGAAATGCATTACACTTAAAGAAGATTAGCCTTATTATTACCCATTTATGCCCGTATTAGCTTGTATTTATCGACTTTAGTCATTATCATCATCAATTATGATCATTCATCATTATCAATCATCATCACCTCACCATCAATAATCAACAGTTACAAGTCAATATACACATCGGAAAACTAAAGAATAATTATGCTACATAGTAACATTACGAGTTATCATAGATATCAATGTGGATTTCAGTGTAGCTAACGTAATTATAATCAACATACAAAGAAGAAATGATTATACATTTGAAAAGGAATAAGGTTAAATTGAAAAGTCATAATTGAAATTTTGTTCATCAGCCAAACGTTAAACCTTTCAATACAATAAATTCACAATAAACTATGCAACTTTCAACTGCACTTTTGTAGACAAGTATAGACACGTCTCTTAAGTCTTGATGGTATCGCTGGTTATGACAATTAAGTTCGACCGAAATGGTAATAAGGACAATTAAGCGCAAATTATCCAATGTGGCAAAGCACCTGATCCAGAACATGGCACGAAGTCCAAAAAGGATGCATGTCATAACCGATATTATTTTCCACCCGAGTTGGTGTGGTTTCATATACGTAACTGAAAGTAACCATATCCGAACTGGAAATAACTGTTTGAACTGTTAGTAATAGGTAAAAGTCAACTGTTTCAAACTGAAACTATATGGGTCAAACCAAAAGACAACTGTAACTGAACTGAACTGAACTGGAATTTGAATAAACTGCATTGGTTTGAAACTGAAACCGAAAAAATTTAAACTGAATCAATTTACTTGAGAAAAAAAACTGAAATAAACTGAACTGAAGTCAACCAAACTGTTTGGTTCGAACCAGAACTGAACCGTTTAACTTAATTGACACCTCTAGATAGAGGGAGACGAAGGAAGTTTGGAAGATAAAGGTGGGTGTTTACACGTGTGAGTGTTTGTAACACCCTGGATTCTAAATTAATATAATTCTGATGATATGTTTTCTCTTTTCATTTTTTGTATGATATAAGAGTCAAACTATATAATAAAGCAATTTTATTTTCAAGTTCTTTTTGAAACAAATCTAATGGGTCTGGATATTTTTAAATAATAAAGATGTGTAGTAAATGTTATAATTGATTTAGTACATATAAAACTCTAATAGCTCTTTAATAGGAAAACACCAACAAAAACATCTTAAGGTGTTAAGAGGTTGGTTGCATGACATTTTAGGTGGCAGGATACTTGACATTATTTTATTGAAACAACAACAGACTTTTGATTCGCCTCGACCTATGATTCTACTTCAAATATATGTGCGCATGTGCGTGTGCGCATTTTTGTGTGTGATCAAGCTTCCATGAGAATCACACCCTAAAATGAGAATAAAGAACCAATTTGGGCCTTTAAATCATCAAAACATGGTCGATCTAAATGCTTCATGTGCCATTAATGTCATTCATAATTATGCAACTTCACAAGCTGACTCTCATTTTCTTTATTTTTAAAACAATTTTAATGCTAGTACTTGATTATTATAAATGTTTTTTCTTCGTCAAAAGTTATATAATTTGTGTATCAAAAGTTCCATAATTGGAATTATGCTATTGAATTGATCATATATATTGGATCAGTGTACTTTTGCTTTACTTTTAAAAAACTAATTGGTTATCAGTTCTTATTTTCGAGTTGGTTCTCATAGATACTTGGTTATATACATATACATATACATATACATATACATATACATATACATATACATATACATATATACATACATATACATATACATATACATATATACATACATATATATACATATATACATACATATATATATATATATATATATATATATATATATATATATATATATATATATATATATATATATATATAAAAGGAAGTTCTTTTGTTACTAGCTTCTTCAGAAACGTTCGGGCGCCTTTCGAGGGCTCCCGAACTTCTTGGAAAGCGGTAGCAACAGGATCTTTAAAATCCAATTCTTTTAACTCTCGAGAAATCAAATTCTTTTAACTCTCGAAAACTTAAAACAAAATGCGCATTTACTAATCCATAAAATATTTTCAAATGGCTCATGGGATATCGGTGGTGAACTAGTGAAGTTGGCAGCCCTCGGGGAGACTGCGCTGCATTGCATTTATATAGGAAGTTAAAGCATTAAGTTACAGTTAATTGTTAAAGAATTAAGTTACAGTTAATTGAATCAACTCAGTTGAAAAGAGAAAGATAACTCTGTCTTTTGCAAATCTCATAAGTGACCAATGAACCTTACTGATGCAAGACTCCCTGGCTAAGGATATATATATCACTAGTACAGAATGGACGATTTGCGTCGGATGCGAGGCGCCCATTTGCGTCGGACATGGGTCCGACGGCACAGCCATCGTCGCAGATAAGGGAGATCATCTGGTCGGATTAGGACTCGACGCGAGATATAACCCATCCCGCGCCGGATGTAAAAGAAGTCCGACGTGATGTCCCTTGAGCCACAAAGACAGTAGACCATTTGCGCCGCACGTTGGACTAGGGTGCGACGCAAATGAACCATTTTTTATTAAAAAAAAATTGAATGCGGCCGGATGTAGGTTGTACATGCGACGCAGATTGTTAATTTTTATAAAAAAAAAATATATAAATCCCTTTTCCGAAAATGAAATACACTCAATACCCATAATAAAATACACCCAAAATTATACTGAAATGAAATACACCCAAATTTTACATATATTAATATCACTTATTTCATTATGCCGAAATGAAATACGGGAATACAGACCCAAATCAATCAAAATAAATGAACGAAGTACAAGAATGAAATAAAGAACGCAAATTTGAATCGAAATTAAGGAACAAAATACAACAATTAAATACAAGAACAAAACCATGAATACCGAAATGAAACGAAATTAAAAAATTGAACCAAAAAAATAGATCTAACACAAAAAATACCCTAAAAATTCATGTAAAGGAATCAATTCCAAAAATTCAAATCGAAGCGATTTACATAACCTCAACTCGCCCCTTCGCGAGAGTGATGAAGACTTCGACCGATGAACTTCGAGTGATGAACTTCAAATCTTCACCGAAGAAATCTAAATTCAAACCTAAAAATAAACTTCGAAATCAACCGGAGAAACGCCGAGATCTAGGGTTTTCAATCCACCAAATTTCGAAATTTTCAAGTAGCAATTAATCGATTCAAATATGTTGAATTACGTTTGTTTTCGACGAGGAAAAGAAGCCCAGAACAACAGAACAACCGCGGCAAACCAACCGGGCGCGACGAGGAGTGGAGGGAGGGGAACAACCGAGAGCAGATGAAGGGAGAAAGACAAGAATTTAGGAGGGAGAGGGAGATTTGGGAGTTGTAAGATTGAAGAGGGAGAAAGAATGAAAAATGTGGAGGACGGCGCTAGACGGAGAGGGAGAGAGGAGTTTTAGGTTGGGGTGAAAGTGGGAGTTTTGTTTTGAGAGTTAATTGGGGGCGCACGTTAAGTTGAAGTGGGCCATCTCGCGCGAGTGCACATCAAGTCCGACGCAGATGAGCCACGATTTGCGCCGCGCCCAACGCTCATCCGACGCAATGATATTTCGCGCCGAAGCACCTCAAGTCCGACGCAGATGACCATGATTTGCGCGCTCAACGCTCATCCGACGCAATGATACTGTGCTTTCACCGGGCCGCACGAGACGCAAATCAACGTTTTGTACTAGTGTATGTATAATTTAGTTGAGGATAACTCTATTACGAGAATGTGAGAACAACCAAATAGTAATCCAATTTAGTAAAAATTTAATTATTTTTTAAGATATTACATGCATGCTAATCATTTTTCTTGAGAATGTAATTATTTTGAAAATTTGGCTCAATAGGAGATAAGATATTTGTTATTTCGTTCTAGTGCATAGCTAATATTTTATTGGTTACTTCTTTTTAGAATTTCTTCTATAGTTTGTTATAATTTTATGTACGACTGTTAAGAACACGTGTTCACGGTGAATTGATGAGAGTAGAGTTAGCCAAGTGGACATCTTGTTGAACCATATATATGATGTTATTTATTTCATTCTCCTCGACTAATTGTTCTTGTAGATGAACCTCAAAGCAACATTGTGATCGATATTTTTACTAATAACAATTTTTACATAAAATTAAACTAAAGATATTAATGATTGATCAAAGTTGTGTGTTAGACAATGTAAAAGTCAAAATGTTTCAACTACAAACATATTATGAAAATATATTTCTATATATTTATTCTATAAAAGGAATAACACAATATCATGGGAATAATGGTATTGAATGACAGGAAACCTTAACTTAATTGTTATTATCAAATACAACACAAAAATTTAAAATTTTATGCAGCGAACAACACATTGTCATTATAGCTCTCGATTTTTGGATAGGGGTTGCCTCCATCCCGAAATTTTGTCATACGGGCAAGAAACTAGTTTTTCGTTTGAAATATCTCTTGCCAACAAATCGGGTAATGCACTTTTAATCCCGATAACATCTTTTTCACCATCGATAATGTTGTAGCCTAACATCTACGACTCCTTTAAAGACACTTGGGCTCATCAGGGCCGCACACGTGTCCTCCCTTAGTTAATATAGAAGGAAGGCTTAATCTCTGGGCTATACTCAGTTGGGTTAAAAGGTTAATTTTCTGGCCCAACAATCAGAACCCAGCACTGTGAGGTGGCTGCATGAGAGTGTTTAATAAACCATCACAAATCATGGCCTGCCACGTGTCATGATCTGATTCCTCAGCCAATTAGAGGCCACTATTGTAGGGCAGATTTTAAGGATAGCTGTCATCTTGCTATCACTATAAATACCCCAGAAATCAGGAGAAAAGGCATTCAATACAAATAGTGTAAAGTTACTCTGATAAAATACCCTCTCACTTTCTCTCTCTATCTCTACTTTCTCTTACAACTCCTGATATCTGACTTAAGCTTCGGAGGGGGAACCACCACCCAAACCTCCAGGGTGGGTCCCTTTCTTGCAGGTTCGGGAACGAAGCCCAGGCCAAGGACCAAGATGACTCAGGCATTGCTGCACAAGTGTCCATCTGAAGAACATCTAAGGGATACCCTTTTACTTGCTAGACAAGAAAGCTCAGCCTACAGCTTACTTGTTGGACAAGGAAGGGACAAAACATTTGGCGCCGTCTGTGGGGAGACGCAGCAATGACTGATTGTCAATCGTCCAACATTGCCAGAAACCGAAGTCTTCAGGTTCATGTAGAAGACACAGTTGAGCACGAGAGACCGCCTAGAGGAAGGGATAGACCTCCAACCATCGTCCATGTTCCTAGACCAAGCCAGCAGCCGGTCATTCAGCAAAATCTTGAACGTCCCGTGACGGCTGCCCATCTAGACAACGTCCTGAATGACTTTCAGACTAAAATGGCAGCAATAGTCCAGGAACAGATTAGGAGCAACATGCTGTTCTTCCATCATAACCCTGAGCCAGCCGTCAACAATCAAGCTCCTTCTAGGGGACGTTCCCAAGAAAATCGTCCAGGTCCTAGTCGACCTGTTCGTCAGGAATCCTCTAAGAGGACGGCAAGAGGAAAGCAACCCGAGGATAGTGATCAGCGAAGGAAGATGGACTGGAATCTGGTGGTGAAAACTCTAGATCAAGCTCGTCCAAGTGGACATCGAATGGAAACCGACGCCAGGGATTACCTAGAGGCAAAGAGGTCTGCAGCTTTGCAACGGTCGGCTACTGGCTCTACCCCGTATTTAAGGGACCCTCCTTTAAGGATGCCCTCTAGAACAGAAGGAAGAAGTCTGGGTCCTTCGATGGTTCGTCCGAGACAAGAGAGGACGGTGGTTCAACCAATGGTCTATAAACGACCAGTACCCGCAAACACTTCATCTAATCCAGTGTTGAAGGAATATCGCAAGGAGGTCATACCCATCGAGGGACAGCTGGGAGCCCTCCAGATCAATTGGCCTACTCCATTCTCGGCCAGGATCATGGAGGCGCCCCCCTTCCCAAAGGTAAAACTCCCAACCATTGAGCCTTTTGATGGAACAACTGATCCTGATGATCACCTGTCTGCTTACAAGCATCATATGTACGTCCAAGGAGTGGACGACGCTACTTGGTGTAAGAATTTCCCGGCTTCATTGAAGGGTGTAGCTCAGAAGTGGTTCAATAATCTCCCCCCCAATTCAGTCAACAATTTCACCGAACTCAATGTCTTATTTACTAGTCACTTCGTTGCAAATCGTCAAGACCAAAAGACAAGCATGCACTTGGGCAAGGTAGTCCAAGGGCCAAAAGAAGCTTTTAGAAGTTTTGTTAAGAGATTTAATCTGGAAGCCCTTCAAATTCAAGATCTCAATACTGGAGTGGCTTTTGACGCCTTTATCAGGGGTCTGAGGCCAGGAAGTTTAAAGTTTGACCTTGTGAAGAAGAAAATCAATACTATTGCCGAGGCCTTAACAGAAGCTGAAGCCTTTATACATGCCACTGAAGTATGTGCAGAGGCAAAGCATCCCGAGTCCAAGAAGCCCGAAGAGGTTGCTCAGCTAAAGAAGAGCAACCCCAAAAAGGCCGAGACTTGGGCCATAACCTCCACCACTACTTCGTCCAGAGGAAGAAGCAAGAGGAAAGAATCTGAGCCTTCTTCATCCAACCCCATCGAATTCAGCAAGGACCAATACTCTATTCTCATGGAGATAAAGGACCAATATGAGCTGAAGGCTCCGGCTGAGATGAAGACTCCTTACAGGAATAGGGACAAGAGCAAGTATTGTCATTTTCACAAGGAATGCGGTCATGAAACAAATGAATGTAAGCACCTTAAGAGAGCTTTGGAGAATCTAGCCCGAAAAGGAAAGATGAATTCATACTTACCCCAAGGGGGAAAGAAGTTTCAGAGGAGAGATGATCGTCAAAGCAAGAAGAAGGAGAATGACAGCACTGACGAGGATGTAGTCCTCGTTATCTCAGGAGGATTTGCTGCCGGAGGGCCAACCAATAGAGGGCACAAAAATTACCTCAGGGAACTCGACCAAGTCTTGTTGACTAACCCGTCCAAGGCAGAACTCTTCCCAAAAGTGGTGGTTAGTGAGCAGGATCGGGGCAAGTTGAGGACCCCCCATGATGACCCTTTGGTTGTAGAGATGAAAATAGCAAACTTGAGAGTAAGAAGAATTTTGATTGACACTGGAAGCTCGACGGACATCATTAGTGCTGATTGCTTGTCCAGATTGAAATTTGATGAAAAGAACTTGGTCCCAGTCCATCATCCCATCATAGGGTTTGGGGGAGGAGTCATCCATCCCATGGGAACAGTCACGTTGCCCGTCCGAGTTGGAGAGAAGGACTCCTCGCGGACTTTGTTCATCAAGTTTTTGGTTGTCCGAGATTTGACAGCCTACAATGTCATACTCGGACGACCAACGTTGAATCATGTTAAAGCTGTAATAGTAACTCACTTGATGCTTATGAAGTATGAGTGTGATGATGGCAAGGTTGGCTCCTTGTATGGAGACCAGCAGGCGGCTAGGGAATGCTACCTAACCACCCTCAAGCCGTCGTCATGGAAAGCTTGCAATGAAGACCAGAAGAAGATTGGTGGCGAGCGGAAAACGTCTGAAATTGGGAAAGATAAGACGAAGGTGGCTGGAGAAAGGAAGGCGTCCGAAAATGTAAAGGAGCCTAAGATGGCTATTGAGAGTCCTCAGACGCCAATTGCCCCCTCAAGGAAAACGTCTGAACTTCTTCCCAGCAAGAAAAGAAAGTATGAGCCCATAAAGGAAGAGTCTCCCCTCGTCGAAGAAGTGATGGCCATCATGGGACCGGCATTAGAACGTCCGTGAGCTCGTGGAAGCTCCCTGAAGAGGTATTGTTAGATGAAGCTCGTCCCGTAAAGAACCCTCAAGATTGGGTCTTCACTCGCTCCCGGGTTTGAGAGGTCTTCTAATCGCCTGCTGAAAGAATTTCGGGACGTGTTCGCTTATTGTGTTGAAGAAATGCCTCGGAATTGATCCGAGAGATAGTCGTCCACGCATCGAATGTTGATCCAAATTTAAAAACCCGTCCGTCGAAGAAAAGGCATTTAGGACCGGCCGTAAATCAGGCGGTTGACCAAGAAGTTCAGAAGTTGTTGGAATCAAAGTTCATCAGAGAAACTTATTACCCAGAATGGATAGCAAATGTGGTCATGGTGCCAAAGCCTAATGGCACTTGGAGGATGTGTGTGGACTACACTGATCTCAACAAGGCTTGTCCTAAGGACAGTTTCCCTTTGCCTAAGTTGGATCGTCTGGTAGATTCCACGGCCGGCCATGCTTTGCTGAGCTTCATGGACGCCTATTCAGGTTTTCATCAAATCTCCATGTGGTCAGAAGATCAGGACAAAACGTCCTTCATTACTGAGAAGGGACTGTATGGCTGGTTGAGAATGCCATTCGGCCTACGCAATGCTCCGACCACCTTTCAAAGATTGATCAATACCGTCTTTCAGCCACAGTTGGGAAGAAACATGGAGGCCTATATTGATGATATGATAGCCAAGAGTTAGCAAGAGGAAGGTCGTCTTGGTGATTTGAGAGAGACTTTCGAGACTCTCAGGAAATACAAGTTAAAATTGAACCCCGGCAAATGTGTTTTTGGAGTCTTGTCTGGGAAGTTCTTAGGCTTCTTGGTAGATCAGAGAGGAATAGAAGCCAACCCTGAGAAGATCCAAGCTATTTTAGACATGAAATCCCCGTCAAAAATAAAGGAAGTCCAGCGACTGATGGGTTGCTTGGCTGCCCTTGGACGTTTCTTGTCCAAGAGGTGACAAGTGCCATCACTTCTTCGCCACGATCAAGAAAAAGGCCAAGTTTGAATGGACAGCAGAGGCAGAGCAAGCCCTTCAGCAAGTCAAAGATCACCTTCGACAGCTGCCTAGGTTGGTCAGTCCAGCTGAGGGGGAGAAACTGTTTGTATACTTGGCTGTGTCCACTCAGGCCGTGAGTGCCGTCCTACTGGCTGAAAGAGAGTCCGTCCAAGTCCCCATATACTTTGTGAGTTATGTGCTCAAGGATGCGGAAAATAGGTATACTCCAGTTGAGAAGTTTGGATTGACCCTTGTCATGGCCAGCCGAAAGTTAAGGCCCTATTTCTTGGCGCACAGCATACTCGTCTATACTGACCAACCTCTGAAGCAGGTTCTGCAAAAGATGGAAGCTTCCGGACGAATGCTAAAATGGGCTGTTGAGTTTAACATGTTCGATATATCATTTGAACCAAGGAAAGCCATTAAGGGGCAAGCCTTGGCAGATTTTATAGTTGAACTTACTCGACCAACCATAAAACCAATATCTGATCCAGCAGAAGGAAGGAAGCGTTGGACGCTCATGGTTGATGGGTCGTCCACTGTCAATTGATGTGGGGCAGGAATCATCTGCCAATCTCCAGAAGGAGACAAGTTTGAATATGCGCTAAGGTTCCAATTCCAAGCGTCCAATAACGAAGCTGAGTATGAAGCACTTCTAGCTGGAATCAAAATGTGTAAAGCGGCAGGAGCTTTGGAAATTGAGGCAAAATCGGACTCGCTCTTGGTCGTCAGTCAAGTCAATGGGGATTTTGAATGTAAAGAAGCATCGATGAGCAAATATATGCGTCTGATCAAAGATGAGATTGAGCCTTTGAAACGATTTGTTCTCGACCAAGTGCCAAGGTCAGAAAATCATCAAGCAGATGCTCTCTCTAAATTGGCCAGCTCGGCTGAAGGTGATGTGCCAAGAACAGTGTTTTGGGAAGTCAAACCCAAAAAGAGCATTGACCAAGAGCAGATTATGTTTCTTAGCCAAGGAGCAGTCTGGATGGAGCTTATCATAGGATATTCTAGGACCTTTCCCTGCCTTTTGCCTTTTGCCTCTGCCTTTTGCCAAATGGGGCATGGATATTCTAGGACCTTTCCCCGTGGCCGCCGGGCAAAAGAAGTTTGTGATAGTGGTCAGGACTACTTCACCAAATGGATAGAGGCTGAAGCCATGCGAGGTATAACAACAAACGACGTCAAGGGCTTTATTTGGAAAAATATTATAACTCGTTTTGGCATGCCACAGTCCATCGTCTTTGATAATGGCCCGCAATTTGAAACACCTAAACTGAAAGATTGGTTAGCAGAGCGAGAAATCAAGGCTCACTTCGCTGTCGTCGCCCACCCACAGGCCAATGGCACTACAAGAAAACAGGCTTTAGGCAACGTCAGAAAAATGTAGCTATACGTTGATTTAGTGTTGCTAAAGGCCTATAGCAACGGATTATCAGCCGTCACCAATACATGGCGTTGCTATAAGCCTATAGCAGCGCTTTAGGCACCTTTAGCAACGATTAAGATAATCCGCTACCATAAATATTTATGGCAACGCTTTTTTTTTTGCAACACTTTCACCTAATTATGGCAACGCTTTTCTTTGGCAACACCTTTACCTAATTATGGCAATGCTTTTCTTTAGCAACACTTTTACCTAATTATAGCAACAGTTGTTATTTAATTTAAGGCAACATTTTCTACCAATTATGGCAATACTTCTTAGCTTATTATTGGAACGTTTGTCTAGCTTTTTTGGCAACGCTTTCCAATTATAGCAACAATTATCCTTTCAATTAAGGCAACAATAATAAAAATTTGATCGGACTATCCACCGATATAAAGAGACAGTTCTTAGCTTGATACACAACATTTTCCTTTACCTTTCTAGACAACGCTTTCAAATGTGTCTAAAGCAAAACGTCTAATTGGTCCTCCAAATCCAATTTTCCACCAACAAGCTATGTATATCAAAATAAATAAATATTATATTATATTCCAAAATCTACATTAGTCATCCAAAAAAACGCCATTATCTTTAATTACATCAACTAAAACTAATATCCAAAAATCAAATCAAAACTCATTAATATATTATATTCCAAAATCTACCTAATTTTTATGTGCCCAAGACATCCAATAATTCTTCACAAATTTGGAGAAGCTCGTAAAGTTTGTGCATTATGTACCATCCTACAAAAAACAAGAAAGACATTATAGTTAGACAATAGAAGGCGATAGCTAAAAATAAAAATAAAAAAAGCAAATTTATCAATCACACTAGTGTCTTAAATAAAGCATATTAGTAATGAGACTTCATATCTACTAGATCTCATTCTTCTTACCTATTATAGCAAAACTATTAAAGAGTTATCTGACACATATATAAACTGCAATCTAATAAAGTTTCTAGCACCTTCAGTTTCATTCTACATAATTTTCAATTGGTATATCTACATCTCCCTACTAAGGACCTGTTCTCCCCAACTTATTTTCAGTTCAGTTCCTAAATTTTAACCTTACTATTAGTTATAGTTCAGTTCAGTTCAGTTCAGTTCAGTTCAGTTATGACGAAGAGAACAGGCCTTAAATGGATGCTAAACCTTGTCAACTATTAATGTCCCTAAAGATTTAGCATCTAATAATCGACCATTTTCTGCAATTTTTTACACATGAAAACATAACACAACTCCTTGACATCTTCCTTTGTCAACACATCATAATACTCCATAAAGAGTAACTATGCTCATATTAGTTCCAAATCCTAATGTCTCAGGTGCATTTAAGCCTATAGCAAGTTCCAAACAGTAAATTTAGACAATGGCAGTATCAACAAAATAGTAGTGCAACTTAAGCCAGAAAAAAAAAGATAACCAGAATTATATGTAATATGCAAAATTAAGAAAAAAAATAAGGAAGTAAAAACTATACCTTTAGTCAACCATGATAGATGAGACTTCTAGTGTCGATAAATTATGTTGCACCATTTGTAGCAGTAGAAACAATTACTTTTGCAATGAGTTCTGGGGTTAAACTTGGGTCCTTTTGGCGAAGTTGGGATAATGCTGAAGCAATCACATCAAGAGTACTCATTGTCTCTCTCTGAGCTTCAAATTCCTTTCTCATCTCCTGTAACTTTGTTGCCTCTAATTCAAGTTCCTTTGACACTCTTTCCATATTAGCAACTTGTGCGGCATGAGCTTCCTTTTCTCTTTCTAGTTCTTCCTTTTCAGCATTCAAATCCTTCGTACATCGACATTCTGCAGTTTTGATGGACTCCATGACCTCCTTAGGTAATATGAGAGAAGTGCTAGTCCTTTTATCGTTCAGCTTCTTGCGGGAAGCACCTGCACCAAGTAGTCGTACGCGACCTGGCCGGTCATCTCCCATTACTTCATGGTATGGATCTCTACGAGATTCATTACTTGGATTATCTTGTGATGATTCCAATTGCCTCACAGCTTGCTATATGAATTAAATACACTTTGTTAAAAATGTACAATAAATATTATAATTTTTTTGAGATTGGAATAGAATATGATAAGCTTAACATATACAATTTTCTTATCAGTATCATCATATGGTCGGCTGTATGTTCTTCCTTCTTTTCGACGTCAGGTTTCCTCAAACATTTTTCTTTTAGATGGAGCTACACCATCTTTCCGCAACTGAAATATATGAATGAAAAAAACAATAAGCTAGGTATCTTCTGTAAAAAAAAATTTACGTTATTTAAGCTAAAATTGTAAATATTTAGTACCATCTCGTCATAAATCATGGCAAAAGGAACTGGACCAATCGTGTGCATGCTATCTTGTTCTTTGCGATTTTCGAATTTTGTAGACTTGTTTTCTAACAAAAGGGAAAAGTTAAGCAGGAAACAACAATGTAAATATTTTCATAGTATAAATTATGTTTTTAATCTACCTTTGCAGGTATAGTCTCCCAATATGCTAGAAGCATTTTGAAATGTGATTCAGGCATCATCTTTGGAGCATGCTCCAATCGTTGTTCATCAGTGTCATATTTATAGTAGTGGTCCCTTTTGAGCCGACACTTGAAACCTCGCCATGATGCATCAAGGGTCTCCATCACCCAACGTTGAGATTCAGCTGGAAGAATATATTTGCTCTAAAAGATTCAAGTTTTAGGTTAGCAGAAAATAAGAAGCATAGAAAAGAAAGAGGACATGTTACTAGACCATGCCATTTCGGAGTATTAACTCAAATTTAAGGGTTCCGACTACAATAAAAACAAAAGAGAGCTTACATTCACATATTCCCAAATCTTATCTTTATTTGGAACTTTGTGCCAATCTGTGTAAGTCAATGGAGCCCAATTATAATCATGAGCAATGGTTCCCAAGAATCTGGTAAGCTCCTTCCTTGCCTTTTCAGGTCCAATGGGTTGTCCTAAGTCATTATAGTAAATAGCAATGCGGTCTTCCAATTTGCGAGCATGGACTTCGAATAAATTTGTTGGACCTCGACCCTTCTTACTCGGACCTACGTGTTGTAAGTATAAAACATATATATATATATATATATATTAATCATATCCTTTCGATTAAGATGAGGGAAAGCATAATTGTAGTCATCAATCAATAAAATATGCAATCACATCAACCAATTTGACTCATACAGATGGACAAAATTACAGCTTTCTTTCTTCATCATTTAGGGAGGGCTGGCAGGGGCGGTTGGGTTAGGCAGGGGTTGGGGAGTTGGGCTGGGTAGGGGGCTGGTCAGGGGGACTGGCAGGTAGGGGTGTTCAGAATGGTCAACGTGTTACTTTTTTTTTTGCCAATTTGGCTTCCTGTTACTGATATATTACAGTGTTAGTCTAAATAAGCTTTTGATATTTGGATTTGGAGTATTTGGCAGAATGGTGCTAACTGCTAAGAGTCAAGAGAGCCATGAATGTGATTTTTTTTGTAATTCGCACTTTTTGTTAAATGGCAGTAGGTAGATACTAGGTAGGCACCCTAAATAATAACTTAATAGCTTTTTGTCAGTTTTGTTTTGGTTTTATATATAGAGCAAACATCTTCCAAAGAGAGTTGCAATCAAGGGATGTAATCCAGAGAACATAATGAGCCTAAAATTGAAGTCGTTGCTCTAAGCTATTAACAATAAAACCGCCAACAAAGATTGAGCCAAAAGAAAGAAAAATAGGGGGAATTAAATCACACCCATGCAAGGAACTCATCTTGTCTTCTTAGTCCCTGCTTAGCCAAAGCATCTGCTACATGATTTGAATCTCTAACATGGTGAATGATTAAGATACTTGGCAGTAGCTTTTTGTCAGTTTGCCATTAGAAAGGTAGATACTAGGCAGTAGCTGAACAAGCTTGCCAATAGCTTTTCTATAAATGTGTGTTACAATTTGGTTGTTGGGCAGGGGGTGGGGAGTTGGGCTGGGCAGAAGGTTGGGCTCAGCAATCAATGAACTCGACATATGTAATGGCTCAACACTGTCTTCCTTTGACCTTCCTTTTTTCATCTATTCATCTTGTTGTTAGCCAAGAACAAAATCTCATAATATCCTTCTTGCTTTCATAGAATGGACTAATATAAAGCTGAGAATAAAATTTGAACCTAAAAGAGGATAGGAAAACAAAAACCTTGCTTCTCTGTGAGAATATTCTCTTCTTGGCTACCTGATGGAGCAGTGATGGAAAGTTGACCCTTAGATCTTAATTGATCTTGCTCCAGCCTCTGCACTTCTAGTTGTAATCGTTGTGCTTCTGTTGGATCCATTTGTTGTTGCATCATTAAGAAATCTTCCATTGCTAAGGATGGGCACAATGGTTGCTTCTTATTTTTTCTATGTGGTTGTTCTCTAGTCCTTGCCTTCTATTGAGGGGAACAACAAAAAGAGAACACAATTTAAATGGTTTATATAAATAAATATCATATGCACTTAAGGAAGTGTTCACTTTCGAGCAGCCAAACCTGCTTCAGTTTAGTTTTAGATATTGAATCAACTGCAGCAGTGCTGGTTACCACGTCCATCTCTCGAGTATTGTTAAAGAAGTCATCATCAGAGTCATCTTCACCACCATGAGGCGTATAGTCCTGATCATTTTCAGTATTCACTTTCTCTTTTCCTTTCATGATCTTATTTCTTTCCATGAGTTGCTGAGCAATCTTCTCTAACCCAAGTTCTTTAAGCTTTTTTGCATTTTGTTCAATGTTCGCAAACCTTGCTTTCTCATATGGAAGTACTTCAGATGATGTTCGAGTGTTCCCATTCTTCCCCATTGTATACCTTTCCACTCAACTGCAAAAAAAAAAAACAGAGGGCGATAGTATAGTGGGTGATAATGAAAACTAAGTAGTGGTTAGAAAAACAATGCAGACGAAACAAAGTCGACTTAATTAAAATAGACATAACAAATGTAAATTCAGTTGAAAAACTTATGCAATGATGTCTATGGCATTAAATGTATAATGCAAACAAAGTGTTGATTGATTACCTGTCCAACAAGGTACTCACAATCGTTTGACAAAAATATATATTTAATATAAGTATATATTCAGCTGAGATAGAGATATCACTGGATTTGAACCATAACAAAAATAGATCATTGTCACAGTAGCAAGAGTATTAACTCAGACATAATTGGGATTAAACCAAATAGTGTCTACCCAGATATGACAAAGCAGAGCCATAGCATGATAACCCACGAAATATCAAACAAAATTACAAGAATAGTATTTAAAAGAAACTACAACACAATAGCATTAATAAAGTCAAGTAAAACTAAGAAAGTAAAATAAACCTAACCAGAATGAGAAAATGTTGAGCAATGTGAAAAAAGCAAAAATAATTTAAAGAACATATAAAAGAGTGTAAAACTCAGTCTTAAGCTCTAAAAATTATGAGTTAAGTATCGGTATCGAAGCATGCATCCAATCCCAATCCGTATCATCATGTTCAAAGTCTTCCTCATGGTAAGTTATATCCAAAGCATCTTCTATGTCACGGATTTCCACCGATCGTACTTCACCACTAACTCTTGAATAAGAATCACTTGCATCCACATTAGGTATGTCACTACCACTAGAATCAATAGGCTCTTTCCAATAGGTTTCCTCATTCATTGCTTCCTCGAAGTCGAATAAGTCTCTTGGAACCCGTTGCATGACATAGTGAATATCATGTTCTTCTCGGATCTTGTACATAAAAAACCCGATGAACTTGTGACGCTAACACAAAAGGATCATTTTGAGAACATTTCTTTTGATATTGACAAATGAAAGCCCAAACTCATCGACATCCGCAAGAAACCATTGACACTTAAATAACACGACACTAAATTGAGACCAAAAATCCAACTCAATAATTTCTTCTATTACACCATAGTAGGTAACATCTCCATCCACGGGATTTCGATCCCTTGAACTAGCAAAACTTGAAGTCGTGGCTGTTAAAGTAACTCCACTATTTTGAGTCTTTACACGTGAATCACGCCCCTTGTGCAAAACCTATAACCATTCACAAAATAGCCCATGTACCTCCTAGCCTTAGTGTTAGGACCCTTAGCCAACCAAAACAAGTGGCCATCAACTTGTTCTCTTTGAACCTTTTCTTGGAACCAATCAATAAAATCTTTGCTATGACTTTGAGCATCATCCCATCTACGCTTTCGGCCATGGCTATTTACTAACTGTTGGTGTTCTCTGAAATGTAAAGTAGATATATGTTATAATTAAAATGACACAATGTAAAAAAAATAAAAGGCATAATTTTTACTTACTTTATATATTTTTCGATAGTTGCATCGTTGCAGTTGAAGATGATATATCTATGTGCTTGCTTCTTACTTATAACATCTAAAGAAAATCCC
Organism: Beta lomatogona; assembly: GCA_947646795.1. Lineage (NCBI taxonomy): Eukaryota > Viridiplantae > Streptophyta > Magnoliopsida > Caryophyllales > Amaranthaceae > Beta > Beta lomatogona. The sequence continues at coordinate 404,367 of CANSNZ010000207.1, forward strand.
TTTCCTTTTCTTTTCCTTTTTCCTCCAATAGGATGCCCTACCTTTGGAAAAATGGATGAATCATCTTCACTCTGGTTCATTTCACAATGCCTAGCACATCTTCTATCCAATCTAGTCTTTACACCATCATGCAAATATCTAGAACAAAATGTCAAGCATTCTTCCATCATATAGCCTTCAACAATGCTTCCTTCTGGACGACTCCTATTACGTACATAAGACTTTAACTTACCAAGATACCTCTCAACAAAGTACATCCAGCGATACTGCACCGGTCCACCAAATTTAATTTCATCAACTAAATGACTAGGCAAATGAACCATAACATCAAAAAAGGCAGGAGGGAATATCATTTCGAATTGACAAAGTATTTCAACAACTTCAGATGCCAACTTGTCTAACTCTTTGAGGCAAAGAATCTTGCTACATATGCCACGAAAGAAGTTTCCCATTCTAATTAAAGGTACAACAACACTTTTCGGCAATGTCTTTCGGACAACAACTTGCAGCAAGTGATGTAGCAAGACATGCGCATCATGGCTTTTGTAACCAACAAACCTTCGTTCTTTAACTTGTACACACCTTGCTATATTCGATGCATAACCATAAGGGAGCTTTGCGTCCTTAAAAACTTTAAGAAACAAGTCCTTTTCCACATTACCCATTGTAAAAGGTGCTGGAGGCACTAACAAATGCTTACCATCTTCTGAAGGAAAAGGGTGGAGCTGTGGTTTTATGTTAAGATCCACCAAATCGAGGCGTGCCTTAATGTGGTCCTTTGTCTTTCCTGGAACGTCCAAGAGTGTGTTAATGATATTATCAAAGAAATTCTTCTCAATATGCATGACATCAAGATTGTGACGATATTTAATATTAGCCCAATATTGCAATTCCAGGAATACATACTTCTTTTTCCATTTACCTTTACTAACTCCTCCTTTTTTCTCTTTCCAAAATCATTTACAAAGTCTTTCAATTCATTTAGCGGATCAAGTACCCCATAAAGAAGAAGGTGCACCTCTATCCTCCACTTCTCCATTAAATGATTGTTTATCGTTCCGCCAAGGATGGCCCATATCAAGAAGCCTTCGATGGTCCATATAATAATTCTTTTCACTATGATCTAAGTAATGAGGTCTTACATCATGGTTACAGCTTGGACATGCATAATTTCCTTTAGTGGCCCATCCAGACAACATAGAATATGCTGGAAAATCATTTATCGTACCTAGTAAAGCAGCATGTAACTGGAATGTCTGCTTCTTAAAAGCATCATAGGTCTCCACCCCATCTTCCCACAATTCCTTCAACTCATCAATCAAAGGTTGCAAATAGACGTCTATGTCATTTCCAGGCGACTTAGGCCCAGGAATTAACATAGATAACATGAAATATTCAGGTTTCATTGACAACCATGGTGGAAGATTATAATTAATTAACACGACGGGCCATGTGCTATGAGCAACGCTCATAGTCCGAAATGGGTTAAATCCATCGCTAGCAAGAGCCAACCGAACATTTCGTGGATCAGTCGCAAAGGTTTGATTTGAAGAATCAAAGTCCTTCCAAGACTGGCCATCTGCTGGATGCCTAATGTACTCATCTTGTGTTCGTTTTTTGTCATGCCAAATCATTAATTCAGCCGTCTTAGAACACATATATAATCTTTGGAGTCTAGGTTTCAAAGGAAAATACCTTAAAACTTTTGCAGGGATTTTATCAGACTTCCACCTTGATGTTTCACACTTAGGACATACATTATCTCCTTCAAATTCTTTTCTATAAAGAATACAATCATTGGGGCAAGCATGTATTTTTTTTATAGGCAAGACCTAAATTCCTCACAATATTCTTAGACTCATTAAAAGATTTAGGAAATTGAGCCATAGGAAATGCCTCTCTCAACAACTCTAATAGATCACCAAATGCCACATTGCTTATACCATTAAGACACTTGAAAAGATATAAGCGAATAAGGACTGACAACTTAGAGAAAGTTTTACAACCAGGATATAGCTCTTGTTTTCCTTCTTCTACCAACTTATAAAACTTTCTAGCCTCTTCATTTGGCCCATTTGCATTCTCTTCACCTACATTTAACCCTTCATTCATATCTCTAAAAGTATCTTGTAATAATCCGTCAATATCATCAAAAGCATTGGCACAATAACTTTCATTCAGACCGATCTTGTCCTTACATGTAGAAGAAGATGCTTCCTTGTTTATGACCCAATCCTTAAATCCCTTCACAAATCCATCAACAATCACATGATCATATATGTCATCCCTTGAATAGAAAAAACGCCTACAACACCTTTTGCAAGGACATAAAATTTGTCCCTCAATAGCAGCTTTGGCAAAAGAATAGTCAAGAAAAGCATTTAAAGCACTTTTAAATTCCTCAGATTCTCTAGAGCAGTTCATCCCGTTTTGATCCATCAATGAAATGACAACTATACACCCAAAATGATAAGTAAATAACATAAACAAATTAACATACAAGAACTAAGATTAAAGTCAGAGTACTAATAATGAAAGTAGCAATAATTAATAAAATATTTAAGAACTTGGGCAAAAGAAACATGGAAACAATAACATGATAGAGTCTCAATTTTTAACAGTATAATTAATAATAACAATTTTCCAATTAAGCACCATGAAATTTATACGTTTATTTACAACTTTGCATGAGTTCACTATTTACTATAGCATGTTGCAACATCCAAGTGAAACAACCAAACCCATAATCTATGAGTTCAAAGAAACACAAGTGGATCACATTACGACAAGTAGAAACACTATGAGTTAAAACTTCGAGGGATACAACAAAGCAAGTGCTTTAGTTTTTGGTGCGGATATCAATCCCTTTAATATCAATGTGATGAAAATAAAAAGAGGGTTTGAGTTGGCAGCATTCACAGTTTGTCTAATGTACTACTCATACGAGATGAAGAGACTAGAGGCACTAGCACAAAGATACACATGCATGCCAAGCTCCGTTATATGAATATATATTGCTAGTGTGACATAAGAGACCACATAGATTTAAAAAGGTATACCTAATAAGTGAATGTCGAAAAAGATCACACAAGCTAGAAATTGCATCTATTGTCCAATTTGAACTAAAGACATCACAAAATATAATAGGCACCATAAAACATATGAGGGAGGGAATAAGAGAGTCCAAAGAAAACTACATAAAAAAGTGTGGAGATTAATTTTAAGGGAGAGGAGAATCAACTATTGGCCCCAAGTTTATACATAGATATTAATACTAATATATTGTAGCAATAGGCTAACAATGATACAAGAACTGAAAAACAAGGCAAGCTAATATAAGCCAAAATTATAAAAACATAGCACTGCAAACAAAAAAAGGCAAAGATTCACACACCAAAGGCAACAAAACCGCCAAGACATTCCTACTGATCTCAAATAGCCAAAACAAATACAAGTAAGCAACCAGCCTTTAGCAATGTATGTTAATTGCAATTCACAAAGAGAATAAGATAAGAGGAACAAAAAAGGGACTCGAGATACAGACACATGATCCCCAGCCAAAAATAAGTATCCCAGTTCATGATTATATACGTCCTTTACTTCAACTAGCCATGATGTGAACTTTGGTTGTTTCCCTCTATTAATGAACTCTAAAGTGCACATACTTCCCAAAATTCTACTACCTATTTATATAATTTTGTTGATAAAAATGGATTATGAACTATGATAACCTTTCTTTTTGGGTACCCCACGGCTCCACACCAAATACTTTAATGAAAAGTTAGTGGAAGATGATTAGTACATGATAAGTTCTTCCTACTAATAGTAGAATTAAATCAATAATGTCATCATAGTCAGCTCTCTATCACTATTTTTAAACAGGAGTTCATTGTCCTTTAATCAGTACAGCATTGAAGGCAGTGTTTAGTACAATGACTATTAGATGCCAAAATTGTCAAGCATTCTTGCGTATCTATGCTTTAGTAAAGGTATAACAAATGCTAGCGTTTAACATATCTTCGTTTTCCCCCGCCTTTCTAGACTGTTTGTATGGAGAATAACACAAATTATTCCTTCTCTAATGAAAGTTGAAACATTAGGTAAAAGACATGTCTGACCCCTAAGAATCCTAAACCATAACAAGTTAGAAAACTAATCTCACTTTATGAAACGAGTTAGGAAATAGATTATGAAACTGATCTTAACTATTCCGAGTATGACTCGAAATCTAAATATGAACCTAATTGGTCATCGCGGTATCACTGGGCAACAGTATAGAAGAAGCAATTTTGGCATAACTAAACAATTAAACCGAAAGCGCATAATTCAACAATATAGAAGAAGCAATTTCGCATATACAAACGTAGAACAACGTAATTTGGCATAATTCAAGATTACAAAAGAAACAATTTGGTGAATCAGATACAAACATACAGCAACAAGCATGTGATTGGACATACTTGATTAAAGCTTCGATCAAATTTAACAATGAATGAAAATTACTAACCTTGTTCAATTAAGCTAATTCCGGGAAAACCCTAATAAAATATGTTCGCCAGTCGCCAGGTAAGGAATCCAATAATCAACAGCGAAGAATTCCAGAATTGAGAGTGAGAGACAGAGAGATGGGAGGGGATTAGGAGAACCGTATGAGTCGTGTTTGTGAGAGTTGAGATAGGGGGTTGAATCATGAGGGTTTCTGAAGTGTTTGTGAGATAGTGGGGCGAAGTGTTTGTGAGATAGTAGTGCGAGGGAACTTCTCTAAAAAAAAAAGAGCGCGTTCTTCCAAATATATGGGGTACGATTAAACGTTGCTATAGAATGCCTAATTTTTTAATAAAGTTATAAGCGCTGCTGTAGTTGTTTATAGCAACGCTTCTATCAATTTTAAAAACTATGAAATTATTAAAATCGAAAGTGCTGCAACAACTAGCTTAAAGCAACGCTTATAAAAACGTTGCTCTAGATACGTTGCTATAACCCTCTTTTCTTGTAGTATGGGCAAGTGGAGTCCTTCAACAAGATTCTATCTAAAGGAAGTTGGATAATGCCAAGGGACAATGGGTTGAAGAACTACAGCTAGTGTTATGGTCCATCAAAACAACTGCCAAAAATTCTACAGGGGAGACACCCTTCATGTTAGTTTATGGCACTGAAGCCGTCTTGCCCATTGAAATCGAAGAACCCACCCTGCGAGTTATGTTGTACACAGAAGATGCAAACTGGGCAGCATTGCGGAAGGCTTTGGATCAAGAACCAGAAGTCAGGGGCAATGCCTTGCTAAAAATGCAATTGTACAAGCTGCGAATGGCTCGGAACTTTTACAAGAGAGTCGCTAGACGACCACTCAAGGTGGGGGATTTGGTCCTAAGGAAGATGGACGCGGTTGGAAGAGCTAAAGAGATGGGGAAGCTAACACCAAATTGGGAAGGACCTTATCTGATTATCCAGCAGGTGCGCAGTGGAACTTTTTGTCTCCAAGATCTGGATGGACGAGTTATACAGCGCACTTGGAACTTAGATAACCTGAAGAAGTACCACGTCTAACTCAATTCATCATCAAGAATCTAGCTGGTAGCTTGTAGTAATTCCAAAGTGCCACGGCACATGCTAGAAAAAAAAGAATTGTATACATGTATCTTGGCATTCAGTCAAGCAAAATTCATATAATACAATTCCTACTTTATAATCGCCTTTGTTTATTCCCACCAAGTTACTTCTCTTTGGGGCATTAAATCAGTTACTAGTCTAAAAGAAACAATAACTTGGAACAAAAAACAATAGAGCGTCAAAAATACTCACTTTAATGCCGAACATCACTCCCTTGAGGAGACCGGCCAAAAGTATAACAACCTAAAGGTTGACAATACATAAATGACATTTAAATTGACAAAATCTCTAGTAAGGGAAACGTCAAGGTCTCTAAGAGAAGGCTGACCAGAAATAAGCCCTTAGTAAAGGATACTTACTTTCACCTACATGGACAACTAAGTAGTAAAGACCCTAGTAAGGGATCACTACTTCCGGACGAGTGTTGTTCCCTCAAGGAAGGCGGCTAAGACATGGTCATACCATGTATCTAGAGCTCGTCCTTAGAGATTTCTGCAGGCTTGGCCAATGATTGATTGTTCTCCTTCTTGGACTATGGCTTGTCCACTATATATGGTTGAGCCTAGCCCAAGAAGGGGGGGGATAAGACAAGCCTGTAGGACGAGCTAAAAGAGGGAAGGTCGTCCAGAAAATCAGGATGAACCAAGCAATAAATACTACAGGACGAGTGTTACCAACTCGAGGAAAACGGTTGAACCGTGGTTAGTCCACAAAGCCATATGAGTAGGCCGCTTTCCCACTTGAGGCAAGACTCGTCTGAATGAGAAGACCATCTAAAGTTCCAGGACGAATGTCACTAAGTACTTAAAATACTTATTCGAAAGATTCACAATCGTCCATGGACAAGGATGGCAATTTTGAACTATATTTATTTTGCAAACCATCCAAAGCTTCAAGACGAATGTCACTACGTACTTGGATACTTTTTCGAAAGATTCACTATCGTCCAAAGACAAGAATGCAAATTTCTCCAGGATGAGTTTTACAAATCGTCCATAGACCCTCGACCGTCCAAGGGCAGAGATCTGGGTTTACAGGATTACTCTATTTTGAACTACATAAACCGTCCAGAATTCAGGACGAGTTTCTTCTTGTCTTGGATGCATTTTGAATAGAATTATGATCGCCTAAATTCAAGTACGTTATTCAGGTACGTGTCGTGTAAAAGCCAACATTCGTACGGGTCGTCCGTAATTCGGGACGAGGCTAATTTGATACTTGGTCAAAATTTTAATAAAAGAAAAGGGGGGGAAAGACAAGCAATTGGCAAAAAGTCTTTTCATATATATCATTGGCAAAAAGTCTTTTCATATATATCATTGGCAAAAGATTTACAACTTAAGACTGAAGAGCTAAGGCTACAACGGCAGATAAGCCAAGAAACTTAGAAAAATAAACCTAAAACTAGGCATCATCTTCAGCACGAGTTTCTTGGTCGTCTTCGGGCTTCTCCTCCTCAGCTGCAGCTTCGTCGTCGGAGTCCAAAAACTCCGGAGGTTCCTCGGCACATACCATAGCACGATGGACACTCTGTTGATACTCCAGACGACGAACGAAGCTGGGGACCTCAGCTTCCTTGGCCAGCATCTCAAAGGCTTTGACGGCCCAACCCTTAGACGTTTCAATGACTTGAGCCAACCCTTCCTTGGCATCATCAAAGGCCTTGGCCACCTCCCTTTCCAGACGGGCAGTCTTCGCCCTAAGGAGAATATTCTCCCTCCTCAGCTGAATAGCGGCAAGAAGAGCAGCATCTCTTTCACCCTTCAGATCAGTCGAGACAACATCTATGACCATCTTTAGACGATCCTGCTCCTTGAACAGATCATTTATGGTAACAAGATAATTCTTGTTTTCGGACTCCAGAGTTGCCGATCTATTCTCTAAAGCCTTCAGAGATTGACGATGAAGGGTGTTAGCCATCTCAATGTCGTGGATCGCCTTGTCGCCTACCGTTGTAGCCATGTGGACGAGCTGCTTATTGTCCTTTCTCAGCTCTCTGGCACACTCTTCAGTAAGCATACTGCGAGCAAAAAGCTGGAACAACGAAAATAAAACAAGTCATTAGACGAGTTACAAAAGCACAACAATTTTGTACAAGTATAAAATATAACCGGCAAGAAATTATACCTCAGCAACAAGTTGAGACATGCAGCCCACATGCCCGGCCGATGCTCCCCTCAATCCTTTGATATAGGATTCAGGGTAACACTTGAAGAGCTCCTGCTTAAGCCGATCTTTTTCTGCCTTGGACATTTTGGCAAAAGCAGGAGAAGACTCCTCGTCCGAGTCTATGGTGGGTGTAGTTGAGGGTAAAGCGAGGCCTTTGCCCTTATCTGAAAGAGGGGGAGAGTCAGTTATCTTGATAGAAAAGACGATGGCTTGTCTATTGGACGGACTCATAGACCGTCCGCCGACCCGCATCGTCCTAACTATATTTGGATAATACGACTCACCAGATGAGATGGAGGCCGTCCTTACAGCTAGGGGCATATGTGAGACCAGCCTTGCTCCCGAGCCACTGAAGCCCGGGTATTTCTCAACTGCCGTCTCCGGCTTTGGAATAAAGCTAAGGACGACTCTGGTCTGGACACAGCAGGATCAACTGGCAGAGTGTCCAGCTGGCCAGCAAGATTTACAACATTCTCCCCCTCGGCAGGGGAAGCACTGAAGGCTCCTGTGTCACGGCCTTGTCCTTTGGTGGCGGCATGCTTTTCTCACCTCCACCAGCAGAAGTCGTCTTCTCTGGCCTCTTTCTTGTAAAGCCCTTAGGCTTTTTCATGGGAGGTTGGTGCCCGACTGCCGCAGGTCTCTTTTTGGATGAGGACGACTTCCCAGGAGGAAGTTTGTTTGTAGGAGCATTTTTCTGCAAAAAAAAAAAAAAAAAAAATAAACAAGTTATCATACTATTCGTCCAAATGGCAAAAGTTCTAAGAAAAATTACAAGGCTTCAGACGAGAATCACCCAAAGAAGGAAGGCGTCCTATAATGAACAACCTCCTTACCTAAGGGAATCTCGTCCGAAAAAATTTCCAAATTCAGACGAAGCTAATACAAAGGAGGAAGCCGTCCCAAAATTGGACGGACTAAAGTGACTCGTCCAGAAGCGTTCAAAAAAAAAAACTCAAACGAAAATAACCCAAAGAAGGTGCCCGTTCAAGCATGGACGTTTTCCTTCTTCAAGTTACACTCGTCCAAGAAAAGGTGCAACAACTTGGACGAGTCCAAAGGATACTCGTCCAGAGGCATTATAAAACCTCTGACGAGAATAACCCAAAGAAGGTGCCCGTCCAAGCATGGACGCTTTCCTTCTTCTAGTTATTTTCGTCCAAGGAAAAGGGCAACGACTTGGACGATTCCAAAGGATACTCGTCCAGAGGCATTAAAATATCTCAGACGAGAATAACCCAAAGAAGGTGCCCGTCCAAGCATGGATGTTTCCCTTCTTCAAGTTTCCCTCGTCCAAGTAAAGGGACAATGGTACTCGTCCAAAGGCGTTCAATATCTCAGACGAGAATGGCCCGAAGAAGGTGGCCGTCCAACAGTGGACGCCTTCCTTCTTCAGGGGATTCTCGTCCAGAGAAAGTGATTTACTATCTTAGACGAGAATATCCCATAGGTGGACGTCCATACTTGGACGTTTTCCTTCTTCAGGTGATTTTCGTCCAAGGGATATAAGCAAAAAAAAAAAAAAAAGAAATATCATCACACCAGTGTTTCAGCCCTTTTCTCGGCGCTGCTCATGGCATATTCCTTCCACAAATTGTCTGTAAATTTAGACACGCTGATATCACCCGACTAAGGAGCCTTGAGACGTTTTCTGGCCGAGTCTGCAAAAGTAAGACGAAAAGTGGTTAGTCTGATGTGCCATGGACGAAGAAGTTTTACTTAGAGAATCTGAAGATATACCTCTGTCTTCGGCCAACCGCAAGTTGGCGGCGACCAATAAATCATCATAGTAAAACATTTCTTTAAAGGTTATCCAGTTAGTTGGTCCCTTAAAAGATCGTTGGCCGGGCCTGGAGTACTCCTTTATTCTGAAGTACTCCACCACCTCTTCGTCGAAGCTGTCCTCCAAATCCAGCCAAGACTGTTTCCGCCCTGTATTCGTAACGGACCGATTATAAACTCTATAGCCCTCGGTGGCGTAGTCGTTGCCCCCCCGTAAGAAAACGAAGTCAGCTTTCCAGTCGTGCATCTTTGACAGTTTGCCCCAAGCCGTCATGAAGCCTGGACGGTTACAGATGCTGAGCCATGCCCCGTCCACGGCTCCAGGTACCTTAGCTGCATAGTGGATATGAGTAAAGGCTTGAAGGGAAAAAGCTAGGCCGTGCAGCTCACAGACGGCAATGAACGTCAAGACGTAGTGCAAAGCGTTTGGAGCCAGTTGATTGTGGCCGATGTTGTAGTAATTCAGTACCTGTTCTATGAATTCGTGGAGAGGGAACCTTAATCCTGCGTCCAGGGCCAGTTTGTAGACGGCGAAGTGCTTCTTTGGGGAGCTCAGTATCGTCGCATCCTTATTTGGGATGACGAAGGAGAAGCCTGGCATGGGCATATAGGACGAGAGATAGCTAGGGTCTGGTCCTATTTTTTCTAACCATTTACGATTAGCTAAAATGAAACCAGGGTCAGAAAGGGGACCTAAGCGTCTTCTAATCTCCGACGAGGTGTGGAGGCCTCGTCTGACTCTCCGGCAGCATCAGATTCATTGCCGTTATTCTCTTCGACGGTTTCCTCCATATTGACGTCCCTGCCAGAAGGACTGGCCTCAGGGTTTATTTCGGAATCTTCTAAGTTATGGTCAGAGGAAGGAGGCCCGCCCAAAGCCTCAACACTTTGAACCTCACATGCCTCGTCGGGCACCCGTCCAGTAGATTCCTCCATATCTAAACTATTTGACGAGATTATTACCTTTCGTCTTAGACGGGCCGTTTGCTTGACGCGCACCAGATTACCCTGCACATGTAAAGACTGGGTCGTTTGACTTTCTCGGCCAAAAGAATAAAAAAAAATATAATCGGCCAGAAGAGACCCAACTCTAGAATGTGCCGAAGAAGAAGTATCGGTTCTAGGGTCAAGACAAGTTCTTGGTCGGCTAAGATTATTTGAGGAAGAAGATTCCATTTTATTGATTTTCTAAGAAAAAATAAAGAATAAAGAAGAATGAAGAGAACAAAGAAAAGATACCTGCTAAAACGCCTGGACGATTCGGTGAAGAAAGCCGAGGCCGGACGATTTCTCTCTCTCTAGAAAAATTTGCGAGCTCCTCTCTCTAGAGAAAATTCGTTCGGGGTGTGAAATGATTAAATGTTCTCACACCAAGGTTATTTATAAGTGGGTAAGAAACTTGTGGAACCGGTCAGGAATGACCGAAGAAGAGAGTGTAACGGTCGGTTATGACCGGTAGAACCCAGGAAAAGGGCGCATCATTTCCTTCATTTTGAATAAAACTACCTTGGATAAAAGGGCCTTAACCGTCAGATGGGCCAACAGTTAAAGCCCTTTTAGGGGCAAATGTTGTAGCCTAACATCTACGGCTCCTTTAAAGACACTTGGGCTCATCAGGGCCGCACACGTGTCCTCCCCTAGTTAATATAGAAAGAAGGCTTAATCTCTGGGCTATACTCAGTTGGGTTAAAAGGTTAATTTTCTGGCCCAACAATCGAACCCAAAGACTGTGAGGTGGCCGCATGAGAGTGGTTAATAAACCCTCACAAATCATGGCCTCGCCACGTGTCATGATCTCGATTCCTCGCCCAATCGGAGGCCACTATTGTAGGGCAGATTTTAAGGATAGCTGTCATCTTGCTATCACTATAAATACCCCAGAAATCAGGAGAAAAGGCATTCAATACAGTGTAAAGTTACTCTGATAAAATACTCTCTCACTTTCTCTCTCTATCTCTACTTTCTCTTACAACTCCTGATATATGACTTAAGCTTCGGAGGGGGAACCACCACCCAAACCTCTAGGGTGGGTCCCTTTCTTGCAGGTTCGGGAACGAAGCCCAGGCCAAGGACCAAGCTCGGGCATGCATTGCCGCACAAGCCTCCATCTCAAGAACATCTAAGTGATACCCTTTACTGCATGACAAAGAAATTTTTCTAAACTTACTTGTTTGGACAAGCGAAGGGACAAAACAGATAATATATACTACTGTATCATTATTACACTGTGTCGAACTTTTGAAAAGTACATATTTGGAGGTGTATTGTGCTACTGCGTGCCTTCCTTTTTTTGGCAGGATACACTGCGCTTTCACATAGCATATTTTATAATTATACGCATTTCTTTTTCCATCGATTTATACCTTAATATCAAATTGGCTATCAGACCTCTAGCGAGGTACTTTGTGATTTAGTTTGTTTCTTTATTTATTTTTTTTCTCTCGAGTGCATCATGTTGGATGATTGTAGTGATTGGCAGCAAACAACCGAATCACATGTTGGATTTTGTAAGTTCAACAATTTTCAAAGAAAGTTATCCTATAAAGTAAGAGGTAGGAAAAAGAATCAGAAAACCATTTGTCTAGATAGAAGAAAAAGCAAGTGTCTCTGATCCCTTGTTATATATGAATATTCCTTATAACATTATGTTTGGTTGGGGTCGTGGTGAGCGCAACGCGGCAGCGTCTGTGGTCATTTTTGGACCCTAATCATTTTGATTAGTCGCTAATTGCGTTTTGCCATTATTAATGCAGATTCCTAGTCGTTTCTTACGAGAATCTTGCCTTTTTAATTTATTTCGTCCCTTATTTTTAGCTCCTTTCCGTTTTTCCTTTTGCCTTGCTTACCTTATAAATTGTTTTTCTCTTCATTAGTTTTATATACACATAAAAATTGAAACTCATTCTCTCAAAAAAAAAAAGTTCTCTTTCATTTTGGGAAAGTTATGATCTTCCTCCGTCGTTTGTGAATGCACTTACGTCCCTTTATTCATAAACTATTTTAGTAATTTGTGTTCCCTTTATACCATATCTTCGTACTTAATTCCAAACACTTTCATGTGTTACAAACACATTCACTCTCCCCCTGAAATAACAAAAGGATCCTATTTTATACATTATCCCCTCTTTCTGTTTGAATATTTAAAGCTACAATAACTAGGAAGAAGTTGGATAAATTGAGTAAATATTCTTATAATCTTTCCTACAATTCTTTCGATCATTAACTTCTGCTTGACACTGCCATTCATCACTCTTGTTTTAGAATAATATTGATACGTTATAGTGGTTTTTTACATTTAAGACAGACATGGAATATTATTTCGTATTTTCATTAAAAAAAATTCTACTTATTACCTTGCAGTATGATATTCTAGAAGAAAGATTATTGAATTTAATCGATTAGATCTGGTGCACATACAACATAGTTGTTAATTAGACATTTGGTTCGAATTGATTCCAAAATTAAAAAAATTTCCAAGAATAATTGGAGTTATGACAAGTATTCTCATAATATAGTCTCAACCATAATTTATTCGAAGTGAATCGCGATTCTGTGGAAGATGTCTTATCAAGTCGATTGTCTTTTACGATCTAAATGAATCAGGTTAATGTGAATGTGAACTAATTTTCTTTTGAGAGGGGATGTCAAGTAGCTTATTTAGTTAAGATTCTGGGAGGTAGTGTTTAAACGTGCGATAAAAAATCTCTTATGGCCTGTTTGGATATGAGAATTTCATTTGAAATGCTGGATTTGGACAATTAAGATGTTTGGACGGACAAAGAATTTCAATTCTGGATTTGGCTCAAATCCCCATATAACCAAAAAAAGCCCATACAAGAAAGGATTTGAAATGACATTTCAGACCATGCCATTTGAAATCACAGCACACTTACTCTAGTGCTCTCTTCTCATCTTCTCTCCTCAAATTGTTTTTTTCCTTTTTTATTTCTTTTTGGTGAACTTTTAAATTTTTTTAATTGACAAAATCATACTTTCTCTCTCCTCAGCCATAAACATATAGGATTCCTTGTTGTAGACACATAATCATGTCTTCCCATTTAAGGATCCAAAGATGAAACATACCGCGGTATTAGTTGGCGCGACCCAACGGAAGAGCAATCTAAATAACCAATCCAAAATTTTGTTTTGAAATGATATTCTAATGCCCAATTAATTGTTCATGATGATTAATTGTATTTTAAGCCCGTAAAATGTTTAAAGTCCATTTTAGAGCCCAATTAAATATTTATTATGTTAATGAATATTTTTCATAAACATTTTTAAAATCTTTGATGACTAAATCAGATTTTACGTCCGTTAAATACCATCTCCGAAATTTCAGGGATAAAAAAGGGATCTTTAAAGCACGCGTAGAATAAAAAGCGAATATTCCGGAATATGCGCGGGACACAGGGGATGCGCTCAGCGCGCCACGTATGTCCATCACATTGGCCATATCACGTCAGGCGCGCCAATGAGCGCCTAACACGTGGATTTGTGACTCACACAGAGTCCTGCGTCTAACGCAAGTCCTCTGTGAGACGCAACCTTTCTTTTCTATCTTTTCAAAAAACGCAATTACACGTGCTTAAATCTGATTGGGCTGGCTGCATCTGGCACACCAATGTGCGCCTGACACGTGGTACTGCGCCTGCCACGTAGGCCTGCGCCTGGTGCAGGGCTTGCGTGAGGCGCACGCTGCCTTTCGACTATAAATATTCGTGATTTCATGAATTACGGACGGCTTTTCATTATTATTTTTCCACGCATACGAAAACTTACGAATACGTCTACGATATACTTCGAATTCTCATGTACTCAAACACTCAAATACTTTCAATACTTTGATCTATTCCTAATCACATTGCGTTCTTGGTTCCACGATTGCTCCGCCTAAAGATCTTTGTGCTCTTCAATTTAAGACGCATAGGTACAATCCTGGAGGATCCTTGAATAAATTAACTATTTTTTTATATTGAAGTTACTAACTGTTTCTTTCATGATGTAGATCTTTAATATAAAAAGCGTGCCTTTGTACATTCTAATCCTTTTTCTCTACTTTATTTTATATTCATATTATATTTATTCATGGCTTTGCATATGATATGTCTGCCTGATCATTCTATGCATATTATATGATTGTCCCTGATTTATTGCTTTTATCACCCACATGTTATTATTGCTAAACAAGACCTAAATAATTGTTCTAATATTAATCAGATTAATTTGCACAACTTGCTAGGTTCCTTGTAAATTGATTGCATAATAACTTGTCACTAAAAATATTATTTTTATGTGTTTCATGAACCAACCTAAACTAAATATTTTTTGTGTGCTTAAAAAATTATTTGATTATTATTTGGCATAAAATCTGTAATGAATCTATATTTAGTAGAGGTCATCAATGGGCAATATGGTTCCTGACCATATTTGTACCCTCACCCCCGAACTCAATCTCTGGTTCATTTTGACCATCTATGAAGTTAAGACGGGGAAATCTACATTTGAAAATTTGTCCCACGGTTTCCCATATCCAATTAGGTTTATGATTCTTCCTAAAAAGAATTGTTGGTGACTTCTTTAAGAACAATTTTCAATAAAACCTTTATAGTGGGGTAGTCAAATACAAATACACGCTCATCCCGCGTAAGCGAAATAAAATTAATCCTACAATTTGGCGACATCACTGGGTAGGATTTTTAAAAAATTAATTTTTTTTAAATGAGTGGGCGAAACATGAAAAATACGATTTATTCTTATTTTTATGCCTTTGAATAATATAAAGTTTTGCATGTGCATGGCTTTTAATCAGCCACCATAAGGACAATCTACCTTGCCTCATTAGCACATGTTCTATGTGTGAGGTCACCCCCGGGGGGTTTGCGCTTTGTCCTTCCAAAAAGCTTCCTGAGCGTTAGTGTTGGATCTTAGTCATGAGCAAACCTACCCAACCATGGCATTGTTCTCTTGTTCCTGACTTGAGACTGGAGTGCGTCTTACACGTGGCCACCTCTTTAAGCAGGGGTATGAAGCGTGGGATCAATCTCTTAGTCATGGACCATTTTCAGACTAAACCTAAACCTGACCAATAGTTTCAAACATAGAACTGGACTTTAGGTTGAGAACTTTTGCATCCATGTTACCTGACATTTATGTGTGATTGCAATCTTTGCCTGCTAACATTGCGAATCTCAACCAAAACAAATCGTCGTGTTCGCCCGAACCTCCGTGAATTTATCAATACGCGTGCCGTAGAGCATTGCGCCAAAAGCATTAAGTTGCGCCTGGCGCAATGTGCCTGCGCCAGACGCATAGACTGCGCGGCGCGCACCAGTTGCGTGGCACGCAGTCTATTCGTCCCATGCTGATTGGTCTTTTGACCTTTGTTCGAAGTCAAAGATAACAAATTTACGTCAATGTCATTTTGTCAAAATCATTGTTATTCGCTGCGTCGAAAATGACGTCTAAATAACATGCAAAAGTTTGTCAATTGACCAAAACGTTGCATAAATCCCCGAAAAACGTGTCGGGGAGTAGTGCGCCAAGCGCATTAGGTTGCGCCTGGCGCACTACTCCTGTATCAGACACACGACTGTGCGCCGCACGCAACAATGTTGCTCGGCACGCAGTCTGTGCATCGCATGCTTCTCTTTGATTTATTCGTTCTGGTGGTCGATACTATGTCCGGTCCTACGTTCGTCTGTCTGCATTCGTGTCAAAACATGTCATTTTAGGAGTCTCACCTAATCCAATAAAAGTCAGTCTTTTCATGCAAGGTCGAGTCTGTCCTAAGAAGTGCATCTAGAAAAAAATGGTCATTATAGGGCTATAGTTGTCATGCATGTCTACCTCTTCCCATTTCATCCCTGCAAATTTTCCCTATCAACATTACCTTACCATATTCAACCAATTTAAAAAAAAATTATTTTTCAAAATTAATCCTACACCCATATTCTATTCTACTTTTTCAAAAAAACGCCTTTACTAATCGTCATCATACCACGAGATTTCCAAAAAAAAATTTCAAAATTAATCCATCATCTTTTCCTAACAAAAGATAAAACAAGGGGTTTCTTTCAAAAAACGAATTTCGAAAATTCTAAGCATGTTCCAGACACCGCCAATTCAATCCAATCGACCAAACTCAATCCATTCGCATTCATTTATAGGCCCATGTGCATTAGAGTCCATTGTGCATTCATATTAGTCCATCTAAATTTGAGTCCATGCATTCATATTAGGCCCGCTAGCATTAGAGTCCATCTTAGGCCCATATAAGTCTAGTTCATGTCAAATCTAGGCCCATCTGCATCTTTATGTGAAGTCTAGTCCAAGTCTAGTCCTAGTCCATCTCTAATATCAAGCCCATGTGCATCTCCCATTCTAAGTCAAACCTATATGTCAATTCATACATTAGGTGTAGTTTGCATCTCCATGTAAGCCTTAGTCCGCCTTCGGACTATAAAAATTCAGTCTTAGGACTATAAAAGGTCATCCCTTAGAAATCTAGCCTGCTTACTCACCCGTAAGTTTAAGGTCTAGCATTCCTTAAGTCTATAGGCAATTGTTGTGTCTAGCCTGCTTGTTCACCCGTAAGTTCAAGGTCTAGCATTCCTTAAGTCCATCGGCAATTTTTTTGTCTAGCCTGCTTGCTCACTCGTAAGTTCAAGGTCCAGCATTCCTTAAGTCCATAAGAAACTTTTTGAGTCTAGCCTACTTAGTTTAATGTAGTTTCGAAGTATAGTTGTCTAGCCTGCTTGCTCACTAGTAAGTTGAAAGTCTAGTTGCCTAGCCTTCTTGCCTTAAGTTAAGAGTTTGGTCAATGTTATTGTCGAGCATTCCTTAATGTCTAGCCTACTTGCTTACCCGTAAGTTCAAAGTCTAGCTTCCCATAAGTCCATAAGCAATTTTTGAGTCTAGCCCACTTAGTCTAATGTAAGTTTCGAAGTCTAGTAGTCGAGCCTACTTGCTCAACCGTAAGTTCAAAGTCTAGGTGCCTAGCCTGCTTGCCTTAAGTTAAGAGTCTAGTCTTCCTTAATGTCCAGTCTGGCCTACTTGCTCTTCCGTAAGTTCAAAGTCTAGTCTCTCCTAAACCCAATCGTGGAGTCCAGTCTGCTTGCATAGTCCAGTTCAGTTCATGTCTACATTTGCATATAGTTAGGCCCATGTCTCCATCATGGTCAAGTCCATACTAGTCCAAAACCCATAACCATTTATATTCCCATTTCTAATCGTTTCCCATTTCTGTTTCTCACCTCTCATTCCCATTTTCATCTCTTATTCCCATTTCTCATTTCGAAAACATTATTTCTCAAAATTTCCAACATCCATTCGATTTCTGTTCAGGACGGATCGTGAGATTATAACTTGGGAACGCCCGACAGAGAGGATACAAGGTTGACCTACTCCCAGACTCGTCAAGCGCATCCTCACCTTTTCAAACGAATCCTCCGACTCTTCCGAATCGTCATATGAAATGGGGGACACAAATGAACATCTTAGTGCCATTATGGCTCAACTCACACTGATGAACTCTCGTCTTGAGCATCAAGACAGAGAAATTAAGGCACTGAGGGAGAAGCTAACTGAAGAAGACGAGCAAGGCGACACTCTACCACCAATCAAGACCGGGACAGAATTGAGATTTGAAAAACTCGAGCAATTGATCCAGTCAATTCCTGCGCTCGACAGTCAGGCTCATGGCCATGACATCATTGATCCTGAACTAAGGGAAAAAATCCCTAAAAAGGTAACATTGGGTGACCTCCCAAAATTCAAAGAGGTCGAAGACCTAGATGACCACTTGAGAGCTTTCTCCATCTCTATGGCTCTCAAGGGCATGAGCAAGGACTTATTTGCTTATGTCTTTCCTTTAACCTTGGATGCACATCCATCCAAGTGGCTCAGATCACTATACAAAGCCAAGTTGAACGATTGGGACTACATCAGAGAAGAGTTCCACAAACAACATATATACAATACTCAGCTTCCTATTGGCCTGCGTGCGTTGGAGTTAATTAAACAAAACTCCAACAAAGACTTCGTCAAGTTCCTTAACTGATGGAGGGATAAAGCTGCACAAATGATTAACATGCCATCTCAAGAGGATTAAGTCTGCCTGGTGATCCGTATGGGGATCATATTAAGTTCCAACCCATAGAGTCTTTCACGAAGCTCTATAATGTAGGCCTGCTGATTGAGATGGAGATACAAGCCAACAAGAACAAGGGTTCCAACAACAACAACTATTTCAAGAAGAGTAACAATAACCCTTCCAGCTCCAAAAGCAACGACATCAATGCCATAGCTGTTGAAAAGAAAGGTTATCAAAAGCCTCAAAGAACATTCGCACCTTTAGGCATGTCCCTACCTTTTCACCTACATCTCATTAAGTCACAACTTTAAAACTTTTTATTTTTCAATCAAAGCTTTCTTTTTCCCTGAAGGACTCTCCAATAATTCCATGGCTTATGGCGATATTTGACTTTGCCCGTATCAACTTCCCAAAGAAGAATCCCTAGTGCAATCCCCAGTGAAAACTTTCAATGTTCAAGACATAGCAACTACGTTTCAATATCAGATCAAGTACATTTCTATTAACATGCATTTCATAAATTCTAGTCTTGCATAACCCTGACCTTATATGACGTGTTATCCCTTAGCTTTGCATAAACCTTAATCCTTGCATTGCATCTCGTGCATCCTTAGAGAGTCTAAGTTTGCATTATTTGCATCATTATGTGCTTATCTGAGTTGTTTGCACTTATCTGCTAACATCTTCTCCTGCATGTAATCAGATTGCTTGTAGTTATTGTCCTGCATACTAACTTTGTTTTGGAGAGACCGACGTATATAGATCATTTCTAAACTGCAGAGCGTTTAGAATCGTTCTCAGTCCCGACAACGTATACTTTGACTATCGGTTTCTTGACCTCAGTCAAAGTGGGGGCTTCTATAGACAGTCTAGCCACATAATAGTGTCTCCCTATTTAAGGATCCAATGATGAAACACACCGCGGTATTAGTTGGCGTGACCCAACGGAAGAGCAATCTAAATAACCAATCCAAAATTGTGTTTTGAAATGATATTCTAAAGCCCAATTAATTGTTCATGACGATTAATTGTATTTTAAGCCGAAAAATGTTTTAAGTCCATTTTAGAGCCAATCAAATATTTATTATTTTAATAAATATTTTTCATAAATATTTTTATTATCTTTGATAAATAAATCAGATTTTACATCCGTAAAATTCCAACTCCGGAATTTTAGGGATAAAAAAGGTATCTTAAAAGCACGCGTAGAATAAAAAGCAAATATTCCAGAATATACGCCGAACGCGAGGGTTGCGCACAACGCGCCACGTGCGTCCAACACATTGGCCATATCACGTCAGGCGCGCCAATGAGCGCCTGACACTTGGATTTGTGACTCATACAGAGTCCTGCATCTGAAGTCCTGTGTGAGACGCAACCTTTCTTTTCTATCTTTTCAAAAACGCGGTTACACGTGCTTAAATCTGACTGGGCTGGCTGCGTCAGGCACACCAATGTGCGCGTGACATGTGGCACTGCGCCTGCCACGTAGGCCTGCGCCTGGCGCAGGGCTTGGGTGAGGCTCACACTGCCTTTCGTCTATAAATATCCGTGATTTCATGTATTACGGACGACTTTTCATTATTATATTTCCACGCATACGAAAACTTACGAATACCTCTACGATATACTTCGAATTCTCAAATACTCAAACACTCAAATACTTTCAATACTTTGATCTATTCCTAATCACATTGCGCTCCTGGTTCCACGATTGCTACGCCTAAAGATCGTTGTGCTCTTCAATCTAACCCGCATAGGTATAATCCCTAAGGATCCTTGAATAAATTAACTATTTTTTATATTGAAGTTACTAATTATTTCTTTCATAATGTAGATCTTTAATATAAAAATGGTGCCTTTGTACATTCTAATCCCTTTTCTATACTTTATTTTATGTTCATATTATATTTATTCATGCTTTTGTATATTATATGCCTGCCTGATCATTCTATGCATATTATATGATTGTCCCCGATTTATTGCTTTTATCACCCACATGTTATTATTGCTAAACAAGACCTAAATAATGGTACTAATATTAATCAGATTAATTTGGAGAACTTGCTAGGTTCCGTGTAAATCGATTGCATAATAACTTGTCACTAAAAATAGTCTTTTTATGTGCTTCATGAACCAACCTAGACAAAATATTTTTAGGGTGCTTAAAATATTATTTGATTATTCTTTGGCATAAAATCTGCAATGAATTGATATTTAGTAGAGGCCAGCAATGGGCAATATGGTTTATGACCATATTTGTACCCTCACTCCCGAACTCAATCTCTGGTTCATTTTGACCATATATGGAGTCAAGACGGGAAAATCTACATTGGATAATTTATCCCTACGGTTTTCCATATCCAATTAGGTTTATGATTCTTCCTAAAAAGAATTGTTGGCGACTTCTCTCAAAACAATTTTCACTAAAACCTTTACAGTGAGGTAGTCAAATACAAATACGCTCTCATCCCGCGTAGGCGAAATAAAAACACGCCTACACTTGTCCACTCTCTCTCCTTTACCTCACCACCATAAAAACACGCCTACACTTGTCCACTCTCTCTCCATATTGGATTCAATTTTGTGTATTTTGACGAACGATATATCAACCATCTGATTAATGTGAAGTTGAATGTTAATATGATTAAGCAGCCATGGTTTTCAATTCATCTTCCTTAGTCCCAATTTTTTCATTTTTTTTATAATGTTAAACTAGAGCCTTGTTATAGTTGTTTTTCGTTTTAATTTTTGTAGCTAATTTTTCATAATTCGTTATTGGTGAAAAACTCGCTTGTACTGATGAAGTGTGGAATCCGAATTCTAAAGTCTATCCAAACAATGCATTGGATTTGAAATAATAGATTTATAATTTCTGAATTTCCCAAACAATTGATTTGGAATTCAATATTGGAATTTATAATTCCTAAATTGAAATCTAGGAATTCAAATGAAATCAACATTTCCAAATACTACTTGTTGTCATTTGTCTTTAATTTGTGACTCCCTCTACACTATAAAAAAGAGTACAATAGGTCAAAAAAATTAAGACATACCAAACCGCGACCAATACAACACAGCAAATTCCTCTAGTTTAATCTCCTTTCTATGGACAAGATTAAACCATACGTACAAGTTAAACATGGCAAGCTGACAATCCCTACGTAGCAAAGGTAGAATTCTCAGTTGGTTTTTTTTGGTTGTATGTAACAAACTCATAATGATTATTATCAGTTTACTTTTAAAACAAAAGGAGGCCCCTGTTACTTGACGGATGAAACACGGTGAAAGAGACATCCATATGAAAAAACATGTCACTGTTAAAAATCTTTAATTTGCCGGAAACTCACTGCCGACCATAAACTTTGTAAAGGTACTTGTGTAGGCAAGTGACAGTTACTTGCGTAGGTGCGTGGTCACTAACATGTCGCATATTTCACTATTCAAGTGGTTTTCTTCAACTCCAATTTGTTTATTTGACTTTATCATTCATCCAAAAGTCATAGTTCAACTTTGTTTAAATGGTTGGCTATTCGTAAAACTTTTGTGTATCAGAGTTCTATTTTGCCCTAGTTTTTGTTCGGTCCAGAAGACTAATTAAAATTGATTTTTATTCTCAAAAAAGTGCTTGTTTGGTTGAAGTAGAGGTGGGCATGGACCGAGTCAGCACACGGATCGATCCGGCACTATTTAGGCCAGGCACGGCACGAGCCCGCTTGAGGCCAGGCCCGACCCGGCCCGGCCCGTTGTCCGCTACGTGGGTCGTGGGCCATCCACGGTCATGAAAATTTATTTTAGGCCCGCCCCGGCACGAGCCCACCAATATGGTCCGTGGGCCGGCCCGCAGGCCGAACGCTCCTTTCCTTTGTTTTTTAGCCTAAAACTGTCAAGAATCCAGAAAAACAACATAAAACACGGGTCAGGCAGTGGACAAAATTCTGGAAATTTCAAGCCCAGCATGGCACGGCCCGCCATTTCCCCAAGCCCGCGGGCGGAACCCGTGATCATGCCCTGCCCATGCCCAGGTCTAGGTTGAAGTTTTCTACTCCCTCCGTTTCTTTTTAATCAACACACTTTGTTTTTTGGTTTGTTACTTTTCAATATATCTATATACGGTTGCTTTTTCTATTCTTGGTAACATATTCATTCTACTTTCTCCTCTTTTTCTACCCATTTCATTCACTTTTTGATATTTTAACCCACTTTTTAATTTCTCTTTCTCACTTTTCCGTTTCTCTCTCCACCTTTTCACTTTCTCTTTCATACTTTTGTACTTTTACTTTGGGTATCCCCCAGAGTGAAGTGAGTAAATTAATAAGATATAAGGGGAGTACCATGTTTCCATGACATATATTAATAAAGTTGCATCTTCTAGAAAATGTAGAAAGTTGTGCGAATGTAGAAAGAAAATCTATACAAATATATTAAAAGGCGTGCGAAAGAAAGCCTATGTGTCACGTGGCACTCTCCTCAACTTTCTAATGCAAATGCTTTATGTCTATGTGTACTCCTCACTTTAAAAAAAAGAAATGTGTAAGTGCAAGATATCGAACACGTGACCTTTGAAATGAAAAGTTAGAGCTTAACCATCAATACACTATGAATTTGTTGTCTAATGTTTCAAACAAAATATGATAAAGTCTTGTAATAAGTATACTTAACTAAAAAGACTTGAACAAGTATATACATCTCTAACACTCTTATTACGTAACTTACAAGAGAATATTGATGTCATATTCTCTTAGGGTCCGTTCTGTTCAACTTATTTTAACTTATATAAGATTTTATAAGATAAGATAAGATAAGATAAAGATAAGATAAGATAAGATCGATATAAGATAAAATAATATGTTAGACACACTCAATAAACTATCTTATAAAGATAAGATAAAATAAGATAAGAAAAGATAAGATCGGATCATATAAGATTTTATAAGATCTTATAAGATAAGATTTGATAAGACAAAATAAGTTGAACCGTAATGCACTTACCACAATTCCTTTTAAGGTATTGTTTTCAAACTCAAACCTTTCAATTTTTCTTTACTTATCACGTTGTGACGTGAATTTTTCAATTTCTTAAGGGACAAAAAATACGAAAAGTAGCAAAATAAATTATAAAATTTAAAAATAATAACATATTAGTTATTGTAATTGACCCGGCGCATCGCCAAGAAAAAAACTAGTTTACTATAAAAAATATCTACTTACCCAATGATCTAGACAACCTAAATTATATTTCTCCTCCAGTTTGTAGGACGGTAGGGTGTTCCCAAACAATGAAATTTATACATAATTTTCTAGTTTTCTTAAATTTCTACAAATTTAATTTTTTAGCAAGAACATAAGTTTTATTAATAGAAAGTCATAAGTATCTCAATAAGTTATTTTTTAAAAAATCTGGAATACAATCTGAGTTAATCAAATTCAATTATGATCTATTATATTGTAATTATGGAGTCAAAGACCCAGATTTGACCGTAAAACTTACTCTTCTTTTACAATAAATTTTACTTTCGGTATAATTTTATGGCAATGAAACAAACTAATAACAATCCAACAAAAATCAGCTTCAAATATCTACTTGATATTGTTCATGTCTTCATTAAAAAGAAAGATATAAAGACGTAAAGGGGAGGGAACAGGACAAAGGTAACGAAAGAATATGTAGCTTACCATAGGAAATGTGGTATTTCTCTTTCGAAAATAGGAATTTATTTTGTATGTGTTGTGAAAAACAAAATTGAAATAAGAGGAGAGTAGTGGCTAATTTCTCCGACTCGCACGGGAGGCACAGCGATCAAATCTTGTCAAGATCATTGTGCTGTGAAAATTGAATTAAATTATTTATAAAAGGTTTCTCAACGAACCAAATGGAGATAAAGTTTGGATTCATCTGCTACCTATATCCCAGTCAAATATCAGGTTTTGGTTCATGTTTTAAAAGTTTAACTTCTTCTGTTTTCTTAGTTGCACCATTTGCTATTTTGGGCAACTGTTTTTTAGTTGCACCTCTGACAAGAGAACCAATTAGATGGCAAAGGGGTCCAGTTTCCTTTTGTCTTTTTTTTTCTTAAATTTTTTGCAAAAAATAAATGGTCCAATTAGAAAAACAGAGGAAGTATGATTTATTTATATAGATTATGGAATAAGCTTAAAATCAGTCATAATTCTACTAATCATTTATTTTAACCAATGACAACAAAAAAAGCTAAGCAATTGTTTCAGATGGTTATTTGTTTGTAGTTTTGAGGCTTTTCGATAAACCAAAAATATTAAATAGGGAAATCAAATAAAGTAGCTTCCGTTATTCAAATTTAACATCATTAATATAAATATGACTTTTAATTTCATCATACAATTCATATCATTTGATTTTGAAAACGCTGAAACAAAACAGACACTCATGAGAACGAATGATCAAATCCTGAAATTTATTATTTGTGGTTCCAAGATCATTCTTTTACTAGTATTTGGGGAAAATGAAAAATGGAAAACTTGTTACACTACGCAATAATTTTAATGGAGAACTTGTTACACTAAGCAATTAACATACCATTCATTTTAAGTTTTGCAGATGGTATGATTAGGCAGATTCATAAGCAATAATTTATCAGGAATACTCGGTAACGTGGTTTTATTGGGGGTAACTTATTCTTTTGGAGATTAAATTGTTAAGTATTCAATTTCGTAATGGTTAGTCCACCTCACTTAAAACTTAATTATGAATATACAAGTTTTCCTTTTTCTACAATCAATTTCATATAATATTTCAAACCAATAGAAGTAATTTTCCTGAAGCTTCAAACTTCATTTAAGAGTCAAAAAGGAAATTCCTCTAGATAACGACACCCATTTGTGTTCTTTAGTTAGGTTTATAAGAAAGGAAGTCTAAGGAAAAGCATAAGAAACTAACTTTTTCAATATTTTTTTCCTGCATTTTTCTATTATTTTTCGTGCATCAAGGGTCTTTCATTGACGGGGCTCTATTCAACAAAAAAAGCAAGAAGCTTCATTTACCATTCTTCGTATGTCCGTGCACGAAATGGCAACACATAGTCATTAAGCTAAATTTGGTTATAATGTTTGGAATTATAACAGGAAATCTTGGCGACAAAGATTGTTTTATACCCACATACCATGAACCTTTGATACCAGAAAAGTAAAGGAATATATTGCTCTTTGCACCGAACTTCCACTACTACTAGTAGGCGTGTATTGCTAACTGAATGGATTGTTTGTTGGCTAAAAGAATTTCATTTAAGTGTAATCAACAATATTGTGCATAGTTTTCCAATATGGGGTCACGTCGTGACAGTAGAATGATCAACAAGTAAAACTCCGTTTGTTTTGGAGAAAAATATTTTATAGGAAAATAAGTTTCCCCATTTTCTGTTGTTTGGTTGGTTAAGGGATTTAAAAATGAAAACTAAGTTGGAAAAGAGTTTTAAAGCAAAACAATCCGATATAAATGTGATGAAATAAAATCAAGTTCCAAATCCGATATGTTACATATAAAATTTGAATAAAGATGGGTTGGATATAGAGTTTGTATAATCTGACCCTATCTAACCTCGTTGCCGTGGCTAGTGTCAAGCTTGCCTACTTAACTTACGAAAATCTAAACGGTGATTTATATTTTCGGCTTTGCGTAACACTAATTTTGATACGTCTTAAATTGAGTTCCAGAATGGCCAAAACTATAAATCACCTAAACAAGACAAAAGAAGCTTACTTGGATGGTGTTGGAGCAAGAATTGCCAACAACGATTCATACCCTATCGCTTGGGGTTTAGAGTTGGGCGTATGCTCATGGGGTTACTGACCTTCAACAAGGCCTCACTAATATACGAATAATTCTTAGTATTAAATTGATCGAAAATAGTACTTAGCAAGAGAAATTGAAAAGGAACTGACAATAAAAAAAATAACAACTTCTATTTAATCAAATCCGAGTACATGTGCAAACAAAGATAAATAGTCTGGTTGGAAAATTTTTGGAAAATTGTAAAGAGTCATGGTGGAAAACAAGATACCTCCATCATAAACTTCGACAATTGGAGAAAAGTCACCAGATGATTATTTGGTGTACATGAGAACTATGCTAAAAACTACCCTATATTAGGTGTAGACACATACTCGTCTCTCCCCATTTAGTAACCAATAATAAAACATATCGCCGTCCTAATAGGTCCAGTCCAAAGGTAGAGAAATATGAAAATAAAGCTAAGCCCAAAATCGCTTTAAGAACTTAAAGTCTATTTATTATTCCAGGCCCAGTTTTAAAAGCACGATTAATTATTCATGATAAGTCACTAGTAGAAAAGGACGATTTATGTCCCAATATTTGCGTCGGATATTAAAGTAACCAATGCAAAAACTTCATTTGTGTCGGTTGGAGGCTTTAATCCAACGCAAATGATGTCCCCAGTTGCAAAAATAAGTGATTTGCATCGGATTAGGACTAACATTTAACACAAATAAGCAAAGGCCCAAATTGTTTGGCCCAAGATTTGCGTCGATTCTTGTTCCCTAACCGACACAAATCGTAAGCGGATAAAGCAATTCTTTCCTTTAAAAATCACTCGCACCATCTCTCTCTAATAACCTATATATCTCTCACCTTTCTATATCTCTCTCTCAACCCTCTCTCTCACTCGCCAGCGGACAACGAAAGAACACAATATTCGCCCCCTTTTCATTTGCTCTCACTAGCCGGCAACGAAATAACACAATATGCGTTCCTTTGACATCATCGAGGTTTATAACTCGTCGTCCAATCCGCACCACTTTTTCAAGCAGAAGCTTTCGATACTTTGCTTTGAATTTCAAGGGTTTGTTAATTTCTCTCTAATCATCAATTTTCAGGAAATTTCAATTATTTTTAGTTAGATTATGTGTTTATTTGCTATTTGTCTCAGATCTTGTGATATCTTTTCGAATTTGCTCAAAATTAAGATCTAATTTTCATGGGCCTTTTTAGGGTTTCAGTTATTTTGCCATTTTTTCCCATGATCTGGTTGCTGATCCTACAAATTTAAAACTCCTAAATCTACATGTTTACTAATTTAAGAGTTTAGTCTTTTCAAAGCAAAAAATACAAAACTCTAATTTAAATTTGGGGATGGTTTCTTTGTAATTCTCAATGGACCATATTTTTAATTTTAAGGATTTGCATTCTTTTTGCATTCTTTCAACCATAGTCAGTTTGTTATTCTCGAAACTTGCTAATGAATTTTGGATTAGTTTTGGTTAGATTACTTTTTTTTTTTTATAAATTTGCTACATAATTTTGTTCTTAATTTTGGTAATATTTAGAAAGTGGGTTTCAACCATATATTTAGTTTCTTACTTAATTTTGCTACTAGATTTTGGGTTATTTTTTGTTAGATTACTAGTTTTAAAATGTTTGATTGTTGTTTCTTAATTTCAATTTATCAAATACCAGTTTATTGTTATAGTATATACGTTATATTGTTGATAATATGTATGTAGCTTATATGCTTAAAACACATTGCATTTTGCCCATGTCAAAGTAATTTTTGTACATCAATTGAGGGTTAAGAAAGAAAACATGTATGCTACACTAAAGGTTGTCAACTAAACCTCAATACTTCATGTATGAATATCAAAATACATTTCCACACATGAGCTCTATCATGGGTGATGAAGTGAAGTACAACATTAGATTAATGGATGATTATTTTTACTACAGAAACTTGAAATTCATTTCAATTATTGTTTGATTTTATATATGATAATTTGAGTTTAAATGTATCTTTTCATGAAGTTTACCACCACTGTCTGCTTGTACAGTGGGAATTTACAATTTTTATAAATGAAAATATAGTCATTTGCTTCGGTTGTGGCCTAACAACCGATGCAAAAGATCTTTAAAAAAAAAATAGTCACTTGCATCGGTTGTAGCTTAACAACCGACACAAATGACTATTTGTTCACTAAAAAAAAGGTGATTTGCATCGGTTGTTGGGGCCACAACCGAGGCAAATGGGCATAAATCTACGTCAATGGTTTAAGGATAATTTGCGTAGAAAGTTGTTGCATCGCACCCTAAACCGACACAAATAGGGGCCTTTCAACCGACACAAATCATGGTTTCTCTACTAGCGAGTAATTGCATTCTAAGCCCATTTTCGAAAATCCCAATTAATTATTCCTGAAAATTAATTGTATTTTTATAATAAATATTATTTATTTGTGATAATTTATTGTGTTTTTTTATAAATATTTTCTAAATTAAAAGATATTATGAAAAGTCATATTTTATCATTAGGATAATTGACTTCCGGATTTTAAACAATAATATTTAATGAGTATAAAAAGAATATTTTAAAGATTGGATAAGTAATAACACCCGACCAGATCTATGGATGCGCTTCGCGCGCCAGAATTTGTGTGGTGTTGCAATGTTGATCACACGCGACATCGAGACAATGATCAAAATTCAGAAGTACAGAATTCGTACGCATCCTGGTGCGCATAACGCATCCTCAAATCGTGATGCATGCTGCGCAACACTGGTGCACGTAACACATCCTCAAATCTTATCTGAGTTATTTCGTTTATACAATAAATAGACCTCGTTTTCACCTGACTTAGACACACTATCCTACAAACTTTTCCTATGCTTCCAACTACAAAAGTCACTCCAAATACTCTCTCAAACACTACAAACACACAATTAAACACTTCCATTAGATCTCCATTCAAGCTTCAACATTATTCCTCCTACGGACCCTTATAGAAGACCCAAGCAACAAAGGTATAATTTATGAGGGTTAATTCCAATTTATTTCTTATTATACTGACGATCTACTTTTCATATTGTAGATCTTAAAGGAATTCATGCATTTTGTATATTCCACATCTCTAATCTCTTCTTTTATTTTTATATTTCTATATTATATTCATATGCATGCTAACATATTTAATGCTTTCATCACCGTAAATGTTTATTTCTGCTAATCAATACCTACATAAATGTTCTAACGCTTGATAAGATAAATTTGGACAATTGATTTAGGCTTCCTCTAATTTAATTGCATAAATAACATATCACCAAAAAATAGTCTATTGTGTCTAGTAAACTAACGTAGAATAATTTTTAGATTGCAAGAAAATAAAT
Source organism: Beta lomatogona (assembly GCA_947646795.1). Lineage (NCBI taxonomy): Eukaryota > Viridiplantae > Streptophyta > Magnoliopsida > Caryophyllales > Amaranthaceae > Beta > Beta lomatogona. The sequence goes on from CANSNZ010000207.1 coordinate 434,165, forward strand.
CTTGGTTATTTTTTCGCATAATACTCGAACATGAATCAAATTAAGTAGAGGCCAATAATGGGTGAATGTGATTCCCTATCATATTCGTATCCTCACCCCCCCAAACTCAATCTTGGGGTCATCGACCAATTATAAAGTCATAACTGGAAAACCAACATTAGATAGGTCCCTAAGATGTCCCTATAGTTTCCCATACATCCAATTAATTTTATGAGTCTCCCTTTTTAAAATTGTTGGCGTCTTGGCGGCTTCTTTTTAAAAACGAACTTCAAAACAAAAACCTTTATAGTGAGGTAGTCAAATCGGTGCTTATCCCGCGTAGGCAATAAAAATATGCCAACAATTTGGTGACTTCACCGAGGAGGATTCAATTTAATTTTTGATGAGTGGATGACACTCAAAAAATGCGATTCAGTACTTGTTTTATGCCTTTAAATAACATTACAGTTATGCATATGCATGTCTATTATTCAGAGCCACTATAAGTTCTATTGTCCTTGCCTTATTAGCTCCTACTTTATGAGTGAGGCAGCTTCGGGGGGTTTGTGCTTTGTTTTTCCAAAAAACTTCCTGTGATAGTGTTGGATCTTAGTCATAAGCAAACTTACCCAACCATGACAGTGCTATCTTGTTCCCGACTTGATAGTGGAGTGCGTCTTACACGTGGCCATCTTTATAAGCAAAGATACGAAGCGTGAGATCAATCTCTTAGTCATGGACCCTTTGAAGCCAAAACCTAAGGTTGTACATAGAATCTAACTTAGATGTTGACTTGAGGTTGGAACTGCAAACTATTTCTTGCCTATTACACATTATTGATTGCTTGTTTGCTATGTTCAACATGCTTTTCCCTTATATTCCTCTCGAATTAGGCTAGAATCATCAAGGAGCATGTGTCGGGAGATTCACCTTGCGTGGTATGCAAGCTTCTTGTGCTAGGAGCAAGTTGCTTGTGTGGCATAGAGGACTGTTGTGTGTGGCGCAAGCTAGGTAATGTGTCCATGGGTCAATTTCAACGGTTTATTCGCCATATTTTTTTATCTATCTTTGGATTATTATTCATGATCGCTCTTAGGTTGAGTCTCTCCTTAAAAGTGCATCAAGATAAGTGGTCATCATGCATCTCATCCTATCCCATTTTAACCGTTCAATCTAACCTATCTTTTCCAATACATCTATCTTATCCTATCATATCTTTTTCTTAAATAAAGTTCTTTTTCAAAATCTATCCTACCCTCTTAATTTTATTCTATCTTTTCCATGCTTATCATCTTAGATTGAGTCTCTCCTTAACAGTGCATCTAGATAAATGGTCGTGATAGAGTTCGAGTCATCAAGGATCTCATCATATCCCATCTTAACTCTTCTATCTAACCTATGTTTTCCAACACATGCATCCAATCCTATGTTTTTTTTTTAAAATAATCTTTTTCAAAATCAATCCTACCCTCTTCTACTCTATCTTTTCTAAAAAACTTTATCATCATCCTATCCTTTTTCAGAAAAAAATCATATTCAAAATCAATCACTTGAAAATCTTTTGCAAAATTAATCCATCATTAATCATCATCATCATCTTTTCCAATAAAAGATAAAAATAAAGGGGTCCTTTTGAAAATAAAAATGAATTTCAAAAATTCTAAGCCTAATCGAATCCTAGTCCATTTGCATTCATCTTAGACCCATGTAAGTGAAGCCCATGTCAAAATCTATGCCCATTTCATCTCTAAATGAAGTCCATCTAGCCCAATCTAAGTCTAATATCAATCCATTTCAAAGTCAAGCCTATATGCTACTCTCAGCCATAAAGGCCCAATTGAAATTCTAGGTCTAGTTTAGATCTCCATGTAAGCCTAGTCAAGTCTAATTCCAAACACATAATGGACCATTTGCTAAGTTTAAGTCTATAAAGACAACCATTGAGTCAAACGAAGCTAGTTCTCCCTATGTCCATAAAAGAAACCTCTGAGTCTAGCGAAGCTAGTCCTCCATAAGTCCATAAAGGCAACCTTTTGGTGATGCTAGTCCTCCCTAAGTCCAGAACGACAACTCTTGAGTCTAGGGAGGCTAGTCCTCCCTAAATTTATAACAGCAACCCTTGAGTCTAGTGAAGCTAGTTCCCTTTAGTCTAGCCTGCTTACTTTAAATGTAAGTTCAAAGTTTGTCACCCTTAAGTTTAGCCTGCTCATTTCAAATATAAGTTCAAAGTCTAGTCTTTCTATTGTCTAGCCTACTTATTCTAAGTATAAGTTTAAAGTCTAGCAACCCCTTAAAAGTCTAGCATGCTTATTCTAAATATAAGTTACAAAATATACATTCAAAGTCTAAGTCACCTTTAAAGTCTAGCCTACTTATTCTAAATGTAACTTCAAAGTCTAGTCTTCCTATCACCTAGCCTGCTTATTCTAAATATATGTTGAAAGTATAGTCATCGATAAGTCTAGCCTGTTTATTCTAAATGTAAGTTCAAAGTCTTGTCTGCCTTATTGTGTAGCCTACTTATTCTAAAAATAAGTCTAAAGTCTAGTCCTCCTTGAGTCTAGCGTGCTTATTCTAAATGTTAGTTTAACCTCTAGTCTTCCTTATGTCTAGCCTCGCTTACTCTAAATGTAAGTTCAAAGTTTAGTCTCCCTATCTAGCCTCGCTTATTCTAAATATAAGTTCAAAGTATAATCTTCCTTATTATCTAGCCTACTTACTCTAAATGTAAGTTCAAAGTCTAGGCTCCCTAAGTCTAGCCTCCTTATTCTAAATGACGTTCAAAGTCTTGTCTTCCTTATTGTCTACTATGCTTATTCTTCATGTAAGTTCAAAGTATAGTCTTCCCTATTGCCTAGTCTGCTTACTTTCCCTATAAGTTCAAAGTCTAGTATTCCTTAAGTCCATAAAGGCACATCGTTTGAGTCTAGTCTGCTTACTCTACATGTAATTTCAAATCCTAGTCTTCCCTAAGACCCAGTAATTGAGTCCAGTTTGCGTGCATCCAATCCATGTCTGAATATGCATATAGTTAGGCCCATATCTCCATCATGGTCAATCCCATATATACTATTTCAAAACCCATCATCCCTCTCAATCATTTCTTATTTCCAAAATAATTTCTAAAAACTTACAAGTGATTTCCATGCGATTTTTGTTCAGGACAACTAGAGAGTTTAGAACCTGGGAACGCCTAATGGAGAAGCAAACAATGTTCTCACTCTAAGGCTCATCAAGTGCACTATAACCACCCCGACATCACTTAGAGTCATGGGATTACTTTTGACCGCCTTCACACCAGAGGCGCGATAACTCCTACATGGCTTACTTCGGAGCCTCCCCGAAAAGAAAAAAATCTAAAAGGTGCAACCTAAACTTCTACTACATATACCAACCAATGCACTACAAAACATGGTCGATGACGATAGAGTTCTAATACTACTACAATGAGAATCAACATCACCAACAACCCCTTCGGTAGTGTATCAATAGTTCAATAGGCTTAGTAAATATTTCCAGTTTTTTAAATTGAGCCCAAGAGTCCTCACCCTAGCAATTTTTTTCCTTTCCCATCAAGTATATGTGTAGACACCAAATTTTGAACCACTTTTTCGGATAAATAAAGATTTTAAAAAAGAAATAAAAATAACGAAAACCGGCATGCATCATGGAGCGCGCGCCCCGTCAAATGCATGTTTCGCCCCGGAGCGCGAGTTTCATTCCGTCGAACGGTTTTCCATTTTTGCATATTAATCATGCTCGGCTTAGAAATATAAATTATGTGAGTCGTAGTCAATAACTGCAACCACCGTGTTAAAGAAAATGATTCGTAGTATAATCATGCTCGTCTTCACTAATTTGAGGAGTTTTCGTTAATTGTCTTAAGTTAGTCTTTCGAAAAGAAAAAAACGAGTCGCGATTAGGCGTTGGGATTTTAGTCGTATCCCAAAACCGGTAGTCTTCACTAATTTGAGGAGTTTTCGTTAATTGTCTTAAGTTAGTCTTTCGAAAAGAAAAAAACGAGTCGCGATTAGGCGTCGGGATTTTAGTCGTATCCCAAAACCGGTATTAATCAATTTTCTTAATGGTCAATTCATTGTTCATTGAATAAAGAATAAGAATATATTATTTATCCACTAATCACATCCTTTATCCATTAGTTATGGAAAAAGAATCATGAAAATAAGTGAGAATAAGTATCAAATCCCATGTGTAAGAGGGAAGAATCCAGATTTTTTTCCGGTAGATTCGAGTGTGCGCCAGACACACGATCATGTGCTAAACGCATGATTGTGCGCCTAGCGCACAACAATGTCCTGCGCCAAACGCAGAGCCTTGCACCTAGCGTAGGCTCCTGCGTTTGGCGTAGCGTTATAATCAGTTTTGTTTTGCACATTTTTCGATGCACTTTTTACGTATTAGGGTGTATTTTGGGAAGAATATTTTTTGAAAATCTGATTTTGCCTCATTGATGAGAAAATCCAAAAAGAATAAGAATATTCTTGTTTCCAAAGAGATTTGATGATGTCATTAGCGTGATTAAGGATGAGAAAAATCAGATTTTTTGGGTAGAAAATCTGATTTTCTACTTCTTTGAAACCCTAGTTCATCTCCCTCATTTCTCTATAAATACTCTCCTTTTTTTTACTTCAAAATCAAGTTTAGCTAAAAACAACTCAACTTCACAACTTCTCTCAATACTATTTCCTTCCTCTAAGAAATCTCATTCAAGAAAAAAAGTTGAGCTAAAATCAACTTAATTTCACTACTACTCTCATCTTCTCTACTTCCTTCCTCTAAAAAATCACATTCAAGAAAAAGAAAGTAAAAAGTTAGGAAAATAATTACTAAGTAAAGAAGTTCATCAAAAGGAAAAAAACACAAAAAAGAGAGTTTAAGTTAGCAATTAAGTGGATTTAGAAACTCACTTAGAAATTAAGAAAATCACAAAAAATGTAGAAAAATTTACAAAAAGGAAGTGCATCATTGAGCTAGCAAGGTAAAGTTGAAGGTTTTGTTATATTATTGATTATCTCCTCAATCATCTACTATCTTTCTTCTTGTTTCTTCTTACCATTTTTTTTTTAATTTTTGGAGTGGTTTGGGTATGAGGAAGTCATAATAGGTTCCCAACCTTAAATCACCCCACCTAGAATAGTCAACTCTAATGGGGAGACTCTTAGAAAACACTGTGATTATGTGATTTTCCTTAATCAAGTTGTTGTTCATCACCAAAAAAAATGTTTTCATAAAAAAATTCAAGAAGAGTTGTGTACAAGCATCTCCATAAAAAAAATGTGATGCTGTAATTATGGTCAGTTTTGATTTCGTACTTTATTTTATTTTTTCGTCTGTATTAACTAAATAGGATTTAATATTTTTCCTATGAAGAGCAAGATGTTTCCAGCAACTGGGCATTGGAATTTCTAAAAAACGAATTTTGTACAAATAAGCAAAAATCATACAACTTTATTGTGCAAAACTGATTTTGTCCAGTACCACCTAAGCTTGTTCTGTCAATAAAGCTCAAAATGAAAATTATCTAGACAAAACTAAAAACATCAAGTATTAAAAAAAATATCAGTGGCTTTCCAAAAATACAAAAATCATGTTCATATAAATTTTATATTATTTTTACAAAAAAGTTAATGTAAATCACTAAATTCCAGAACTCTAATTTTTAAGTTTCTCTTAAAATGACTTATTTTATCATGTAAATAAAAAACAATAAAAATCGTCATAAAAAAAATCAAAATCAAAGAGGTTAATTAATCGCTAATTTTCACAAGTTTACAAATAAACATGAATTCCAAAGCCCATTCAAGGAGATGAAGATCAAGGAGTCTCATGGTGAAGATCAAGATTGAAGATTTTGTATAGATCATAGAGTTTGTACATATTGTTGTAATAATAATTTTTTGTAAATAGTTATTACATCACTCATTAATAAAAACATGGAGATGTTTATGCATAATTTTCATAAATAATTCCATAACTCTTTTTAAATAAAATGAACAACCAATGTTACAAATATTGCATGTTGGGCGAATATATCATAGTATATGAATCAAATGACCCAATCTCAATTAAGAGGAAAAATTGCAAATCTAACTAAGTTAAATTGTATGATGATCCATCCTACATTTTAAATTTTTTCTCCATCTTCAAATGGATTAAACATATAATTTGACATAATTAGATTGATAATTATTATATCCGAATTGATTTTAGGCCGTTTCAGGTATCTCGCTTTAAATGGCCAAATTCCAATTAGCCAAACACAATCTCCAAATTTGATCTCAAAATGGTCATTTCTCTCTACATGACTTAATATTCTTCAATTAAGATTATTTCTCAAAAGCGTTCAATTAGGAAGCAAACCTCTAAGACCGCTTGAAAATTATAAATGTGATCACTAATTAAGGTGGTTAATTCAATCCTCGATTAATCGCTAATTAGAGCGGTTAACTCAACCTTTTCATTTAATCACTAATTAAGGTGATTATCTTACACCTTGGTTAATCACTAATTAGGGTGATTAGCTTAACCTTTCATCATATTTAATCACTAATTAGAGTGATTATCTTAGACCTTGGTTAATCACTAATTAGGGTGATTAGCTTAACCTTTTATCATATTTAATCACTAATTAGAGTGATTATCTTAAATTTGGTTAATCATTAATTAAGGTGATTAATTTAATCGTTCATATTTAATCACTAATTAAGGTGATTATCTTAACCTCCAAGTTTTAATCCTAATTAGGGTGATTATTTCCTAAATACTGAAGGAAACTTACTGCTTCTGATTCAGGCTGTAATTGATTTTCTTCTCCTAAAAAATCTAGTTCTTTATTCTGTCCACCACGCTTTCGCAGCAACTCTGATTTCTGCTGATAATAACGTGTTGGGATATGGTAAATGTTTTTACTAATGGTAATGCTATTCTGAGTTATAGAAATACTACCTTGTTGAGAAATGATAAAGTTTAATCCTAATAAGAACTGAGTTCTAGAATTGTAGGCTGGTGATATGTTTATTTGAGGTATATCATATCTTTGGCTATATCCTCCTGCAAAGTCTTTAAATTGTATGGCTGTGGGTTTAACATAGTATTCTATTAAACATGTTTTCCCATCGGCGAGAATATTAGTGATAATATCTTTATGCTTTAGTTTAAACTGAGCGGGTACTAAGTTTGTAGTGATCTGGCTCTTAGTACACCCTGTATCTACTATAGCATAAGTCTCAACTGTGGCGTGTTGATCAAACCATAGTTTACAGGCTACTTGTAAACCCTGACTAGTATATAATGGGGTTTTGACATAGCTTATTGTTTCTTCTTCATTTTGAAAGGACTGTTCTATTTCTGGTGTTGATTCTAAGGGTTTTGTTTCTTCTAATCTTTTAAGCCTTCTAATAGTTTCAGCTACTTGTTCTTCTATAATTTCTATTCTGTTAAGAATATTGGGGCTAAGATTATTTGAGCTACCTTCTCCTGGTTCAAAAGTTATAGGGTCTATTACTTCAATTGGTTTTTGGAGACAATGTCTACATGCTTCTAAAAAACAAATGTTACACTGGTACCTTAATTCTATTGCTGGGAACCATTGACATAAATGACATGGTTTATCTTCTGTTCCTCTTCTATGAACCCAATGGTGTTCACATTCTGTATTAGTCATAATATATTCAATTTCGTTTTCATCTTCTTCGATGAAACTATACACTGAATCATCATCTGAGTCAGCATCTTTAATATTATCAAATCCTATTTTTTCTGCTTCTTCTACTAAGTAAGATTTTTCTTGACTTTTATATTTTTTGGGACATGATCTAGCAAAATGTCCTTCTTCTCCACAAATAAAACATTGGCAACTTCTGTTTTTAGGTTTACTAAAATGGTGTCCCTTTTGAGGTTTGCCCTTACCTTTCTCAAAATATTTGGATTTCCTAAATTTTTTCTTATATTTGGGTTTATACCCATAACTCTGTGGTGTGTAAATAGCTCTTCTACAGAAAGCATAGGATTGTCTCTTTACTTCTTGATTTGCCATTTCTTCGGTACATTTATTTCTTAGGTATTGATAAGTGTAGGCAATTCTAGGTCCTATTCCTAGGTCTTGTATTGTTCCAAATTCTCTAATCCATGCATCATGAATTTGTTTTCCTAAAGTTCCTGGTAGTTTTTGGAAATATTTTTCTGCTAAGGAATCATCTAAAGCTCTGTTTGTTAATGCTATATTTCGCATAAAGTCTCTAGAAAATTCATTAATATAATCAAATTTTGAAATTGACAATTGTTCTAGGTTCCTAATTGCTTGGTCTTGTTGAAGTACAGTATCTGTTTGTGGTATTGTACCCATGACTATAATTCTAATTATGTTGGTAAAGTTATTGGGGTTATTTCCCATTGCCTTTATATTATTTACTTTGTCTGGATGTTTAGTCTTATAGGCCATGTATAAGCCATGCGCTGTTTCTCCTAAGAATGTTTCTAAATAAGCAAACATATCTGTTTCTTCTTTATTAGCTAGCTTTGCCCATTCTTGTATAATTAATTGTTCCCAATCTTGTATAAGGGAATTATATTGCTGAGGATTGACATAGTCTAGGTTTAGTAATTTAGGAGTATAAGGGGTGTTTTTATAAGGTCTTCCGAAGGATTTTAATCCTTCGTTAGCTGGATTATATTCCCTTGATTGTTTCCATACTGGCCTATCTGTAGGTCCAGTCATATATTCGTCTGATGGATTGTATATCTCACCATATGAACTTTCTCCATTAGCCATGAAGGCTGCTTCGGTTTTGTAGATACTATCTGGTCCTAATTTGCCTTCTTTAATTAAATCTATTTTTTCTACATGATATTTCTTTCTTATTTCTTCTTCTGCTTCGGAATATGTCATTCCTAAGTCATTCATTAATTCTATAGTAATATCATCTAAAACTTCCCTAATATTATAGCTTTGGAAATCTTTATTAAAAATCTCTTCTCTAGTTTTAGTCTGTATTTGACTAATAAGAACTTCTTGTTCTTCTTCTGGTTGATCTTCATTTATTCTAGCGTAACTTCCTAAGTCTGTAAAGTTATCTTCTGTATCACTTTCATCATAAGTAGGTGGTTCCTCTTCATTAAAAAGTGATATTTCTTTTAGTTTTTCTTCTAATTGTTTTTCTAATTGATCAATTTCTCTTATCTTTTGACCTTCTCTTGTATATAACCTAGCACTAGTGTATTTATGACAATCTGTGAATAGGATATAGTTAAGTCTTTTACTAATATATTCCTTTTCTGCTTTTGCTATTTCTATTTTTCTTCTTAATTCTTCTAATTCTTTGGCTATTTCACTTAGTTCGTGGTTTGCTAAGCTATATTCTGCATCATTTTCTTCAGTTTCTAAATCTAAATCTAATTTCTCATATTCTCCAAATCTAACTGAAAGTCTTCCTCTACTATCTTTATACATATAACTACTTTGTGGAACTAACGGACTATTATCTTTCTTTTGAAATAATTCTGAGATTTTCCATTCTTCTCCTGCTAAGATTTCTTTATCTATTATTGTTGGTTCTATCATTTTTATCCCTTTGGACATCATGGTTTTAATAACTTTATCTACTTCTAATTTATAGTTTGTTGTAGTAGTTTTACTAAGTTTAGCAATAGTTCCTATTGTTACCGATAAGTTATCGCCTGTGTACCCTTCAAAACCCTTGGTTTTGATTATAATACTAAGCTTAGTTATATCTTTTACTGATTTTAAAAGATCTGGAACACAGTAAAATAATCCTCTATTAGATGATAGGTCTACTTCCATTCCTGATATGATAGCTAAATCTGGGTCTTTCCAACTGTTGTCTACTATTAAAAGCAAAACTTTAGTTCCTGTTTCTTTTCTAATTAAGGCTTTAATTCCTATAATTATCATTCCCAGATGAAGATAATTGTGTTTTTTAGTTAAGGTTTGGACTGTCTGTGGTGATATAAGCCCTATATCTTTAGATCCACTTAGTACACTAATGGCTTCTTCTCTATATGTTCTAAATACCATGGTTGATCTGTCGAATATTCCTTGATTATATAAGACTTTTGGCTCTAATAGTTTTACCCTATTATTCTTAAATCTTTCTAAGCTTTGCTCTATATCTATTAATTCTTCTATTTGAGATATAGGCTCTTTCTTAGTTAGCCACTTAAAAAGGACTAAATCTTTTATTGGTGTCTAATTCTTCTTTGTTATTGTGTTTAGAGATCTATTTAAAGTTCTACTTGTTCCGGGAAATTAGTCATTTTGTTGGTTTTGGTACAAAATATTTATATTCTGTTATTGGTTTAACCTTTCTAATTATTCCTTCGGAGAAACACTAAGATTCTTAAATGCTTTAATTAAACTATCTTCGTTTGAAGCGAAGTCCGTCCTTTATCGTTTCTAAGTTCGTCTTTTATTTCTTTTATTTGTTGTTTTAGATCTAGAATTAATTCTGTTAAAATATTAAATCTAATAGTGTTATACCTATCCCCTTTTATTGGTGGATTATAAGTTGCAAACTCGTTATCTGTAAAATCTAAATATTCTTTTGCTTTCTTTTCAGCTGTTAAATATTCTTTTCTATTTTCTCGGGTCATTAACCTATTATTAAATCTTTAACTTCTTGAAGCAAAGCTTCAACCTTACTTAATTTTTCTGTTGTTTGATTTAAAATCCTTTTAGTCTCTATTTCTATAAGTTTGGGCTTGTTTTGTTGTATGTCAAAACTAAGTTGTCTAACTTCTTCCTTAGTAGGAGTTTTATCTCTTAAAGTCTTAACTTCTTTACTTAAAGAGTTAATCTGTGATCTTAAGAAATCGTTATTATTCTGTACTTCTTTCAAGAGTTTTCTATTATCTATAAAAGCTCTAATTATTTTATCTAGAGATTCGTGATAACTCTGTCTTTCTAGGTTTTCGGCTAGACTAATTAACAAGTCTGTTATGCTATTTAGGTGTGAGCTGTCACTATGTAATATATGTTTAAACTTATTATCAAATCTACAAAGAAACTTATTATTACCAAGTGAAACAAAGTGTCTGTCTTTTGAGTTATAAGCAAGATCTAAGTATGCAATTGTCTTAAGGTTTTCTTCAATGATTAAAACGCCTTATAGCTTTTTCACTGTTCATTTAAGTTCTTTCTATCAATAAATACTCATAGATATGTTTATAACAAAGGTACGAAATTAAATAACAATACTACCTTCAGACTGCCTACTATTTGCCGGCGACGTACTACTCCCTGGTTTCCGTCCTGTGGCCTCGAACAGTCTTTCAGCTAGAATCGTTACTTGCTCTGATACCAAATTAAAGAGGGGGGTGCCTCTTTAGGATCTGCGGAAATTGGTAGAGTATTTGAAGATTTTAAGAACATAAACTACTGGGCTACTTTAAGCTATAAGAAGAGAGGGATTTAGCTAGGAAACATAGTGTGTTTCTTATTGCTGTGTAAGTACTTGTGTGTTTTACAACTGAAAACTAAGAGCCCTTATATAGAGCTTCAAAGCATCTTAACTAGTAAAAGGAGAAACACGTTTTCTTCCTTTTTCTAAAGTAAAAGCAGATAGTGACCTTTCTTTTTTAAAGAGAGGTCATAAATTAAAGATGCTAAAGCAAACAGTTTTTACAAGACATAAAGTAAAAGAGCAAACAGTTTTTACAAGACATAAAGTAAAGGCGTACAACCAAGACAATAATGACTCCTTGTCCTTAGTTACTAAAAGACAAAATAAAGGTAGTTGTCGTGCTTTAGTCATGTAAATCTCTTCCTTGAAGCATTTCTTCAATTAGAGAATTATCTCCATGATCTTCGTCGCTATCTTCATCCATGGCGAAGACTTCTGTATCATTAATATTGAAACCATGAAAAGGAATATTGATCTTGAAACTTTCTGGACCCCATATTTTAAAGGTTTTGCCTTCTGCTAGAAAGTTCATGGCAATAGCTCCTCCCTGTCTGTGATTAGGGGGTCTTAACATTAGTTCTCTGTAGAAACTTTCATCTTCTACGTAGTTAAAAGAACTTAGTGGAATTTCGTCAATCTTCCAAGGTGGATCAATGTAGATGTAATGAAGTCTTTGGTTCTTCTAGTAGTCCATTTGTAACTGGGATCTTCTTTGTTGAACTCTATTATTAACTCTTGATTCTTTCGATAGTGTAGATATTTCTTAACACATGTCTCGAATTTTAATCCAAACCCATCAGGAATCTGATCTGGATTATCTAGTGTTAGGCTGCTTAACATACCATAATCATAAAACTCAATAATCTGAGAACGACTCAGATGAGTTTGTCTGATATCAATATGAATTTTAAAAAGGCCTGTGTCAACTGTTCTTCTTCCATCAAAGCTAGAAAGACTGTAATGTAGTAAATCCTGCCATACTTTGTTTCCTGGCAGAGATCCTTCTTGGGTTAAATGATGGATGCCGAGAAGTATCTTCTGTAAGCTTATGAGTTTTTTGATAAAGCCTTCAGTACACTTTTGTTCTATGATAAGTTCTGCTTCTGGAAAATTTTGGAATAATGGATTTAAAGTAGGAAGGGTTGTTTGTGGTCTTTTTAGGCTTGCTTTGAGCTGCTCATGAGTAAGATTTTTGCGGCATGGTTTGAGAGTCTTTTTGAAAGCTTCTACCATATCTTTTAATTCAGCTGCTTCTATGTTTTTGGCTTCTAATTCAAGGGTTAAGCTTTGATTGGTTTGAAGGATGTTTTGGTTGTGTTTGGAAATCAGACATATAGTCTGCTGTTGGTATTCAAATTTTGTGTATAGGTCAGAGAGATCGTTTTGGAGGGCAGCAATTTTTTCTTCTTTTTCATTCATTAGACTGATTCTATTTTCAGAAATGTCCTCTTTGTAATGCCATTGCTCTTGAATTCAATGGTCTTTCTATACTCCGTTTTGACTCGAGCCTGTATCGCCTGCGAGTTAAAATCTCGGCTGTATGTAGAAATTTATGCCTAAATAAGCCTTGGCAAAATCTCTTTGCTTCACCAAAAGAGTGAAATCCTCGAAAAATAGGTTTTTTAAAATCTTTAGTTAAAAGCTGTACCTCATGCCATGATCTGAACATTCCTGTTTTCTGGCCATGTAAAATGACATAAAAACTAAAGTTTTTAGAGAGGGGTTTTTCTAAAATCTTTGAAAAATAGAAAGCAAGACAGTTTAAGACTAATAACTTGTGCTTGCTTGCTATAGGATCTGTTTTTAATTCCCATATGTTGTTACATAGGGCCTGTTGAGATTTATCCAGTTCTATTCCTCTTAGGGGATTGAATCCTCCTGTAGGTTTCTTTGTAAAGTTTAAACTTTCCAAAGGTGAACTCTTCAACCTTAGGAGCTGTATTGCTCTTTGGATTCTCGAGTTGTTCATTTGTGTTTCTTACAATATCTGTCAATAACACGAGACAAACAGTCAGCTAGATTATTATTTATACCTTTAATGTGTTCAAACGTTATCTGATAGCCTTTTCCTGCAATTAGATCTTGAAAGTTAATCCAACGTTTATTATTAACTTTCTTACTATTGCTATTTTTAATAAATTTCACTATGGCTTCACAATCTGTTCTAACAGTGATTTCTCTATCTAGATGTATTTTAAATTTTTCTAGGGCGTTTATTACAGCTTGTATTTCATAATCTATTGAAGACCAATTAGTACTAGGTTTGAAGTTCCCACTTGCATAACCTGCTAATTTTTCTTCTATTTTAGGACTATATTTATTAGGTTTAGTTAGCAGAACTGCTCCCCAACCTTCTTTGCTACCATCTGTTTCAATAATGAGATAGTCTGTACTTAAGGGTAATTCTAAAGGTTTAAGCGTTTTTACCCTTTCTTTGATTGTTAAGACTAGCTGGACATCTTCTTGATTAAAATATTTCTGTCCGTTTTTAGAAGTTTTGCCATATAATGGTCCTACTAATTTTGATAAGTTTGGAATAAACTTCCTAGCATAGTTTAAAAGTCCTAAAAAAGCTTGAAGCTGTTTTTTATCTTCCATTTTATCTGGGAATTCTAATATCTTTTTAGCAATATGATCTTGCAATTGAATTTTTCCATTACCAATTTCTAATCCTAAAAACTGTATCTTCTTCTTAAATAATTCCATTTTGGAATCTGCTATTACAATTCCTTCTTTATCTATAATGCTGAACACTTCCTCTAAGTGCTTTGTATGTTCCTGTATAGATTTTGAAGCAACTAAAATATCATCAATATAAACAAAACAAAAATTTAATTTTCCAAAGATATTATCCATGAATCTCTGGAATATAGCTGGAGCATTTTTTAAACCAAATGAAAGAACTTTCCATTGAAAATGGCCTTCGCTACAAATAAATGCTGTCCATGGTTTAAAACTGGCTGTTAATTTAATCTGGTTGTAGCCTGATTTTAGATCAAATTTACTAAATATATTTCTATCTTGGATTAAATTGATTAATGTATCCTTATTAGGTATACAGTAACCATCATCTACTAAATTATCATTTAGCCTTTTATAATTATAGACTATACGAGCTTTTCCTCGCTTGAGCTCACTGTGGTTTTGGACTATAAATGCTGCACTTCTATGGGGACTATTTGATTTTTCAATTAATCCTGCTTTGAGCATTTCACTTATTTGCTTTTTAAACTCTTCTTTTTCTTTAGGGGAATAATCTATATTGGCTGTAGTGATAGTTATATCTGGATTTTTAATCTGTTGATTAATAACTGTTTTAACTCTACATTTACTAATGTCATTGGCAATTAAGCCTTTGGTTCTAAGTTTTTGAATTGTAGGATACATTGGTAGTTTGGTGTATATTACACCCTTTTCTAGTTCTCTAAGTTCTTCATACTGAAGGAAACTTACTGCTTCTGATTCAGGCTGTAATTATTTTAATCACTAATTAAGGTGATTAATTTTACCTTTCATATTTAATCACTAATTAGAGTGATTATCTTAAACCTTAACGATCGTTAATTAGGACGATTATTTTTCTCATTTTATCACTAATTAGAGTGATTATCTTAAACCTTAATGATCGTTAATTAGGACGATTATTTTTCCCATTTAATCACTAATTGAGGTGATTATCTTTCCTTCATGATTAATCGCTAATTAAAGTGATTATCTTAACCCCATTTCAATCACTAATTGGAGTGATTACCTTATTCCCCGTAGATTTGTTTAATTCTAAAGGTGAGTTATTCATAATCTATTCTCCCCTTTTCTTCCCCCAATGGAATTGGCCATCTAGGGTGAGACATAAGATCGAATTACGATGGTTTTGATTCATGAGTGGATTCCAATCTCGCAATGATTGGTACGTATTGCAACTTCAGTGCTCAAACCTAACATTTACAAATGATATATTGGTCCTAAATAAAAATTGTTGATGTGTATATGTGCAAACTATGTGATTTTCTTTCTTTTTAATAGCGATGATCACTTAAAAATGAAAATAACACATTTAGTAGGCCGTTCTGTAGAACGGAAGAGGAGACGAGTTCCAGACGTTCGTACCACTTAACCTAATCCCCGAACCCTATCTCAAAGTATGAAAGACCAATTTTCAAAAATGCCTTATCCATATGAAGTCATCATCGTTTTAAATGATATTTCTTGAAATTGATTTTAAAATAATTTATTAATTAAATCTGTCCCTATTCAGATATTAATAGGATGGCGACTTCAAAGTTTCTAAAAATCATAGTCCAATGAGAGACTTTTGTGGGATTCAGACCGTTAATTAAGACAGTATAAAATCGGGTACCACAGGCTGGCGACTTCACTGGGGATTATACTTCCACTTGAAGTATAAGAGGTTTAAACCTCAACAATGCGTTATTTTCCATATGTATATATAATAAAAAAGGTTAATCATGGCTATTAACAATTTAATTTTTATATATAGCATGCTTATGTGAAAATTACGTGTGCGTGGTAGTTTATCAATCCATACACGTGCACTTTTTTTAACCATTTTCTTATTAGGTTTGATACCTCTGTTCTATTGGCAAGGGTCAGAATTTTAGAATGACAAATTAATGAATTAAGTGCGTAAAACCTGCATTCGCGAGCTATTGCGACCATCTCTGTCAGGAGCGTCCACCCTCGATGGACACAATGGAAGTGACTCGAGGCCACTTTAACATAATCTCTCCTTAAATGAATTACCTTTTAGTTGGCTTTTAGGACACAAGGATCAATGCACAAATTTCCTTTATTTATTTCAGTAATTGAATAACGTGAAAATTTTTCAAAAAACTCCTCAGTCCGTTTTCAGTCGGTCAGTATTTCGTTAATCATTAATTGTAGCTGAATTGCTACCGAAATGATTATTAAAATATTAAGAGTATTCATGTTTATTTATCACAAGTGTCGTGTAAAAAAAAAAGTGTGTGCTCACCCATTTAAAAAAAAAAAAAACTCACGTTTACTTCAAAATTCTTTTCATTCAAATTGTATTTTCCACAAATAAAATTGATTTCTAAAATAAAAAAATCCTGTTTTGAAGATATAATCCCAAAATAAAACAAAAATTTGAAAAAAATGAAAAATAAAAAGAGTCATAATCACGAGTTCAAAACGTGTCATGATTAGGAATTAGAATGTAATTAAAACTGAATAGTTTAAAACATGAAAAGTCTAGTCTAAAATAAATTGATTAAAAAAAAACTATGTCAAAAAGATAAAATCAAAAGGGATAATCATTTTTCAAAGAAAAAGAAAGGAAAATTCTTCCATTTCCTGCTAACAACACATATAAAGAAAAATTCATCAGTCATTGACTAATATTGTGAGTGTGTATATTTCAGGTACTTCAAATTAGTCTAATCTTAAGTGATGGAACAAACGTATTCAAACAGGAGAATACATGGCCTGGCGCTTAGCAAACTGAACTCGGAAAAAGATTGAGAAGAACCCGAGTACTTTACGTTAGTCTAATCCTAAGAGGCGGAACAGACGTATTCAAACAGGATAATACATGGCTTGGCGCCCGACAAACTGAAGTTTGAAAACTTTAGGAAGTACCTGATTAATTTAATCGCTTTTATATTGTGTTTTGTAGGTTGAGCTACGTGCGGCTTGATCCCATAAAAAAAAACACAAAAAAACCTAATGTTGTATGCATCTATTTTAATTTATCTACTATGTAATGTACTAAAAGGGGTACGTAGGCAACTCATTTTCTGAGTGCAGCTGCAAAAAAAGAAAAAATTATATTGAATTTCATTTTTAATATATCTGAACTACGTTGGGCCTGATTCTCCATTCAAAAAAAATCATCACAAGAGAAATTTCTTCCCCAAATCCAAATCCACTCATGGAGATACGTAGGCAACCTTCGGGTGCGGCCCCTTTTGCATTTGATATTTTCTTTTTTGGTTTCAGCGCTTAGAAGCAATCAATACGTGCAGATCAGCACAAATAAGAACAATATTTGGGGCATTATAATTTGCCCAAATGAGGACACATGCCTCGTTATACCTCTTTTCTCTTATTTCTGTAGCAGCAGGAAATGGAAGGATATCATCAAATTGATTTTGAAAAATGTTTGGGTATTCTCCCAAAAAAAAAATATGAGTCTAAGAAACGGAAAATAAAAAGGTCCAAGTCTGTGTTGGGCATGATGCGCCAAAGCGCCCAGATGCCTCCTCCTCCTCCTCCTCCTCCTCCAGAGTCGGAAGTAGCTTCACCTTTTTACCTTGAGCCTATAAACAATGAGAGAGAAATTCCCACTAAGCTTAAGAAAGAAGTAGTCAAGCTCAAACAAGTCTTAAAAGGCATGACTAAGGCTGAACCATGGATTGACATTCATGGGTTAACTCTTTTTCCGAAGGCACAATTACCCTATGGTTTCAAGATGCCTAATCTGACAAAGTATGATGGGACTGGTAGCCCCATCAATTTCCTGAAGATGTATGTAGGGGCAATGAGTCCCTGGGGAGTTTTTTGGAAGAGTCTTTGATGGCTCAACTCTTTCAACAGTATTTAGATGGCACAGTAGCACATTGGTTCCTCAACCTTGAAAACACAAAGAAATCCACTTGGGCAGACATAGTCAGTGAGTTCTTAAACCAGTACAAGTATAATGAAGAAATTGAAGGGATCTGGAGACCACTTCTCAAAACCTTAATGAGACATTTTCTTCATTCATTACTCGGTGGAAAAACAATGCCTCCAAAATGATGAGTAGGCCTAATAAACAAGAACAACAGAAAATGATTGTGAAGAACCTTCTTCCTGTCTATTAGAAGCATATGGCGTACCAATATTTCCCGACTTTCATTTGATTGCTACGGGAACTCTAGTTGAGGATGCTGTGAAAAGGGGGGACATCAAGAAAGATAAACCTACTAGCAACACCACTTATTATGCAAAGTTTAGAACTAACAAAACAGCCCTAAATAATGATTCGGCAGCTCCTAAGACAACTAATGCAATCCATGCCATTGGCGCATCGTTTGCATTCCAATTGTGACCACAAAGGAACTTTACCCCCTTAACCATGACTTATTCCCAAGCTCTCTCCATGTTAATAAAGGCCAATCTTATTCAACAATTGAATCCACGTCCACCTCCTAAAAATCCTTACCTCGGTTATGACCCAAACCAAAATTGTGAATATCATCAAAGCCCAGGCCATAATACTAAAAACTGCACGGCTCTAAAGCATCAAATTCAAAACCTTGTGGATGATGGAAAACTTTCTTTAGGATCCACTTCCACTAAGCTAAACGACTCTCAGCCAAACATCACAAAACCCCCTTCCTAATCATAAACCCTCATTCGCGATTAATGCAATCTCTTCCGTGTCTCGCGGATTCGATCCATTCCAGTTAATCCGCTAGACAGTTCCTCAAATATATGAAACGCCAATAGCCGCGGGTTACAAGTGTCTGGTCTATGACTATTCCACTCGAGAAAAAGTCAAAGTGATGCCTTGTAAAGACATTAGTGTGTACATTTCGGGTACTTCAAATTAGTCTAATCCTAAATGATGGAACAGACGTATTCAAGCAGGAGAATACATGGCCTGGCGCTTAGCAAAACTGAACTCGAAAAAAGATTGAGAAGAACCTGAGTACTTTACATTAGTCTAATCCTAAGAGGTGGAACAGACGTATTCAAACAGGATAATACATGGCTTGGCGCCCGGCAAACTGAAGTTTGAAAACTTTAGGAAGTACCTGATTGATTTAATCGCTTTTATATTGTGTTTTGTTGGTAGAGCTATGTGCGGCTTGATCCCCTAAAAAAACACAAAAAAAAAACCTAATGTTGTATGCATCTATTTTAATTTCTCTACTATGTAATGTACTAAAAGGGGTACGTAGGCAACTCATTTTCTGAGTGTAGCTGCAAAAAAAGAATTTTTTTTTTGTTGAATTTCATTTTTAATATATCTGAACTACGTTGGGCCTAATTCTTCCCCAAATCCAAATCCACTCATGGAGATAAATAGGCAACCTTCGGGTGCGGCCCCTTTCGCATTTGATATTTTCTTTTTGGGTTTCAGCTCTTAGAAGTAATCAATACATGCAGATCAACACAAAGAAGAACAATATTTGGGGCATGATGATTTGCCAAAATGAGGACACATGCCTCGTTATACCTCTTTTCTCTTATTTCTGTAGTAGCAAGAAATGGAAGGATATCATCAAATTGATTTTGAAAAATGTTTGCGTATTATCCCAAAAAAAAAAATATATGAGTCTAAGAAACGAAAATAAAAAGGTCCAAGTCTAAAAAAATAATAACAAGTCAAAGAACTCTAATGAAAAATCCAAAACAAATGATAGAATCAAGATTTCGCACCTTTTAATAAATCATAACTGAAATTAGGGTAAAAAAAAAAATTCAAAGATATCATTTCTTTCATTCCCTGCACACAAAAAAAAAAAAAAAAAAAAAAAAGAGAAGAAAAGAAGAAACAAAGTATGGACAAACTTCTGTGCTAACTTTTCATCTCATTTCACAGGAACTCTGCGTGGATCCACTTAGGATCTAGGCTAATTCGCCGAAGTTCTGACCATAGTGAACGTTCTCTGTCAGTAATATTGTCATCCTTGTCTACACCAACTGTATACTCTGCTACACGTCTCAGCAACATGTCGGAAATTCCGAACAACGAGCACTAACATAACTCTGCCCCTCCACCTGATCCAATGACTGAACTCCGAGGACCTGTCCAGGCTATGCTTGACCGACAAGATAATATTGGACAAACTGTGTTGGGCATAATGCGCCAAAGCGCCCAGATGCCTCCTCCTCTGTAGTCGGAAGTAGCTTCACCTATTAACCTTGAGCCTCTAAACAATGAGAGAGAAATTCCCACTAAGCTCAAGGAAGAAGTAGTCAAGCTCAAAGATGTCATAAAAAGCATGACTAAGGCTGAACCATGGATGGACATTCATGGGTTAACTCTTTTTCCGAAGGCACGATTACCCTATGGTTTCAAGATGCCTAATCTGAAAAGTTTGATGGGACTGGTAGCCCCACCAATTTCCTGAAGATGTATGTAGGGGCAATGAGTCCATGGGGAGTAAGAGAGTCTTTGATGGCTGTACTCTTTCAACAGTATTTAGATGGCACGACAGCACATAGGTTCCTCAACCTTGAAAACACAAAGAAATCCACTTGGGCAGACATAGTCAGAGAGTTCTCAAACCAGTACAAGTATAATGAAGAAATTGAAGGGATCTGGAGACCACTTCTCAAAACCTTAATGAGACATTTTCTTCATTCATCACTCGGTGGAAAAACAATGCCTCCAAAATGATGAGTAGGCATAATAAACAAGAACAAAAGAAAATGATTGTGAAGAACCTTATTCCTGTCTATTAGAAGCATATGGCGTACCAATATTTCCCGACTTTCAAAGCTTTGATTGCTATGGGAACTCTAGTTGAGAATGCTGTGAAAAGGGGGGACATCAAGAAAGATAAACCTACTAGCAACACCACTTATTATGCAAAGTTTTGAACTTACAAAAGAGCCCTAAACAATGATTCAGCAGCTCCTAAGACAACTAATGCGATCCATGCCATTGGCGCATCTTCTGCATTCCAATTGCGACCACAAAGGAACTTTACCCCCTTAAACATGAGTTATTCCCAAGCTCTCTCCAAGTTCAAGAAGGCCAATCTTATTCAACCATTGAATCCACGTCCACCTCCTAAAAATCCTTACCTCGGTTATGACCCAAACGAAAACTGTGAATATCATCAAAGCCCAGGGCATAATACTAAAAGCTGCACGGCTCTAAAGCATCAAATTCAAAACCTTGTGGATGATGGAAAACTTTCTTTAGGATCCACTTCCACTAAACTAAACGACTCTCAGCCAAACATCACGAAAAACCCCCTTCCTAATCATAAACCCTCATTTGCGATTAATGCAATCTCTTCTATGTCAGGTGGATGCGATCCAATCCAGTTAATCCGCAAGACAATTCCTCAAATATATGAAACGCCAGTAGCTGCAGGTTACAAGTGTCTGGTCTATAACTATTCCACTCGAGAAAAAGTCAAAATGATACCTTGTAAAGACATTAGTTTCGCTCTCAACAAGGATCCATTCTTGGACATGTGTGGAACCTTGGATTATCATGGTGCTTTCTTCATCTTAGACTCTTATGCTGATGAAGATGCCTTTTTGGCCTTGACAATTGTGGAGAAAAGCACTGGAGGACATTCCACCACTTCAAATACATACCGGTGCCCCATTTGCCTCGATGATCTTAGTGATGAGGAGTACGTGGATATATCTCATTTGACTAGAGCAGGTCGCCATTTTAAACCATCCCATTTTAAACCCTCATTTTAAGCCATTTTAACTAGTACGGTAAGCTCTTCCATAACACCTGACCAAACGGTGGGGCTCATTCACGGTGTAGATCGAACTCTCATGCTCACAGATAATGATCTCCTTGACAATATCAATCACAACAATTCGTTGCACATCACTATACGTTGTAATGGATGGGAGATACCTAGAGTATTGTTCGACAATGGTTCCGCAATCAACGTTTGCCCTTTGCGTGTGCTAACAAGACTCGGGCATTCAAAAGAAGATCTGGTACCATCCAACTAGGTGGTCAGAGCCTATGATAATGCCAAGAGAGAAGTAATGGGTTTAATCAACCTCCTCATTGAATGTGGTCCAGTGGCAAGGAAGGTGGAATTCATGGTCATTGACTTTCAAGCCTGTTTTAACCTCTTTTAGGGAAGACCATGGCTGCATGAAAATAGAGCAGTATCCTCTACTTTACATCAGAATGTAAAGCTTCTCACTAATCAGGGTGCTGTCAACTATTTCTGGTGATCCAGAAATTATGACCATATCCAACACCGGGAAATCAGTATTGCATCTAAACGAAGTAGAGGGCACTAGATTGGATGGTTACACTATCGACTGTATTCTAGCAGCACTTGAAAATTCATGGCTGAATGAGGTTCCAACAGCCACATTAGATGTAAGTGTCGAAGAAACAGAGCTGGAATATGAACCAAGTGAGGATGATGAAGAAGTGGTAGGAGCTCCAAGCATGGACACACATAATACGTCATCTGAAGCACCAGAAGAATCCTGGATTGGTAATCCTCAAGAAAGGGAAGAAAATGATGATAATGAGTCAAAGAAGTGATCTAGGACTAACGATTTTAACCTGGATTTTGATGTAGTATGCCCTGTTCGAGAGGTTCACACTGAGTCACTGATTCTCTTTCCAGGATATCAACATGAAGATAACTATCGAGAATTACCATAGTTCAGGAAATTTCATGGGAGCGGTGATCCTTTCGTCCACTGAGTGGGTTTTGTGAATGCATTAAACCCATAGGGCATACCAGAGGAAGATTACCCCATGCTCTTTGACAAGAGTTTAGAAGGACCAGCTTTGGACTGGTACTATTCTTCAGATTGTGTAGATAGAGCCAGTTGGGAAAATGCCAGCCAAGCCTTTTTTAATTGGGCTCTCGAGTATAAACATAATGATGTCAAGAAGTTCAAGCTAGTCACTTTGCGTCAAAGCACCTTGGAAACTTTCTCGCACTTTTTTTTCAAGATGCGCTTACATCCGCGCCCAGCTTCGTGTCCCTATTACTGATCGGGAATTCATGCTTATATTCTTTGCGGAACCTAAACGAATTCTATTATCGTCACATGGTTGCCATCAAGCACACCTACCTCGGCCACATGGAGCAGCATGGCTTCGACATCGATACTCTAAAATTGCAAGAAAAACGACCCTGGAAAAGTCTTAAAAGTCCCAATGCAAATCCAAGGGTTTATACTAAGATGGATGAACCATTGGGTATGGTGTATGATCGTCTTCGGCGGCAAGGTATACTTCAAATCCAACCGCATGTGCACTATTTACCCCTTCTTGGAATAGACATGAGCAAACTCTGCGCTTATTGTTGTCAATTTGGTCATGAAAATGATCGATGCCACAACCTTTTTCTACAAAGTGCAAAGCCTGATTGATCGAGGCATCAATCCACAAAGAAGTTCCTGCATGGAAGGTGTTGTCACATCCACGACCGCAATCCCAAGTTGATATCTTCCGCAAATTAGTCGAGCAAGGTCCGATACATCCACTTCCTAGACGCCTAGGGGCAAGTCCCGTAGGATCACATCTCCACAAGTACTACCAATATCATCAGTTACATGGTAACGGCACAAACCAATGTCATGCTCTCAGCTATCGCATCAGGCAAATCACCAACATAGCTCTTGTCTACCGCAAAGCTACTTGATCGTGTCACAGAAGGAGAAAAATCTTCGGTAAATGTCCTAAAGGGGGTTAGCCCATTGAAAAAAAAAAGTATTTTAGTTCGTTAGCATCAGAGAACTACGCGCAACTTGAATCCCCATTACTACGTACACTTGCAAAGTGAGATCACTCCACCTATGTAACACCTAGGGTACATAGGTAGCTCAATACGAGTGCAGTTGCTTTATTAAATAAAAAACTTTAGTTCTGTCTAAAATAAAGAACTACGCTGAGTCTGATTCCCCATAAAATGCACCTGGAGCAATGGGGATATGTAGGCAACCTACGGGTTCGACTCAAACCATTGTACTTCAGGCAATGTGATCAGGATTCAAGATGCCAGTCATCACAGGAGCAATTTCAGAATGCTGAGTTGACACATCAATGGGGATACAGGCCCTAATCTTATATTTTCTGTTTTTGTTCAACATTAAAGCTTGGAATGGAAGAATGAAAAAAAAAAATATGTTTTCAACCCTAATGACAGTAAAATCGTTCAACAGAGTCAAATAATAAAAAAAACCAAAATTGAAAAGGTGGACTATTCCAGTCAAAATATTGCAAAATTGTTTTCGAAATTTTTTTTTACTCTGCAATGCATTCTGCAATATGTAGATTTCCTCTCTTTTCTTTTAATTCTTTTTCTCTTCCTTTAGGTCCAAAAAGAAGAAATTTGTCCCTTCTCTAAGGATGACCAATTACCATCAGAAAACAAACACCTCATCCATATCCACAAATGCAGTCAAAGAGCCTATAGGGTTAGTCATGCAACCTCTGTCCAAAGGATTTCAAATCATGATGAAGATGGGTTATACTCAAGTTACCGGATTAGGGCATAATGGTAGGGGAATAAAGCAACCAATCCCTATAGTAGACAAGCAAAACCAATATGTATTAGGATATGATCCGGGCAGCACTTCTTACAACATCAAAGATCCTTCTTTTACCCTCAATGGTCAGTTCATCCTGCAAGGAGATACTGAGCCATACTTGGCTTAGTAGGAAGGAACTGAAGATTTTACCGGGATTGGAGATATTCTTCAACGAGGCTAGAAATCTAGATTTAATCAAAAGTTGGTTTGTCCGATGATAAAAAAATGAAAAAAGAAAATGACTGGGTGGATAATCTGGAACATGGAGTCCTTAAGTAACTTTTCACTTCTGAGTCCTCCGAAGAAGGAGATTTTGACTCGGTGTCTTTGATGATACCTTTTGGCAAAAGCATTGAACATAAGTGGAGTATTGACTGTCAGGCAAAATATGGGCCTATAGAATTTAAAGTGTTTTTAGGAAACCATCCTCCACAACCATCTCTACCTTTTCACCCCTTTCAGATGGATATCATACCGATGGCTCATCTTCCAGCCAATTTACCTTGCATACCCAGTTAGAAGACTCTGATAGTGAGGAAATTGAATGTGAACCTTTACCTAAGTACATTTGCATGTAAGATGTTCATTCTGATAGTGAATTTAATAATGATGAATCACTTGATACAACTGAAATATATATAAAACCCATGGAAGAGTCCATTGTAATTAATATTGGTACATAAAATGCTGTAAAAGAAGTCAAAATAGGATCATCCCTCTCCCCAACTGAATAGTCTGTGTTTATTGCATTATTAAAAGAGTATGTAGATGTGTTTGCATGGTCTTACGCTGATATGCCTGGCGTTAATAGAGACATCGCGGAACATCGCATTCCGTTACATTTTCAAAGCAAGCCTAAGCAACAAAAGCTCCGCCGAATAAAGCCAGAGGTTCGCCTGAAAGTGAAAGAAGAAATCCAGAAACAGATTGATGCCAAATTCATCCAAGCTGTAAAACATCCAAGTTGGCTCACTAATATAGTGGTTGTACCCAAAAAGGATGGAAGAGTTCGAGTGTGCATTGATTTTTGAGATCTGAATGCTGCATCACTAAAAGATTGCTTTCCTCTACCCCACATTAATGTTCTCATGGATAGTACGGCTGGTCATGCAATGTTTTCCATCATGGATGGATTTTCAGGGTATAATCAAATACTCATGGCTCAAGAAGATATGACAATGACGTCTTTCATCACTCCGTGGGGCACCTTCTGTTACCGAGTTATGCCTTTTGATCTCAAGAATGCCGGAGCCACAAATCAAATGTGAACCTATATTTAAGCTTTCGATTTAAGCTATGAGATGTGAACCTATATTTAAGCTGCTCAGAAAAGGGGCATCGCATGAGTTGAACGAGGAATGTCAAGAAGCTTTGGATTCTACGAAAGAGTACCTTTCAAATCCGCCTATTCTAATGCCACCTAGACCAGGAGAACCCCTGATTATGTACATCACTATTACAGAATTGGCTATGGGAGCTCTCTCCAATATCAAGAAGGAACAAAGAAAGAAGTTGCCGTATACTATCTCAACAAGAAATTCTTGGAGTATGAGACAAGATATACCCTACTGGAAAAAGCATGTATCTCTTTGATTTATGTCACGAAGAAGTTAAGGCATCACCTTCAAGCTCATACCACCTATCTGATCTCAAGACTTGATCCAATCAAGTATCTGTTCGAAAAACCCATTCTTAGTGAAAGATTGGCGAGATGGCATGCTATGCTTTCTGAGTTTAATATTCAATGTGTCAGCGAGAAATCTGTTAAAGGAAGAGCCATATCTGAAGCCCTAGCAGAAGGACCAATGCCAGGAGATGAATATGATGATGCATCCCCAGATGAGTACTCATTATTCATTGACAATGCACAATGGATGTATTTCGATGGAGCTTCTAATCGGAGAGGTAATGGAGCAAGGGTGTTGTTAATAGATCCTGAAGGAGTCCATATTCCATTTGCTGTCAAGCTGGATTTCCCAACAACAAATAATACAGCTGAATATGAAGCCTGCATATATGGTGTAAAAGCCGCTTTGGTAGCAGGGGCAAGACATCTCACTGTGTATGGAGATTCTTATCTCATCATATCTCAAACAATAGGAATTTTGAGAGTTAGAGATGAAAGACTTCAGCTCTACACATAGTACCTTCAAGAATTAATCCCTTATTTTGATGATATCAGCTTCAAACATCTTCCTCAAGAACAAAATAGTTCCACTGATGCTTTAGCCAATCTCGCTGTTAATTTAACATGGGAAAATGGTACAAAGATCCAGTCAGTTTTAATTGAAGAAAGGAAGGGGGCAATAGTGACAGTAGCACAAATTGTCTCTGCGCTGGCTCAACAAGATGATGATGATGTCTGGTATAAGGATATAAAAAATTTTCTGGAAACTGTGCAATATCCAGATGGAAGTGGCAAGAAGGACCGCATAGCCATCAGAAGGCTAGTTGCTCATTTTCTCATACTAAACGGCAGACTATATCACAAAGGGTTTGATGGTACTCTGCAACTCTGTGTAAATGACGGCGAAAATCAAGCCATCATGGAAGAAGTTCATGGAGGAGAATGTGGACCCCATATGAATGAAAGGATGATGGCTCGTAAAATTTTGCAAGCAGGTTTTTATTGGAGCACTCTAGAAGGTGATTGCATTAGCTTTGTCCGTGCATGCAAGCAATGTCAGATATTTGCTAACCTCAATCATATGCCACTTATGTCACTACATAATATGACTTCTCGTTGGTCGTTTTCAAGTTGGGGCATTGACATAATCAGACAAATTCATCCAAAGGCTTCAAATGGGCATCAGTATATTCTTGTAGCAATTGATTACTTTTCGAAGTGGGTTGAAGCTGCGTCCTTTTCAAAGCTAGGGGCAAAGCAAGTCTTGAAATTTGTGATTAACAACATTATCTGTCGGTATGGCGTACCTTTTGAAATCATCTCTGAAAATGGATCACAATTTGAGGGTCATCTGAATACCACTCTCGCAAAATATGCAATCAAGCATCATCAGTCTTCACCTTATCGTCCCCAAACCAATGGAGCAGTGGAAGCAGCCAATAAGACAATCAAGGCTATTGTTGCCGAGATGACTGAAAAGACTAGGGAATGGCATGACAAACTCCCACCTTTGGGATATAGGATTTTAATTAGGACTCCAACAAGAACAACCCCGTATTCTTTGGTTTATGGGATGGAGCCAGTCCTACCGGTTGAGGTGGAGATACAATCTCTCAAGGTCATAGCAGAAAGTGAAATATCGGAAGACCAATGGTACAAAACTCATTACGATGAGCTCGCATTTGCAGATGAGCGCTGACTACAAGCCTTGTATAACATTCAACTCTATCAGCGGAGAATTGCTCGTGCATTTAACAAAAAAGTTCGAGATAGAGACATTCAAGAAGGTGATCTAGTCTTAAAGGAAAATAGAGCTCCGTTGCATGATCCTTGGGGAAAATTCAAGACTAACCGGTCTGGACCATTCCTAGTCAAGCATGTCACCACGGCTGGAGCAGTAAAACTAATGGATTTTGATGGGACTGAGTTCACCATTTCACTAATCTTGATCAGTTGAAGAAATATTACGATTATGCATCAAAGTAATTGTAATTGTCATGGTCAAGTAACCAAGCATTTTGTGGATTTTGTATCCTACCTGATTATTCTTAATAAACATGCCATGTGTTCAGAGATATTTATAGAGCGTGTGTAAGAAAAAAAAGAAGAAGCAAAAAAAAAAAGGAAAAAAAAAAAAAGGGAAAAAAAGGAAAAAAGGAAAAGAAAAAAAAAGAAAAATGATGAAACATGCTTTTGATTGTTAAGGTTTTATGTGTTATGCTTTTATGTGTCATATGATTTGCATGTCATATTTAATGTTAAATTGTGCACGTGTTTAGAATTGTGTTCACATTGAATTTCTCACAAGCAGATAATTCTCATAAACAACTCTTTTATTCATCCTAATTGGGGTACTTCATTTCATACATAAAAAGACATAAAGCCTTCATTTCCTACAAACTCAAAAAAAAAAAAAAAAAAAAAAAAAACCAAAAAACAAACAACATGGAAAACACAATATGATATTTCTCTCAAACAATTCTCCTCTTCATGGTAGGCCCGTCTGAATCTTTGTCTTGACCAATATCCGCAGGAAGCCATTGAAGGTAATCTTCATCAATCAAGTAGAAAGGAAGAATCCGGTAGCTATTTGTTATAGTTTTTGCCCCTGCCATATAGTAGGCATTCTCTCGAATACCACTCATATCAGCCTCATAAGTGGTACAAGACGGAAGAACCCGGAGGGCGGGAATGTCTTCTTGCCTCCAACCAATTTGCCTTAGATACCTCCATGGAAGGTAGAAAGTGACTTGGCAATGCCCGGGTAATTGAACACCTCTGCGACCGGAATTGCAATATACAATTGCACTAATGCCAAGGTGGCTTGTAACCCACTTTATATCTTGATGTAAAAAAAATCCTCCCACCAACCACTTTTGCTAAGTTGATAGAAGAAAGGGAGAAGACCTCTCTCCCGGACATGATTAGTTTTGTAAGTAAAACTCTTGTGGGGTTTCATGAGAGAAAATTTAACCATAAATGAAGGGCTAATGGACATTCCTTCACAAAGCTTTGAGGGTTTCTTTTGAGTTCATCTAAGCAAAGGAACATTTTACCCAACATAAGTGGTCCAAGACGACCCCCACTAATAAATTGAGGAATAAGTGAACATGGCATGTGTTTAAAGACCATTTAGTGAGGGTGCTTCTCAAAATCATAAGAATGCAAGTATTTTCTATAGCACTCCTATAGCTGGCATTGTTAGAGAATTGCCAAGTGCCAAATTGAAAAGTCAACAATAAGTTGAGAAGAAATACCTCACCATATTGTAGGTAGTTGCCATGAAGATTTTCGAGAAGATATAAAATTATTGATAAATCTCCCGAAATCCTTGTAGGAGATCTAAGTGTAATAACTGGACCATTGGATGGTAAGCCTAGCAAACCCTCGACCTCATCAACAAGAGGCACAATCTCTCGGTCTCCAAAGCAGAAGACATGATGAGTTTCATCCCAAAATTGGGATGCAGCATGAAGCATGTCATAACAGATAGAAAGTGAAAGCAAAGGCATAAGAGCCTTAGTGAAGCGGGAAGAAGAAAAAGATTGCCTTGGTTGCTCCAAATTCTTTGTGACCCCCCGAGAGTTGTTTTTTCTCCCGACTCCCCATTTCATTAGCTTCTTCATAGTTAGGAGCCATTTCGTGAAAGAAGAAAAAATTAGAGAAGAGATTAGAGTAGTGGAAGTGGTGCATTTGGAAATGAAGAACCATGCCCCTTTTATAGATGGAAAAATTGATCATCTATGATTCATGCCATGGATAATAAGTTTGAGTATTGTCCATAGGATAATAAGGAGCATCCTTCACCATGGCTAATGACCAAGCATTTGTGGTATGGCAATTTTTTGTTGAAGCCAAACATAAAAAAAAAACTGTGCCAATGATGAATAAAAAATGTTGATGCAATCCTTTTTCCTAATGATCATCTAAAATAATGACCTTGATCAATCTATTTTATATAGTGATCGTCATTTTCGGATAAAGCAAATAAGCATTACGCATAAACAAGTTTTTGAAAGATTTCGAAAAAAGAGATATAATTATTTGCCATATGAGGTTTGGTCCACCATAGTCTATTTAGAGGGTAATAACCATAGGTCAACCCTTTTGGGTGACACGACCTGACAATGTCATAATTTAAGGTGACATGATAACACATGGAGTCATAAAAAGTGAATAAAGGTGACTTGACAACTTGTTTGTCATCAAATACAATGAAAAGCTGTGATAAAAACTAGAATCAGACTATTAATTATCGGGTTCTCTCGCATTAACAAAAGACAAATTCATAAGACTAAAAGAATGACGATAAAGTCGCGTTTTCAATATTTAGAAAATTAATTGGCATTTTATATCTAAGACGACAATGAAGTCGCATTTTCAAAATTCAGAAAATTAATTGGGATTTTCTATCTAAGACAATAATAAAGTCGCATTTTAAAATTTTAGAAAATTAATTGGGATTTTCTATCTAAGACGATGTTAAAGTCGCATTTTCAAAATTCAGAAAATTAATTGGGATTTTCTATCTAAGACGACAATAAAGTCGCATTTTCAAATTTTAGAAAATTAATTGGGGTTTTCTATCTAAGACGACAATAAAGTTGCATTATCAAATTTTAGAAAATTAATTGGAATTTTCTAGTTAAGACGACGATAAAATTACATTTTCAAATGTTTAGAAAATTCATTCGAATTTTCTATCTAAAACGACGATAAAGTCGCATTTTCAGTTTTAGAAAATTAATTGGGATTTTCTACATAAAGCAACGCAAATTATAGCACTGATGATTAATATTTTCTATGGAGAATATGTTGTCTCAAAAGAGATTTTCAGTCAAAATTTTGTGTCTCTTCAAACATTGGACATCATTTCCTCCAAAATTCGACCAATGTGGGGCATTCAGTAGATACCAAAATTTGAACCCCTTTGTCGGATAAATAAAGATTTTAAAAAAGAAATAAAAATAACGAAAACCGTCATGCATCGTGGAGCGTGTGCCCCGTCAAATGCATGTTTCGCCCTGGAGCGTGAAATTCATTCCCTCGAACGATTTTCCATTTTTGCATATTAATCATGCTCGACTTAGAAATGTAAATTCTAAGAGTCGTAGTCAATAACTACAACCACCGTGTTAATAAAATGATTTGTAGTATAAGCATGCTCGTCTTCACAAATTTGACGAGTTTTCGTTAATTGTCTTAAGTTAGTCATACGAAAAACGAAAAAACGAGTCGCGATTAGGCGTCAGGATTTTAGTCGTATCCCAAAACAGGTATTAATCAGTTTTCTTGATGGTCAAGTCATTGTTCATTGAATAAAGAATAAGAATATATATTCTTTATCCACTAATCACATCCTTTATCTATGAGTTATGAAAAGAATCAATTCCCATGTGTAAGAGGGAAGAATCCGGATTTTTTCCGGTCGATTCGAGAGTGCGCTAGGCACACGATCATCCGTTAGACGCATGATTGTGCGCCAAGGGCACAACAATGTCCTGCGCGAAACGCAGAGCCTTGCGCCTAGCGCAGGCTCCTGCGTTTGGCGCAACGTTCTAATCAGTTTTATTTTGCACGTTTTTCGTTGCACTTTTTACGTATTATGGTGTATTTAGGGAAGAATAATTTTTGAAAATCTAATTTTGCCTCATTGACGAGAAAATCCAAAAAGAATAAGAATATTTGTGTTTCCAAAGAGATTTGATGATGTCATTGGGGTCAGGTCATTAGAGTGATGTCATTAGGGTGATTAAGGATGAGAAAAATCAGATTTTTTGGGTTAGAAATCAGATTTTTTGGGTTAAAAATCAGATTTTTTGGGTTAAAAATCAGATTTTCTACTTCTTTGAAACCCTAGTTCACCTCCCTCATTTCTCTATAATTACCCTCCTTTTGTTACTTCAAAACCAAGTTGAGCTAAAAACAACTCAACTTCACAACGTCTCTTAATACTATTTCCTTCCTCTAAGAAATCTCATTCAAGAAAAAAGTTGAGCTAAAATTAATTTCACTACTTCTCTCAATACTACTATCATCTTCTCCACTTCCTTCCTCTGAAAAATCACATTCAAGAAAAAAGAAAGTAAAAGTTAGAAAAATAATTACTAAGTAAAGAAGTTCATCAAAAGGTAAAAATACAAAAAAGAGAGTTTAAGTTAGTAATTAAGTGGATTTAGAAACTCACTTAGAAATTAAGAAAATCACAAAAAAGGTAGAAAAATTTGCAAAAAGGAAGTGCATCATTGAGCTAGCAAGGTAAAGTTGAAGGTTTTGTTATTTTTTTGATTATCTCCGCAATCATCTACTAAATTTCTCCTTGTTTTTTCTTATCATTTTTTTAAATTTTTGGAGTGATCTGGGTATGAGTAAGTCATAATAGGTTCCCAACCTTAAATCACCCCACCTAGAATAGTCAACTTTAATGGGGAGACTCTTAGCAAACAATGTGATTATGTGACCTTAATCAAGTTGTTGTTCACCACCAAAAAAACTGTTTTCATAAAAAAATTCAAGAAGAGTTGTGTATAAACATCTCCATAAAAAAATGTGATGCTGTAATTATAGTTAGTTTTGATTTCGTACTTTATTTGTTTTTCGTCTGCATTAATTAAATATTTGATAGGATTTAATATTTTTCCTATGAAGGGCAATATTAACCAAATTTTGTACAAATAATTAAAAATCATACAACTTTGTTGTGCAAAACTGATTTTGTCCAGTACCACCTAAGATTCTTTTATTTAGACAAAACTATTAACATAAAGTTTAAAGAAAACATCAGTGGCTTTTCAAAAATATAAAAATCATGTTCATATGAATTTTATATTATTTTATATCATTTTTACAGAAACGTCCATGGAAATAACTAAATTCCAGAAAATTGATTTTCTCTTCAGTTAAGAAAAAAAATTGGTCTTAAAAATGTCGAATTCAAGTGAAGATTTTCTGTCTAGTCTTTCAAAGTGTCTAGAATGTTCATACCAAAATTTATTTCAAACTAAATTTAATAAGTTGGATTTCAAAGAACAAATTTAATAAAGGTCTTGTTTTGACCAGTTTTGACATAAAATTCACCATAATTCGAGTGGTCACTAAAAGCTTATAAAATTTTGACACAACATAAAGAACTCACTGTCCTATCTATAGATGTATCACATGCTCAGTGTAACACTTTCTACAGAAAGTTATGATTTTTGTAATTCAGTACAAGAACAAAAGTGCAATCTGGAAAATGAAATAAAGTGATTAACTCAAAGTTTTATAAAAAAATTGTTTTCTTTTAACACGAAAAATGTTAATGAATAGTCTTGAATTTTTAAGTATCTCTTAAAATGACTCATTTTATCATGTAAATTAAAATCAATAAAAATTGTCATAAAAAAATAAAAAGCAAAGAGGTTAACTAATCTCTAATTTTCACAAGTTTACAAATAAACATGAATTCCAAAGCCCATTCAAGGAGATGAAGATCAAGGAGCCTCATGGTGAAGATCAAGATTGAAGATTTTGTATAGATCATAGAGTTTGTACATTTTGTTGTAATAATAATTTTTTGTAAATAGTTATTGCATCACTCATTAATAAAAAAACATGGAGATGTTTATGCATAATTTTCATAAATCATTCCACAACTCTTTTTAAATAAAATGAGCAACCAATGTTACAAATATTGCATGTTGGGCCAATATATCATAGTATATGAATCAAATGACCCAAACTCAATTTAGAGGAAAAATTACAAATCTAACTAAGTTAAATTGTATGATGATCCATCCTACATTTTAAATTTGTTCTCCATCTTCAAATGGATTAATCATAGAATTTGACAAGATTGGTAATTATGATCTTAAACCTTGGTTAATCACTAATTAGGGTGATTAGCTTAACCTTTCATCATATCTAGTTATTAATTAGAGTGATTATCTGAAACCTTGGTTAATCACTAATTAAGGTGATTAATTTCATCCTTAATATTTAATCACTAATTAAAGTGATTATCTTATCCACCAAGTTTTAATCTCAATTAGGGTGATTATTTCCTAACCTTCATTTTAATCGCTAATTAAGGTGATTAATTTAACCTTTCATATTTAATCACTAATTAGAGTGAGTATCTTAAACCTTAGTGATCGTTAATTAGGATGATTATTTTTCTCATTAAATCACTAATTAGAGTGATTATCTTAAACATTAATGATCATTAATTAGGACGATTATTTTTCCCATTTAATCACTAATTGAGGTGATTATCTTTCCTTCATGATTAATTGCTAATTAAAGTGATTATCTTAACCCCATTTCAATCACTAATTGGAGTGATTACCTTATTCCTCATAGATATGTTTAATTCTAAAGGTGAGTTATTCATACTTTATTCTCCCCTTTTCTTCCCCCAATGGAATTGGCCATTTAGGGTGAGATATAAGATTGAACTACGATGGTTTTGATCCATGAGTGGATTCCAATCCCGCAATGATTGCTACGTAGTGCAACTTCAGTGCTCAAACCTACCATGTACAAATGATATATTGGTCCTAAATAAAAATGGTTGATGTGTATATGTGCAAACTATGTGATTTCCTTTCTTTTTAATAGCCATGATCACTTTAAAATGGAAAATAACGCATTTAGTAAGATCCCGTTCTGTAGAACGAAAGAGGAGACGAGTTCCAGACGTTAGCACCTCTTAACCTAAATCCCAAACCCTATCTCATGGTATGAAAGACCAATTTTGAAAAAAGCCTTATCCATATGAAGTCATCATAAATGATATTTCTTGAAATTGCTTTTAAAACGATTTATTAAATAAATCTATCCCTATTCAGATATTAATAGGGTGGCGACTTCAAAGTTTTCTAAAACTCATAGTCCAAGTGAGAGACTTTTGTGGGATTCGCACCGTTAATTAAGACAGTAAAAAATCGGGTACCACAATATGTCACTCTAGGACTTCATTTATTATATCCTTTTCATTTTCATAAATACTATTATATTTTCTTTTTCTTTTTATTGGCCTTTCACCATCTTTATGCTTCGGATTCAATGATTGAACCCAAATAAAATTGTCTCTAAAGAGACCTTTGATTAATTTAAAAAAATTAAAAAAAATGGACATACTTTGGAATAAGAGTTCTTTCCCTCTCCCTCCATCATTTCAAAAAAGCTATCACATCCATAAACCATTCTCAAGCAACCAAAAAAAAAAAAATCCCTTAACCATTTAACACTCCACAAAATAGCATTCAAACCTTTCAATACCGAAAAACACAAAAACTTGTGTGCAAGCCTCAGTACATAAACAAAGTCAATGTCAGAAAAAAATAAAATTTAAAAGCAAAAAAATAGAAAAAAGCACAAAGCAAAATTGCAAAAGAAAAAAGAGAAAAAGATAGAGTCCAAGGAAAAAAGTCATGTTAGAGGGCTTGCACACAAGTCCTACCCCTCATTTCAAATATTTCAATACAGCAAAATACCTTAAGACCCATAAAAACCATAAACCCTACCTTGGCACTCAAAAAAGAAGCATAACCCTTACCTTGGTCAGTATAATCCATAACCATAATCCTTGTCTCCTGTCTAATTGAACCTTCATCTGAATCCCCTAACCTAAAAGTATTTCAACCTCTCATATCAATTGTAGCTCATTGTCCAAGGTATTCCCATGCCCGCGAGGTTGAAAACCCGAAAGGGCGACCTAGGCAAAAGTTAGGGCACAAAGGAAAATAAATTAAAATCAAATAAAGAACTACGAATGGTCTGATTCCACAAGGATACGTAGGTATCCTGATGCCAAGGTCCTATCACTTCAACAAAATAAAATAATCAACGTCTAATGATTGAGTTTCCAAAATTTATAGGCATGCTCTTTTTAGATCCCAATATTGACTCCAGACTGAACCTAGCCGTGTCAAAGCCATTTCCCACGTATATTTATTTGAGTCACAAATTAATTATTATTAATTTTCAATCCAAACTCTCCTTTTCTCTAAAGGACTCTCCATTACTTCCATGGTCTCCTAGCGAAATCTGACTTTGCCTACATTGACTCTGCAGTGAAGAAACTTCGAATGCTCCTATGAACGCTCAATTCAAGTCAACTATCTTCTAATTTAGGCTTACAATGCCTTAATTAAGCCAATCTAATAAGCTTTCCCGAAGTGAGGGCTTCCTATATTTGTGGTGGTTCCTCAAATTCAAAATTCTGAAGAGTTGTAATTTGCGGATCTCATGCGCTGGCCCTAATTTTTACCAAAACAGTTTTCGAAAATCAACCTATCTCTACCAATCCAGTTCACTTAGCTTTGCGTAACGTGAACTTGCATAGCGTTTCATCAATCAGCCTACCTTCTTAGTTTTGCATAACTTTAACCTTGCATAGCGTCTCGTGCATCTTTTCTAAAACCCCATGGTGTTCAGGAGTCCACTAGTAGATATTGTCTTCTATGAGCCCTTATGGGCCCTTGGAGTGTTACATCTTTCGAGAGTCTAAGTTTACATCCTTGCATCATTATGTGCAATATTATCTGAGGTGTTTGCTCCTATCTGCTAACATCTTCTTTTTAATCAAATTGCTTGAAGTTATATATCATCTTGCAGACTAACTTTGTTTTTTTGCTGAAACTAGCGATATATAAACTAGTTCTAGCCTGTAGAGCATGTAGAATTGTTATCCGTCTCGACAGTTTCACGAACCTGACTCAAAGTGGGGGTCTTGTAGACACAAAATCATGTCTCCTAATTTGTACCCAATCATAAAACATGTAGTCGTCCTAATTGGTCCGGTCCAAGAGAAGAGCAATCTGAAAAGCTAAGACCAAAATCGTTTTAAGATCTTATAATCTATTTGTTATTCCAAGTCCAGTTGTAAAAGTCCAATTAACTATTCATGATAATAAATTGCATTTTTAACCCGTTTCCAAAAATCACAATTAATTATTATAGGCGTGATTTTATTTCGCCTACACACCGTGCGTATTATTTGACTATCCCATTGTTCAGCTTTTATTAAATATGTTTTTAAAGTCACTAACAAGTCTTTAAAGGAAGACTCATAAACGTAATTGGATATTTACATCATGAAAAGAAAACATTAGTAACTTCAATAAAAGTAGTTCATTCAAGGATTCTCAGGAATATACCGTGGCTTGGGTCTCAGAGAATAACGACCTTCGATAAGAGCAATCGTGAAGCCTAAAGATCAATTAAAGTAAGTGTTCGAGTGTAGAGCGTACGTGTAAAAGTATTCTTTAATTCAGACAACCACGACTTATTTATAGCAAAATATTAGAAAAAGGATAGAAAAACAAACTCACGTCACGCAAAGAGTTCGTTGAGCGCAGGACTCTGTGACGCACAGAGCCACGTGTCAGGCGCCAAGTGGTACGCCTGATGCGGCTCAGCCAATACGTTGGGCGCACGTGGCGCGCTAGGCGCACCGCCTGCGTCAAACACGGTTTGACAACCTTTTTCTCAAACGCGTTTTTTAATGATTTTCTTTTATCCTTTAAATCCGGAAATCAATTTTACGAGATAAAATCAGATTTATTTTATGAAAATATTTAATTTCTGAAAATAAAAATAATTTATTATCATGAGCTTTTCAAAGGATTGAGCTCAAAATATTACCTTCTTGGGTTCAAAATACAATTAATTATTAGGAATAACTGATTAGGCTTTAAAAAAGGATTTTGGATCATTATTGCCAATAAATAATCTTTTTCACTTTAAAATAGTTTTGGGCCTGGCTATTCGGATTGCTCTCCCCTCGGGTCGGACCAATTAAGACCGCGATATGTTTCATCATTGGGCCCTTAAATGGGGAGAGACGATTATGTATTTACAGAAGCCGCCACTTTGATTGAGGTTTAGGAAACCGATAGTTAAAGTATAAGGTGTCGGGACGGAGAACAATTCTAAACGCTTTGTAGTTTAGAACTGATCAATATATCGCCGGATTCTGGAAAACAATGTGCAAGACGATAAACACAAGCAATTTGATT
This sequence comes from Beta lomatogona, assembly GCA_947646795.1. NCBI lineage: Eukaryota > Viridiplantae > Streptophyta > Magnoliopsida > Caryophyllales > Amaranthaceae > Beta > Beta lomatogona. The sequence continues at coordinate 472,450 of CANSNZ010000207.1, forward strand.
ACTTGCAGAAGAAGATGTTAGCAGATAGGTGCAAACAACTCACATAATAATGTACATAATGATGCAAATAATGCAAAATTAGACTATCTAAGTATGCATGAGACGCTATGCAAGGATTAAGGTTATGCAAAGCTAAGGAAGATGAAACGTCATGCAATGCCAGGGTTATGCAAGGATAAGAAAGATATGTTGTTATGCGAGGTCAGGGTTAGGCAAGATTAGAAGATCTGGATAGCTACATTGATAGAGTGATTAGAAATAGATAGATTGATTTTCGAAAACCTTTTTTGGTAAATAATCAAGGTCCGCAAGTGAGATCCGCAGATTACAACTTTTTGGGAATTTGATTTGGAGGAACCACCACATATATGGGAAGCCTCTACTTTGGGTAAGCTTTTCTTGTATTAGGCATTTTGAGCCTAGATTGGAATGTACTTGATTTGTGTTGAGTATTCACAGTTCTTTACTGGGGATTCTTCTTTGGGAGTTAATGTGGCCAATGTCAAATATCGTCAAAGACCATGGAATTGTCGGAGAGTCCTTCAGGGAAAAGGAGAGCTTGGATTGAAGAAAATAAAAAGTTTAAATTTGTGACTCATATAGATGTAGGTGGGAAAAGGCTTTGACGTGGGTAGGTTCAGACTCGAGTCTATGTCAGGATTTAGAAAGAGTCTGCTCCTAAACTATAGAAAGTCAATTTTAGACCTTGATTATTTTTATTTTATTGAAGCGGTCGGACCTCGATATGAGGATTCCCACGTATCCTTGAGAATTATACTATTCGTAGTTTTGGATCTGATTGAACCTCTTTTTCTTTTTCAACCTAGCGGGCTTCATACATTGGAGAAGGAGTTAGGAATGGATGAAAGATTGAAAGGTTTAAGGCTTGAGATTTTGATGAAGATTCAATTGATTGGGCTAAGGTAGGATCATGGATTTGGATTATAAGGGTTAAGGTTTTGATGGATTGAAGAATTTGAATGAGGGACATAACTTGTGTGCAAGCCCCCTAGCTTGACTTTTTATTTCTCTGCCTTTGGATTTTTCTTTTTGCATTTTTTCTTTTTTGTCCTCTGCGTTTTCTTTTGCTTTTACTTTTTTCACAGTTTGATTTTTTTCCACTTTTTTGTTTTGTTTTGCCTGGCATTGACTTTTTTACTCTTTTTTTTTTTATGTAGTGAGGCTTGCACATAATTTTTTCGTTGGTTTACGGTATTGGAAGGCATGAAGGTTATTTTATGGAGCTTTGATTTTGAAAGGTTATATGGCTAAGGACCATGGAGATAATGGCTCAAAGGGATATTTTATTGGATTTTTTAACTACAATAATATAAACTTTTGCCCGTTCTCTCGCAATAATACAAACTTTTGATTATTTTTTAATAATACAAACTTTACATCAAAATTCCTCCAGTAGGTCAAGTTGACTTGTAACCGGTAAAACAAGTCAAAAAAAATTACAAAATGATCTTTCTTCTTTGTCCCTCCTCCCCCAACCCCACACCCACCTGAACCACCTCAGCTAGTTACCTCCTACAACAAGTTAAAAACCGGTATTGTCCTACTGGAGGAATTATGATCAAAAGTTTGTATTATTAAAAAATAATCAAAAGTTTGTATTATTGCGAGAGAACGGGAAAAAGTTTGTATTATTATTGTTAAAAAATCCTATTTTAAATATATTTGGTTGCATGGGGATGGCTTATGGATGATGGCTTATGGAAGGAATTGGGGGAATAACTTCTAATCCAAAGTATGCCCACTTTTATTTTCTGTTGTATTTTTATTTTATTTTTTAATTTTTTATTAAGCACAGTCTTTTAGGTTATTTAAGTTTCATCATTGAATTAGAAGCATATATAAAATGATGAAAGGCTAATGAAAATGAAAAGAAAATGCGATTATTTTATGGACTTGAAATAAACGGAACAAGGCTGATAAACATTATAGTCTAAAGGACATAGACTCGACAGGAAAGGAAATGAAATGAAGAAGCTAGGGGAAAGACTCTCCGACTCAACCTAGGAAACTAGAGTTAAATGACTATGCCTCGGCATTATTTAAGCACTGCCCAAGGGGTTGTTGCTGTTGCTGACTTCCACTGCAGGCGGGATTGGAAGTCTACCATTATCAACCATATCCCGTAGAGCATTCTTTAAGGCCCAACACACGGATGTTGGATGCCAATTCCCTTGGTGATATTTGCAGTAAGCATTAGGATTCCATTTCTTGGATCTATTTTCAGGTGCAGGGTCCGGAGTGGGACCAATAGGTTGGATCACTCCTCTTGCATTAAGCCTATTGAAGGCTTCTTCTAAAGTGATGCCCAGGGGAGTAAAGGTTCTTTTTGGCTTTTCATAACCTCCCTTTTCAGTAGTTAGGGAATTGACATCATTGTTATCGGAGCTAGAAGGGTTGTTATTACTCTTCTTGAAAGAGTTGTTGTTATTAGAACCCTTATTCTTTGATGCTTGTACCTCCTCTTCCATCAACATGCCTTTCTTCTAAAGTTTCGTGAAAGACTCTATAGGTTGGAATTTGGTGTGATCTCCATACTTGGGCTGCAAGTTACGATGACCAGTCAGACTTGTTCCTTTTCAGTTGGCATGTTAGTCACTTGTGTGGCCTTTTCCCTCCAGCTATTAAGGAAGGTAACGAAGTCTGAGTTGGAGTTTTGTTTGGTTAATTCCAACTCAGGAAGACCAACAAGAAGCTGGTTGTTATACATGTACTGCTTACGGAAATCCTCTTTGATGTAGTCCCAATCATTCAGCTTAGTTTTGTTCAGTGATTTGACATAAGCAAACAGGTCCAAGCTCATGCCTTTGAGAGCCATAGAAATGGAGAAAGCTCTCAAATGATCATCTGGGTCTTCGACCCCCTTGAATTTTGGGAGGTCACCCAATGCTACCTTTTTGGGAAGCTTTTCCCTCAGTTCAGGATCAATGATGTCATGGCCATAAGCTTGACCCTCGAGTGCAGGAATTCACTCGATCAATTGCTCGAATTTTTCGAACCTCAAATCTGTCTTGGACCTGATAGGAGGTGGCAGTGGTGGAATGTCTTCCTATTCACTTTCCTCAGTTATTATTTTTTGTCTCAGCGCCTTGATCTCTTTGTCTTGTTCCTCAAGATGCGAGTTCTTTAGTTGGAGCTGATCCATGATTGCATTAAGTTGTTCAGAAGTTTCTTCCATCTCATATGACTATTTAGAAGTTTCAGAAGATTCGTCCGAAAAAATGAGGATTCGTTTGACGAGTCAAGGAGTAGGTTGGCCTTGTTTCCTCTCTGTCGGACGTTCCCAAGTTATAATCTCACGACCTATCTTGAACAGGAATCAAATCGTAAATTTTAGGAAATGTTTTTTCTTGAAATGAAAATGGAAAGGAGAAATGAGAAATGGGAAATGAGAAATGTAAATGGAAATGGGAAATGGAAATGAGAAATGATTTGAAATGTAGGATTAGAAATTGATATGGGTTTTTGACTGGTATAGACTTGACCATGATGCTGACATGGGCCTAACTATATGCATATGCAGACATGGACTGGACTGGACAGTGCAAGCACACTGGACTAGACTTTAAACTTATAGGTGAGCAAGCAGACTAAACTCGAAAAGATAGCCTATGTGGACTTTAGGGAATACTAGACTTTGAACTTACAGGAGAGTAAGTAGGCCAGGTGATAGGGAAGGCCAAACTTTAAACTTAGGTTTAGAGTAAGTAGGCTAAACCTAACGGTGATTAGACTTTGAACTTACACTAGTACAAAATTAACGATTTGCGTCGGATCTAGGACCACCATTTGCGTCGGACATCGGTCTGACGGCACAGGTCTCGACGCAAATGAGAGAGACAGGATCTGCGTCGGATGGGGATACGATGCAGATTTTGGGCTATTTGCGTCGGATGTAGGAAATGTGCGACGCACATGGCTCTTGAAACCCAGCACCAACAACACCATTTGCGTCGCACACTGGGTTATGTGCGACGCAAATCAACCATATTTTAATAAAAAAAATTGAAACTGCGTCGGTTATTGTTATCACATGCGACGCAAATCAACCTCTTTTTGCCAAAAAAAACATCCTCATCCCAATAACTCATCAGTTTACACATACTAATAGTGCAAAAATGAAATCAAATGGGGTAAAGCAATCTGAATATATCAAAGGCATTACAATGAAGGAAAAAAAATACTTTTCAGTTTTATTTCACTTCACAACAAAATTAGGGCAAAAATTACAATATATCATTAATTAGAAACATAACATTTTGGCGAATTTCCAAGTACTGTTGGACGATTTGGGTAGATCTGAAAATTGAAGAGTGTTGTGATACTTCCCATTCCATCAACCTATGTACAAAAAGGAAAAAAAATAATCAGTAATTACACATAATTAAGTAAGATTCAAGAATTAAGAGGAATAAATGAACCTTCGGGAGTGAAAATCGCCAACAAATTCGAGCCATAAGCATTTGTCTTCGGTGCTTCACAAACAAAGGACGAACTTCTCAATTGCTGCCATGAGCGTTCGTCTTCGGTGCTTCACAAACAAAGGACGAACTTCTCGAACCCAAAAGTAATAGATCTCAACTTCTCGCAATGAATGAATTTCAAAGAACCCATAAGTAATGGTGCTCGATTTTCTGGGAAAAGGAGATGATTTCCACTATTTTCAAAAGTTGGTGATTCATATTCATGATTTTCCCTTGCAATTGGAATTAAAGTGGAATCGTAATCTTCCAGTTTGCGCTTCGAAGGTCAACTATCAAAGTGATAATGCGGCGTCGTCGGAGTTGTACTTATGGATGACATTGAAAGCAGAATCAGAACACATCAACAAAAAACACCATTATACAAAACGATTCAAACATCACTCAAATAAAAAATACTAGATCTTACGATAAAATAGGCCAAAATGTGAGCAACACCAAAAACGTGTTCTCCTCGACGACGGTAAAAAATCGCCATTAACAAAATTAAAACCAAAAACACTAGAACTTCAATTTTAAAAGCAAAGTTTAAGAGGGTGAGAGTTTGTGAAGCGACATAAAATTTAAAGCAGCGTTTAGAGAGAGAGATTGGGAGTATTAGGTTAGAAGGTGAGAGTGTGTGTTTTAGGTTAGAGAGGGATGGGTGGGGAGTAAGTTAAAAAGTAATATGGACTGTGAGCTGATCTGCGTCGGATGGGCCCAGATGGTCCGACGCAAATCCTAAAATAATCATCAGCGTCGCACGTATCAAATCGTACGACGCAAATCACTTGTTCATTGTTCCCATTTGTTTTAGTTAATTACGTCGAACATAGCAAAGCATCCGACACAAATGATTGTCCCGCCCATTTACTTTAAGTATTTGCGTCGAATGCACTTTAAGTCCGACGCACATGAACGATCATTTGAATCACATTCAACACCTATCCGACGCAGATGATACTTCTGCGTCGGTTCACTAGTTGTATGACGCAATTTAGGGGACGCAAATCAACATTTCTCTATTAGTGTTACGGGTGAACAAGCAGGCTAGGCCATAAAGAAGGCTAGACTTTGAACTTATATTTAGAATAAGCAGGCTAGACCTAAGTGTGACTAGACTTTGAACTTACGGGTGAGCAAGCAGGATAGGCAATAAAGAAGGCTAGATTTTGAACTTATATTTAGAATAAGCAGGCTATACCTAGGATTGGGCTTTTAAAGTCCTAAGACTTGACTAGGGCTTACATGGAGATGTTAACTAGACCTAGGATATGAATTGAGCTTTTATTGTCCAATGAATTGACTGCACTAGAGGAAAAAAGGTAAAGAGCTGTTATGCGAGGGATGCGGATCTCTAAAAACGCAACCCATAATTCATCTGAAAAAAGGAGGGAAAAAAGTTGGGAATTAAGGGTTGCGGTTAGCCAAAAGACCGCAACCCTTTTTTTTTTTTTTTTTACTTCTTTCGCGCATAACTCTTCTTCCCTCGCTTAGTCATTGCATTCTTTAATCTCTAACCCTAGTTATTATTCGACGCTGCTCCTCTGTCAGTGGTGCTCGTGCGCTGCTATTGTTGTTGCCCTGTGTTTCTACCGTCGCTGTTGTTGTTGCCCTGCGTTTCTACCACCGCTGATGTTGTTGCCCTGCGTTGCTATCGCCGCCACTACTGGCTGTGCTGTCCCTCAATTTCATCCCATTATCAGGTGCCACCCTTCTTCATTATGTTTCCTTATTTAATAGGGCTAGACTGAATTGGGAAATGATGGTTGTTCTTGATTGTTGTTGTTGTCGTATCGCTTTGATGTTGCTCTTATGGATAATTAGTTAGTGTTGATGAGGTTGTTGTTGTTATTGAATTTACTGTTGTTATTGTTGTTAATAAGTTTTCATTGATTAAATTATGGGAATTCCTATATCTCTCTACCGATTACATATTACCGATTTCAATCTAGTTTTCTTTTCTATCTACAAATTTCAATTTCCAGCATCAATTCAAGTTACTTTTCAAGGAAAGAAATTGAAGGAATTCATTGTTGTTAATAAGTTTTGTTTAGGACTATTTTTACTATATATCGTAATTTATAAGATCTAAACTATGTAGTTTAACATAAAATATTTGTGTTGCATTAGCTACAATTTTTATCTGCAAATTACAGCCCAATGTTGAATTTTAGTTGATGGAGTAATTTTAATATTTGTTAGATTGGCAGTAATTAGAATTTTAAGATGGATGATATTTTTGTTGCTGTACATTCACTGCTGCTTATGTTCGCTCTAGTTCCATTATTTTATGGCAACATTGTCATGATTCTCGTGACTAGTGCCATGGTTTATCTATGTTGTTAATGTAGATATAGATGATGAGAGTGATGATGATGGTGCTGGGGGTGGACTATGAAGCTAGAGGAACTAGAAAAAGAGATACGAAACGACAAGAGCGTGAAGCACAAAGATAGGTGAAATGAATTTTACTCCCTCGTATTCATAATATATAAATGAGTGTTGTGAAATGATTTCAAAAAAAATGACAACATCATTTTATCAAACTCTTACCTAAACAATCATTATTATGTAAGATATTACTAATTACCATCACTATTACAAAAGCCTGGCTTTTTGGACGTTGTGAGCTCAACGCTTAGATGTGAGTGCTGGTGCAAATATTAATTCCCGTTTTCTTTCAACGTATATAGGCGTTGAGCATTTTCCTGAACACTTTTCTGTGTCAGGAATACACGTGTCGTACACGTGTGTTAAGTTTTAGTAGAGATATGATGCGTTTTTCCTGGAGTTTAAACAGCATACCTGCACCACGACTCTCAAACCCTTATAAAGCCTTTCCCATATTTCTTCTTTCAACTCCTAAGTCGATCTCAAACCCTAATTTGAATGTTTGTCTTGTCATAAATCCTTCGAGCACTGACAATAGTTTGGTAGCATTAGAGATATGAGATATAATCAGTATCGGAAAATATATGTATGATATATTTTTTGTATTGATATTATTAAGAGAATAATATACTTATGTTAAGATATTATTTAGTGAATAATCTATGATTATGGTCCTATATCTTTTAGGAAGATTGTTTCTGATCTTATGTTACCTTAGGTTTTGTATAAATACTCTACCTATTGATGAATAATGGGCAAGCCACACAATTAACCATTTACCTAAATTTGTCATGGTATCAAGAGCAGGTTAGGTCTTGGGAACCCCTACCGAAAAAAAAAATTCCCCCTGCCGGTGGATGGTCAAAAACATACCCACCGTCGGGATTCATCAAGAACTTTACATTTTCTTTTCCCTTGATCAATTGTCTGCTTCCGCTGATCTTTGTAATGTAGTTTCAGTGAACATGTTATAATGATTGATGTTATTGATATTGTGGTCACGTGAGACATGATTCCCAAAAAAAAAAAAAATGACAATAAACCAATAATATACTTATGTTAAGATAATATTTAGTGAATAATCTATGATTATGGTCCTATACCTTTTAGGAAGATTGTTTCTTATCTTATGTTACCTTAGGTTTTGTATAAATACTCTACCTATTGATGAAAAATGGGCAAGCCACACAATTAACCATTTACCCTGAATTTTTCAGGTAGCATCAATGATCCTCGTCTCGGTTGCTTGTATGGCGGTGTTGTTCTCTTCAACAGGTTTGTCGTGGACAAGATTTTCTACCACGTCTAACCTTGAATTTGGTTTTTTGGCTTGAACCTTTTTTCTTCTTTTTAACCGATTTTAGGATTTCTTTGCCACTTTTTTAATTTGTTTGATTGTTTGGTATGAATTATTTCTTGCTTTAAGCAATTTAAGGTTTGCTTGGTCTAATTTTTATAATCAATATCTGAATTGAAATGTATAGGTTTTGATTGAAATCTATTGAATTGTAAAATTGTAGCTGCAAACGAAAGTTAGTTCTTTGGGTTTTGGTTGTGAATTTGCTCTTCTAAGAAGATGACGAATTAGATGTTGCAGCTAGATCAATGAGTGGATCATCCGAAAAGAAGAAGACCATCAACATGCTTTAGTGCTCATTCAAGGTCATGTTTTAGGTGTCTTTTAGGCTTCGATTGAGTAATTTTCGTAGTTTTGAGCTTATTTTCCGTATTTTTGTGTTCTTGAGTCTTTTTAGTGTCTTAGGGTAGTGTTTCATTGCGTTTTGGTGTTGTTTGTGTTGCTTCACAAGTTTTCGAGGTGGCTTGGCATTGATTAGCGTGCTTTCACCTTGTGGTTGTTCATATGATGCTACTCTTATCACTTCAAACAGGAAGCTATCGCTCTTCCTTGGAGATCTGACTCAACTTGGGCAGAAACTGAAGAAACGCTATAAAACCAAATGAGCGAGCGCTCCCCATGTATTTTTCCCCAGCTTTATGTTTTGGTCGCGATTTACCGTTTTGTTATTAGTGTCGTATAAAAGCAAAAAGACGGAGAATGCAAGGGGGGAATCATATTTTCATTAGCTTAGTTTAGTTTAAAACTTTCAAGCACTTAGTTAGTGAGAGAAACTAGAGAGAGGGGCTGATAACTTCAAACTCTTGTGAATCTCAACCAATTTATGCATTCTTATTGGATTTTAAAGGATGATCTCAATAGTTGTTCCTTCTAATCAGTAAGCTTGTACTCTTTACACTTAATTTCAATCAAAGTAGTTGCATGTTTTGAGTTTTTTGAGTTTATTTAATTTCTCTTCTTGATTTCTACTTGCGTGTTAATGCAGAGCTAGAGGGCACCTAATTGAAAAGTTTGATGAATGTTTTAAAAGAAAATATAAGTGCCTTTGACTATTCGCTTAATGACCTTAAGGGGATAAGTCCATCGCTTTGCATGCAGCGTATCTATCTTGAAGATTATTAAGCTTCCTCCATGGAACCTCAAAGGAGATCAAATCCAAACATGAAAATTGTTAAAAATGAGGTTTTGAAACTACTTAAGGCCGGGATAATCTATCCTATTTCGGATAGTAAATGGGTTAGTTCGGTCCAAGTAGTTCCAAAGAAGGGAGGCTTGACCATCGCGGTGAAGTTTTGTCCACAAGGTCGGTTACATGTTAGAGAATGTGTATAGATTATAGAAAGTTGAACAAGTCAACCCGTAAAGATCATTTCCCCATCCCTTTCATATATGAAATGTTAGAGAGGTTGGCTAGTCATACACATTTTTGCTTTCTTAATAGGTACTCCGGATTTTTACAAATAACGATTCACCCATAAGATCATGAGAAAATAACTTTTACATGTCTATATGGCACCTTTACCTATTGAAGGATGCCATTTGAATTGTGTAATGCTCCTTCAACTTTCCAAAGCTGTATAACCGCCATCTTCTCTGATATGCTTGTGTCGAAAATAGAGGTGTTCATGGATGGTTTCTCGGTGTGCGGTTCGTTTTTTGACATATGTCTTAATAATTTATCTAAAGTGCTTCAAAGATGTCCGAAGATGAACTTGGTATTGAATTGGGAAAAATGCCATTTCATGCTAGAAGAAGGAACAGTTCACGGACATGTGATTTCTAGTCGGGGCATTAAGGTTGATCCCACTAAAGTTGAGACAATCAAACGCCTTCCACCTCCAACAAATGTTCGGGGTGTACGAAATTTTCTTGGCCATGCCGGTTTTTATCGGCGGTTCATTAAGGGTTTTCAGAAATGGCCAAGCCTTTTACTCAACTTTTAGTGAAGGATGCCGCCTTTGTGTTTACTAATGATTGTCTACAAGCTTTTCATAGGTTAAAAGATGCGGTTGTTTCGGCCCCGATTATGCAACCACCTAATTGGGAGCTCCCTTTTGAGCTCATGTGTGATGCTTCACATGTTGCGGTGGGGGTCGTTCTAGGCCAAAGGAAAGGGAACAAGCTTCATGTAATATACTACACAAGCAAGACACTATATGATGCACAACAGAACTACTCCACAACCGAGAAAGAGGTGTCGGCGGTGGTTTATGCAATTGAAAAGTTTCGTCCTTACTTGTTGGGGTCAAAAATCACTGTATTCACCGACCACTCGGCATTGAAGTATTTGATGTCAAAGGAAGAAGCTAAGCCAAGGCTCATCCGATGGATACTATTGTTGCAAAAGTTCAACATAGAACTCTAAGATAAAAAGGGTGCGGAGAACTTGGTGGCCGATCACTTGTTTATGCTTCCGTTAGAATACATGGAAGGAGTAGAGCCGACGATAGATGATTCAATTCTGGATGAAAAGTTAGCTGCAATAATGAAGAATTCGGTTCCTTGGTTTGCCAACTATGCTAACTACCTTGCTTGCAACTGGATGCCTCCGAGCTTGAATGCACAACAAAGGCGATGGTTCTTGAGAGATGTTCAACATTATGTATGGGAAGACCCTTTTCTCTTTAAAAGAGGCCCGAATAGTATTTACCGTAGATACATTCTGGAAGACGAGGTTGAAAATGTGATTAACATGTGCCATTCATCCCCTTGTCGTGGGCATATGGGTGTCTCCAAAACGGCGGCAAAGATCTTAGAGAGTGGTTTATAGTGGCCTACCTAGTTTAGAGATATGTGGATGATTGTCCAAAGATGTGATGCTTGTCAAAGATTGAGTAACATTGGAAGACGGAATTAGATGCCTAAGAACATAATTCTTGAATTGGAAGTATATGACGTTTAGGGCATGGACTTAATGGGACCCTTTCCTAGTTCATTTGGAAATAGATATATCCTAGTGACATGTGACTATGTTTTGAAATGGGTGGAATCTGTGACATCCCCCACCAACGATGCCAAGGTTGCAATGACAATGTTAAAGAAAGTGATATTCCCAAGGTTCGGGGTCCCAAGAGCTATTGTTAGTGATGCATGATCAAATTTTGCAAAGATGTATTTCGAGGCACTTCTAGAAAAGTACGGGGTTCGACATAAAGTTGCTCTTGCTTATCACCCGCAAACGAGTGGTCAAGCGGAAGTCTCAAACCGGGAGATAAAGATGATTTGAGTTGATGAATGAGCGCGGTGGAGTTAGGTCCACAAGATCGATTACGGGTTGGAGAATGTGTATAGATTATAGAAAGTGGAACAAGTTGACCCCTAAAGATCATTTCCCTATACCTTTCATAAATCAAATGTTATAGAGGTTGGCTAGTCAGGCGCATTTTTGCTTTCCTGATGGGTACTCCGATTTTTACAAATTTCGATTCACCCACAAGATCAAGAGAAAACAACTTTTACATGTCCCTATGGCACCTTTGCCTATCGTAGGATGCCATTTGGATTGTGTAATGTTCCTTCAGCTTTCCAAAGGTGTATGACCGCCATCTTCTCTGATATGCTTGTGTCGAAAATAGAGGTTTTCATGGATGATTTTATCGGTATGTGGTTCGCCTTTCGACAAATGTCTTAATAATTTTTCGAAAGTGCTTCAAAGATGTCGACAGATGAACTCTGTTTTGAATTGGGAAAAATGCCATTTCATGGTAGAAGAAGGAATAGTTCTTGGACATGTGATTTGTCGTCGGGGCATTGAGGTTGATCCCGCTAAGTTGAGGCAATCAAACGCCTTCCACCTCCAACAAATGTTACGGGTGTAAGGAGTTTTCTTGGCCATTCCGGTTTTTATCGGCGGTTCATTATGGGATTTTCCACAAATGGCCAAGCCTTTAACTCAACCTTTAGCGAAGGATGCCCCCATTGTGTTTACTAATGATTGTGAAGGAATATGTCCTTAGACATCCCGACAATTACTAAATATAAAAGGAATTATTATACAGATAATTAATTACGTTAGTTTAGTAATCACATTTACTTGCTAGAGAAAAAATGTTGGTTAGTAGCACAATATTGATTGAACCTACAACTAAGTTAACCTAATCCTATGAGGTCACACATTGTAGTAACTAATTAAAGTAAGGAAACCGGCCAAAAGGAGAAATTAGGGTTAGGTTACGTGCAATTTGACAGTAACTTTCAAACTGAAAAGAGAGAGAAAAACCCTATTATTTCCCTTTGGAAAATCCGGCCACCCTCCCTAAAAGGTATGAGAGTGAAATCTGTTAATCCTCTTCCGTTCTAGCAAACGTGGGAATTCAATTGGTGCTCGTGGACTAAGTAGAGGGACATCAATTGCTGTTCTTTGATCTCTAGCACTTGCAATCCGGTGGAAAACACGCTACAAAGGTTGTACATTCTTTTCCTTAGAATATGATTCATATTTATGTTATACATGCGATCTTGTGATAGATGTTAGGAAATTTGTTTCCTGAAATTCCGCTATATGCATCTATATGTTCCTACAGTGGTATCAGTTTTGCCTAATTCATAATATTCATATGATCATGTAATTGAATGCAAAGTTATTATCTTTTATTAAATTAAGGGAGGATTTATTTATGGCTTCAATTTGCATAATTGATATTTGATATTAATTGATTGGAAATTGTAAATAATTGATTTATTTGTGATTTATGCTCTAATAATTTATAAAGTTCCGAAATTTTTATATTATGGACGAAATAAATTGGTTAATTCACTCTAAAATTTTCGGATTTTTATAAATATATTTTTTAGATTTAAAATTATTTAATGTTTATTTTGATTAATCATTGAAATAATTTGTTAACAATTAAAAGATTTGATTTTTTACATGTTAAATAAGTCTAATATTCTTCATCCACATAGATCTATAATAATATCATGGCTGAAAATAATTTGATTATTTTTCTCACTAATTTCGAATTTTATCATATTATTAATGAATTTTGGTTAAATTTTATGTTTAAATTGATTATTCATAAATTTTAAGGATAACAATTAAAATAATTGATTTTATTTGTTATGAAAAATCAATAGATCACCCTAAAAATTATTTTCAAATTTTTCGTAATTTAATTGTTAATTTTCTGAAATTTTGGATATAATTTGATTTTTACCCTAATTTTGAATTTTTGTTAGATTTAATGTTTAATAAAGATTAAGCTTTCAAAATCTAATCTTAACAAACCTAAAATTTTGTTTGAATTTGTTAAGTGATTCAAAATTTCCTGCCCTAATTTTCGGATTATAAAACCTAATTAAATCCTTAATCTTTAAACAATTGTTGAATACAGATTAGTTTAATTATTATGTAATTGCTACAAAAATTAAAGAGTAAGCAACCATGGTTGGGTAGCCCCACCACTACCGGTGGAGCCACAAGTGGGGTGGCAGGTACCGAAATTAGGGCCGGGGGGGCGGCTCAGGTGGGGTGGGCGGCGCACGTGCGACGTGCGAAATCCCTCCCTCCTCGCGTGGCTGTTGGGGCCCGCTGGCTGGGGTGCTGACGTGTTCTAGCTGTTGGGCTGGGCAGCATTTTCTGGTGGATCTACCGGAGACCCGTCGGTCAGTGGGGTGTGTGGTGTGCTGGCATGTGGTGGCGTGTGACTGCAGGCAGCGGTGGGGTTTGATGCCCTGCTGCTGGTATCGTTCTTGTACCGCTGGTCAACGGTCAAGAAGTCAACTTTAATAAAAAAAAATTTGTTTTTAAAGAAAATCTGATTTTCCAAAGTTGAGCATAAATCCAAAAGTTTCCTATCTTGTAAATTTGTGAATAATAATGATTATTGCCAAGTTTAAATGAGTAATTGAATTAAAATAATAAAGTTTCCTAAATAATTTCTAGCTTAAATTTGTTAAGTTTTATAATTATTATGGAAAGTTGTATTTGCTTATTAATTGTTAATAAGTAAATAGATAGTGTTTATTTTATTTGATATTATAAATGCATGGATGTTTAATGTAATATGTATGATATTATATTTTGCATGTTGTGACTAGTATGGCCCAAAAGTAGGATAGAAAATACGATCTGCGCATCGTTAAATTTTATGTAAATCAAATACGATCTGCGTATCGTTTGTATTTTTGTAATTTAAATTTTAGTTATTTAAATTATAAATGATATGTAATCAAGCATGAAGTTCCATGGAGAATCAAGGATGGAGATCCATAAAGATTCAAGGAGGAATTCATGTAGATTAGTTTTCCTAGGTTTAGGGGCCATACTAGGATCACTTTGAATTATGCTTATATTTATTTATGCGTTTAACATGTTTAAATGCTTGTTCAAGTTTATATGTGTGGTTATTTATGTTATGTGTTCACTTTTAATTAACCAACATAGTAAACTTAGGTCCCCAACATGTAATATTGAGTTTAATTGCTTTTCCAAACAACACCTATAACGCCTTAGATAGTGAGTAATAGGTTCTGCCAAAGCAGGGTGTTGCTCATTTTATCCGGGGATAGTAGAGTAGGTTTTGGAAACTTACATGTTAATATTTGGGTTAACTCAACAAAATCATCAGAAGACAAAGTTTTGGGTTTTGAAGCTAAGAGATAGGAGTAAACAAGGAGTTGTTAACCTGTCTACCAAGAATTATAATTAGTTATAATTAGTAAAGTGTTTACTTACCTCAACTACTATAAATTGAAGGCAGGGCCAAAGTTCGTTTGATTATAGTGGGAGGGGATCTTGGTGTTTCTTTATTCAATAGGGGACTCTTATTTTGAATAAAGGGTAGTAGTTAATTAAAATTTGTTTAATTGCTGCTTTCTTGATAAACATTGATTGAATCTTGCTTTATTATTCTTTTGTTGTAGTTATGATGTCTGGTTCAAACAACAACAACCACCCCAGTTTTAATTTGCGCTATTTACTCGAAAAGGACAAACTAACTGCACATAACTTCCTAGAATGGGAAATGGCTGTGAGAATCGTTCTTAGAGCCGAAGGAAGAGAAAGTGTTCTTGATAATCCTCTCCCTGAACCCCTGCTAGACACTGCTACTCCAGCTGAAAGGAGAGCAAGACAAACCATTGGGGCAAATTATGTGCAAGTAACATGTTTGATGCTTTCTTGCATGGAACCAGAATTTCAAAAACGTTTTAATGGTCTGGACGCCTATTCCATCCTCCAACAGCTGAAAACTATGTTTCAGAAGAACGTGATGCTGGAGAGGTTTGAAGCTCATTGTAAGTTGTTGGAGTGCAAGTTGGGCAAAGGAAAACCCGTTGGTCCGCATGTGTTCAATATGATTGGACATTTTCAAATCATGGAAAAATTGGGCTTCCCTTATCCCCCAGAACTAGCAATTGATATTGTGATCAAATCTTTGCCTAAAAATTTTCAAAA
This sequence comes from Beta lomatogona, assembly GCA_947646795.1. Lineage (NCBI taxonomy): Eukaryota > Viridiplantae > Streptophyta > Magnoliopsida > Caryophyllales > Amaranthaceae > Beta > Beta lomatogona. Next base: position 488,075 of record CANSNZ010000207.1, read on the forward strand.
CTTTCAGTTGAATTTTTACATGCAAGGAGGGGAGGCTACCTTGCAAGAGCTGCATGGTATGCTTACTCAGGCTGAAAGGAGCTTGCCGGCTGAACCTGAACATAGGGATGTTCTAATGGTTAGGAAAGGCAAGCAATTCAAGAAAAAGGGGGCACCTATGAAGAAGAACAAGGGCAAGGTTGTTGCCACTGATGATACTTCTAAGCCAAAGGCCACTCCTAAGGCAAAAGTAGAAGCACTAATGAGTGTTTCCACTGCCATAAGATTGGCCACTGGAAGAGGAACTGCCCCAAGTATCTGGAGGATAAGAAGAGTGGTGCTTCAACTTCAGGTATTTATGTTATAGAGATTAACTTATCTACTTCTACTTCATGGGTATTTGATACTGCGTGTGTATCTCACATTATTTGTAATGTGCAGGCACTAAGAAGAAGTAGAACGTTGAGAAAAGGAGAAGTGGACCTCCACGTGGGCAATGGAGCACGAGTTGCTGCTTTGGCTGTGGGAGATTGTAGTCTACTTTTACCTTCTAGTTTAGTATTAGAACTTCATAATTGTTATTATGTTCCAACTATTACCAAGAATATTGTTTCGATTTCGGTTTTGGATTCGGAAGGTTTTTCATTTCAAATTAAGAATAATTGTTGTTCTGCTTATTTGAATGATTTATTGTATGTCTCAGCTAAGTTATCAAATGATTTATATGTGCTAGGCTTAGAAACCCACATCTATAACATATACAACAAGAAACCTAAAACAAATGATTCGAACTCGACATACCTATGGCATTGTCGATTAGGTCACATAAGTTCAAAGCGTATTGAGAAGCTTCATAAAGATGGAATTCTCAAATCATTTGATACTTGTGAACTTTGCTTAATGGGGAAAATGACAAAGTCATCTTTCACAGGTTCAAGTGAAAGGGCCAATGACCTTTTAGCCGTCATACATACAGATGTGTGCGGACCCATGAGTACGTTGGCTAGGGGAGGGTACAGTTACCTCATTAGTTTTACCGATGATGTGAGCAGATTTGAATTTGTTTACCTCATGCGGCATAAGTCGGAATCCTTTGAAAAATTTAAGGAATTCCAGAATGAAGTACAAAACCAACTTGGGAAGAAAATTAACGCATTGCGATCTGATCGTGGTGGTGAATATTTATCTCAAGAATTTGGTGATCATTTGAAGGATTGTGGGGTACTTTCACAATGGACTCCATCAGGAACACCATAGTTAAATGGCGTTTCTGCAAGAAGGAATCGAACTCTACTTGATATGGTTCGATCCATGATGAGTCTTGCTGATCTTCCTATTTCATTATGGGGATTTGCGCTTGAAATAGCGGCATTCACACTTAACATAGCACTATCCAAAGCAGTGGAAAAGAAACCATATGAAATGTGGACTTGAAACGTTCCAAAATTATCTTTTCTAAGGATATAGGGTTGTGAAGCCTATGTAAAACGTTTACTTTCTGATAAGCTTTCACCCAAATTCGATTAATGTCTCTTTGTGGGTTATCCAAAATAGACTAAGGGATACTACTTCCACAACTAAAGCGAAAACAAAGTGTGTGTACCTCGTAATGGTGTCTTTCTAGGAAAGGATTTTATTTCCAGAAAAACAAGTGGAGAAATGTGTATCTCGAAGAAATTCGAGATGAGCAACAAATGCATGAGGTTAACACGTCATCAGAGGCGGCCCGGCATGAAAATGCTCAGGAGGTGGTGCATTCAATTCACGTACCTCCTACCGTCCCACTTGGAGATACTCCGTGCGAAGTCACTCAACCTAATGAGGTAGAAACTTCTTCTGTTGTTCCCCAACGTAGGTCTAGTAGGACCATCATTCCATCAAAGAGATATATTGATTTCCTTTTGACTGAAAGTTCTGAAAAAATGATTTTAGAATCAGAAGAACCTACTAGCTACAAAGATACTTTGGAGAGCCAAGACTCCGAAAGATGGCTTGAGGCTATGAAATCTGAAATGAATTCCATGTCTGAAAATCAAGTGTGGGACTTGGTTGATTTGCCTGATGGGGTAAAACCCATTGAATGCAAATGGATTTTCAAGTTGAAAACAGACAAGGATGGAAACATTAGTGTTTTCAAAGCAAGGTTGGTGGTGAAAGGTTTCAAACAAATTCATGGTATTGACTATGATGAAACCTTCTCACCAGTAGCCATGCTGAAGTCCATTAGGATAATCCTTGCGATTGTTGCCTTTCATGACTATGAAATATGGCAGATGGATGTCAAAACCACTTTCTTGAATGGGTTCTTGAAAGAGGATGTGTACATGACACAACCTCAAGGTTTTGAAGATCTAGAAAATCTAGGGAGGGTATGCAAGCTTAAGAAGTCCATTTATGGACTAAAGCAAACATCAAGGAGTTGAAACCTCAGATTTAATGAGGCAGTCAAGAAATTTGGCTTTCTCATAAATGAAGAGGAATATTGTGTATACAAGAAGTTAAGTGGGAGTAGTATTACTTTTCTGGTCTTGTATGTGGATGACATACTTCTCATAGGAAATGATAAGACCATGCTTGAGTCAGTCAAGGAATGGCTTAAAAATTGTTTCTCTATGAAAGACCTAGGAGAGGCTGAGTACATATTGGGAATAAAGATCTATAGAGATAGATCGAAAAGGCTAATTGGGCTAAGTCAAGAAACTTATATTGATAAGGTTCTTGCAAGGTTCAAGCTGGAAAACTCCAAACGAGGTTTCATTCCCATGCAACATGGCATTGCACTTGGCAAGCTCAGTGCCCTTCAAGTCCTAATAATAAGGTCAAGCGTATGAGTAATGTTCCCTATGCTTCTGCAATAGGATCCATTATGTATGCCATGATATGCACTCGACCGGATGTTGCATATGCTTTGAGTATATGTAGCAGATACCAGTCAAATCCAGGAGATGCACACTGGATTGCAGCGAAAAACATCCTTAAGTACTTGCGAAGGACTAAGGATAATTTTTTGGTTTATGGTGGAGATGATGAGTTGGTTGTTACTCGATACACCGACGCAAGCTTCCAGATTGACAAAGATGATTTCCGATCGCAATCTGGTTTCATATTTTGTCTCAATGGAGGAGCTGTGAGCTGGAAGAGCTCTAAGCAGAGTACCATCATGGATTCTACATTAGAGGTTGAGTATATTGCAGCAGCTGATGCAGCAAAGGAAGCTGTTTGGATCAAAAAGTTCATTGGTGAGCTTGGTGTTGTTCCTAGCACTGAGAATGGCATTGAGTTGTATTGTGACAACAATGGTGCCATTGCTCAGTCTAAGGCACCCAGATCGCACCAAAGGTCTAAACATGTGCTCAGGATATTCCATCTTATTCGAGAAATCGTTGGTAGAGAGGATGTGAAAGCAAGCAAGGTTCATACTGAGGATAACGTAGCAGATCCTCTGACTAAACCGCTTGCTCAACCTAAACATGAGTGTCATACTAGGTCTATGGGGCTTAAGCATATGGGAGAATGGCTTTAGGTTGTTTACTTCATGTTTACAATTGTAAAGACATTTATTATGCTTTAAAATGTTTATCAATAAAATTCCATTCTTATTTAATTGTTTGGTTTAGTATTAAATAAAATGTCCAAATAATTTTTGTTTTTCAAGTAAGATTGTCGAAAACGTTTTGATATTGGAACTCTATAAAGTGAACTGAAAATTACAATTTATTTGAAGTCCCTAGTCTAAATCACTAGATTGGACATAAGTGATTTATTTAATAGACTGGTGTATAATTAATTGATAGTGCAGTTCCATGGGCTATGGAGACATAGATATGTCTAATTGATTGTATGGATGTATATTTGATACATTGAGACTTGACCTAATTAGATTCTAAAATTAGAATCAAACTACTATATTTAGTGGATTCCTTAGACATGAGTATGTCTTAATAACCACAATATAATTAGTTTAACTTTGACACTGTTAAACACCGCGCCGTAAAAGGAGGTTATAAAGGCAGTGATCAGGTGGGTTAAGAATTGAGTGGGAGTTATGGTCATACAAGAGTGGATAAGTCCTCCTATTAAATAGGAATGGTGTCTGGGCCTCTTGATGAGCGAGAACTGAAAAATTGCATGGCCATGCGGAATAGGATTAAAGAGTTAATCTTTATTTGAGCAGTTCGAACTCAGCGATCAAGGAACATAAATTTGAGAATAACATGGTGTTATCAAATTTGGCATTAAGTGACTTAAGGAATTTAGCATTGCGCTCTTGTCTTCGGACAAGTGGGAGATTGAAGGAATATGTCCTTAGACATCCCGACAATTACTAAATATAAAAGGAATTATTATAGAGATAATTAATTACGTTAGTGTAGTAATCACATTTACTTGCTAGAGAATAAATGTTGATTAGTAGCACAATATTGATTGAACCTACAACTAAGTTAACCTAATCCTATGTGGTCACACATTGTAGTAACTAATTGAAGTAAGGAAACACGCCAATAGGAGAAATTAGGGTTAGGTTAGGTCTCTCTCTTATTTTATTCTCCTACTATTATAAAAGTTTATAATAGGAGGGTGGAATAAAACGTTCAATTTGACAGTAACTTTCAAACTGAAAAGAGAGAGAAAAACCCTATTATTTCCCTTTGGAAAATCCGGCCACCCTCCCTAAAAAGTAAGAGAGTGAAATATGTTCATCCTCTTCCGTTCTAGCAAACGTGGGAATTCCATTGGTGCTCGTGGACTAAATAGAGGGACATCAATTGCTGTTCTTTGATCTCTAGCACTTGCAAGCCGGTGGAAAAAACGCTACAAAGGTTGTACATTCTTTTTCTTATAATATGATTCATATTTATGTTATGCATGTGATCTTGTGATAGTTGTTAGGAAATTTGTTTCTTGAAATTCCGCTATATGCATCTATATGTTCCTACAGATTGTCTATAAGCTTTTGTTAGGTTGAAAGATGCGCTTGTTTCGACCCTGATCATGCAACCACCTAATTGAGAGCTCCCTTTTGAGCTTATATATGATACCTCGGATGTTGCGGTGGGGGCCGTTCTAGGCCAAAGGACGGAGAACAAGCTTCATGCAATCTACTACATAAGCAAGACACCAGATGATGCACAAAAGAACTACTCTATAACCGAGAAATAGCTATTGATGGTGGTTTATGCAATAAAAAAGTTTTGTCCTTACTTGTTGGGGTCGAAAATCACTATATTCATCGACCACTCGGCATTGAAGTATTGGATGTCAAAGAAAGAAGCTAAGCCAAGGCTCATCCGATGGATCCTATTGTTGCAAGAGTTCGACATTAAACTCAAGGATAAAAAGGGTGCAGAGAAGTTGGTGGCTCATCACTTGTTTATGCTTCCGTTAGAATACATGGATGGAGTTAAGCCGAAGATAGATGGTTAATTTTCGGATGAAAAGTTAGTTGTAATGGTGAAGAATTAGGTTTCATAGTTTGCCGACTATGTTAACTACCTTGCTTGCAACTTGATGCCTCGGAGCTTGAATGCCCAACAAAGGCAAAGGTTCTTTAGAGATGTTCAAAACTATATATGGGAAAACCTTTTTCTCTTCAAAAGAGGCCCCGATAGTACTTACCGTAGATGCATTCCGGAAGATGAGGTTGAAAATGTGATTAACATATGCCATTCATCCCCTTGTGGTGGGCATCTGGGTGTCGCCAAAACAGCGACAATGATCTTAGAGAGTGGTTCATGGTGGCCTACCTTGTTTAGAGATGTGTGGATGATTGTCAAAAGATGTGATGCTTATCACAGATCGGGTAACATTGGAAGACAGAATGACATGCTTATGAACACAATTCATGAGTTGGAAGTATTTGACGTTTGGGGCATGGACTTTATGAGACCCTTTCGTAGTTCATTTGAAAATAGATATATGCTAGTGGCATGTGACTATGTTTCGAAATGGGTGGAAGCTTTCGCATCCCCCACCAACGATGCCAAGGTTGCAATGAAAATGTTAAAAAAAAGTGGTATTTCAAGGCACTTCTAGAGATAAAGATGATTTGAGTTAAAAAAAAGTGGCTCTTGCCTATCACTCGCAAACGAGTGGTCAAGCGGAAGTCTCAAACCAGGAGATAAAGATGATTTGAGTTGATGAATGAGCGCCGTGAAGTTGTGTCCACAAGATCGGTTACGGGTTGGAGAATGTGTATAGATTATTGAACAAGTCGATCCATAAAGAATATTTCCCCACCCCTTTCATAGATTAAATGTTAGAGAGGTTGGCTAGTCATACACATTTTTCCTTTCTTGATGGGTACTTCGAATTTTTACAAATCCCGATTCACCCACAAGATCAAGAGAAAACAACTTTTACATGGCCCTATAGCACCTTTGCCTATCGAAGGATGCCATTTGGATTGTGTAAGGCTCCTTCAACTCTCTAAAGGTGTATGACCGCGATCTTCTCCGATATGCTTGAGTTGGAAATAGAGGTTTTCCTGAATGATTTTTCGGTGCGTGGTTCGTCTTTCGACATATGTCTTAATAATTTGTCTAAAGTGGTTCAAAGATCTCGAAAAGATGAACTTGGTATTGAATTTGGAAAAATTACATTTCATGGTAGAAGAAGGAATAGATCTTAGATATGTGATTTCTAGTCGGGGCATTGAGGTTGATGCCGCTAAAGTTGAGACAATCAAACGCCTTCCACCTCCAACAAATGTTAGTGGTGCACTAGTGAAAAAAGCCCGTCCGATCCAGTCAAACCCGGGCTTACTGATTCGGTTTTGGTCCGGATCGGTGGGCTCGCAGTAGTTTGTATAGATTACATATATATATATATATATGTATATATATATATATATATATATATATATAACTTGTATCTAAACCTGCTATAATTGGTAAAAGTCTCATGCACACGTCGTATACAAGTCAAAATGATATTATGTACTACAAATGAAGTTGTAATGTAACAACCCGATTCCCGAGCCGCTAGCTTAACTCGCTTAGTAATCACATATCTCAATTAACACCAAAACAATAATAATCACTTATAAATTAGATGATACTTGTAGCGGAAACAACCTGAAATATACGATCATGGACATGTAGGTTATGGGCCCAAAAAACAAAACCCTTTGTATAAGACTTTAATTTCATAGTCATTCAATCTCAAATTCCATGGCAAAAGAATAATCTATATTGTAAGTAATTCTAAATAAATTCCTCTATATACAAACTTAAATCTCGGACTTTAACCCACAATACACAATTCGAATCATAACTTTGCTCTCAACTCGATTTTGGCTTCCCACAAAATCCTGCAACAAAGTTTGACTCTACCACCCACCAAGTGACAGGCCACAGAAATGACAACACCATCAGCAAAGCTGAGTACTCACTGTGTAATAGAAAAAACAAGCGTAGGTGTATTTTGAAAACCAATTAATAACACATAGTCATAATAGCTAGTAGTCATAATCACTTTAATTACTTAGAGATTTCATAAGCTCAATCTTTTGATATGACCGCGAGTGTAGCAAACTATTGGGGGTCGTCACCCCATCTTTTACTGTTGTGCTTGCAAGACTTAACCCGGACATGTCCTACTTCCGCCAGGATTTCCCCCTCCTGGATGGGTAACAGTTAGGGAATACCCGCCCTAACCCGGGTGTATGCGCACTCCTCGCTTTCGTGATCAAAATCTAAGACATTTAGTGTTTCATTACCATATAATTCCATATACTTAACAAATTCCATTTAAAAGCATAAACATGGCAATTTAGTGTTTGAGCCTAGCTTAGGATAAGTAAAACATCTCAAGTGAACCATAGCATGCCAAATCCATGTCATATACTCAAAGCACACATACTAATATGCATATCAGAAGAAATTTCATTTTCATAGTCATGCTTCAAAATAGAAAGAAACAATCATCTAATCATAGGTAGGAAAATCTCTAGGTTACAATCTAAACCAAGTGTGTACCTTCACTTAGGGTGCTTAATGTAACTCAAACTCCTTATTCCAAGTGGTTTATCCTTCCTACAGCTTCCTCTGAATATGTAAAGTGCTAGGAATTAGTTTACACAAGTTTTAGAACATAAATAACTAAGCTAAGTACAAGAGAGATGCAAAGCTGTACTTACAACAATCTGTTTTGTGTTCCTATGGAGTTTTCTACAACTTTCCAAGGCTTCAAAACTCTAGAAAAAGCTTAAAATGCTAGGGAATTATGTCTAGAAGAGTTCTATGTAAAGAGAAGTAGGTGTTGAAGAAGAAAATTTAGGAGAAAGGGTCGAAAAACCTAAACACCCCTTTTATAGTCAGTTCTGGCGGTACCTATGGGGGAGGAAAACCTCTTTTGGGTGAGGTCGATTTCTTGGAGTTTCTAGGTGATTCTTGTTGGAGGTGTTAGCATAATGTGTTGGCTTTCATGAATGAAAAGACCTTTGGGAGATCGACATTTAAGTAGCTGCTAAGAAGCTTTCTTTGAGGATAGGTACGAACTGATATTTTAGCTGGCTAGATTTTACTATGTAAGGAATATACTATATTAATCCACGTATATTTTGGGAACAAATGACCATTTTAACCTTAAGACATCCCAAAGATGCCATACATCAAGTTTGATTAGGTTCTGAGCTCGGATTCAACCCAAAAAGACTCTTTAACTGGAAGTTCATTGTTACCCGATAAAATGTTGTCTATGCGATTTTCATAATCGTAAAGAATAAGGCTCTCAAAGGCTTTCTAACTTATCTATTGGTTCTCAAGGCTTTCTTAACCTCTAAGAATGATAGTCCTTATCCACTTACTTTCTTAACCACTAAGAATGATGGTTCTTATCCTCTTTTAGCTTTCTTAACCACTATGTATGATGGTTCTTATCCACTTTTGTCCTAGTATGATGTTTGAGAGAATTCTAAGTACTTAAAGGACCAAAGCCTAACGAAGACTTAATATAGCTAACAAAATAATTGAACCTGCTTAAAAATTCAGGCTGTTACACTCTACCACCCTTAAAATACGTTTCGTCCTCGAAACTTCAAAATATAAACTCATAGATTAACCTTAAGTATCCAGATATCAAGCACTACAGCCTACGATGGTCCTTACTAAATTTCCAAGATAAAGTTCTCAATATTCCCAACAAATAGATTTCAAATATCCTCAAATTACAACTTCGAATTCCATACTCTTATTCCCAAAGTTTTGCACAAATCTAGATTCTTATTCTTATTCTATAGCTCTGATACCAATTGTAACAGCCCGATTCCCGAGCTGCTAGCTTAACTCGCTTAGTAATCACAAATCTCAATTAACACCAAAATAATAATAATCACTTATAAATTAGATGATACTCGTAGCGGAAACAACCTAAAGTATACGATCATGGACTTGTAGGTTATGGGCCCACAAAACAAAACCCTTTATATAAGACTTCAATTACATAGTCATTCAATCTCAAATTCCATGGCAAAAGAATAATCTATATTGAAAGTAATTCTAAATAAATTCCTCTATATACAAACTTAAATCTAGGACTTTAACCCGCAATACACAATTCGAATCATAACTTTGCTTTCAACTAGATTCTGGCTTCCCACACAATCCTGCAACAAAGTTTGACTCTGCCACCCACCAAGTGACAGGCCACAGAAATGACAACACTATCAGCAAAGCTGAGTACTCACTGTGTAATAAAAAATACAAGTTTAGGTGTATTTTGAAAACTAATTGATAAAACATAGTCATAATAGCTAGTAGTCATAATCACTTCAATTACTTAGAGATTTCTTCAGATCAATCTTTTGATATGACCGCGAGTGTAGCAAACTATTGAGGGTCGTCACCCCACCTTTTACTGTTCAGCTTGCAAGACTTAACCCGGACATGTCCAACTTCCGCCAGGATTTCCCCATCCTCGTTGGGTAACAGTTAGGGAATACCCGCCCTAATCCGGGTGTATGCTCACGCCTCGCTTCCATGATTAAAATCCAAGACATTTAGTGTTTCATTACCATATAATTCCATATGCTTAACAAATTCCATTTTAAAGCATAAACATGGCAATTTAGAGTTTGAGCCTAGCTTAGGATAAGTAAAACATCTCAAGTGAACCACAGCATGCCAAATCCATGTCATATACTCAAAGCACACATACTAATATGCATAACAGAAGATATTTTATTTCATAATCATGCTTCAAAAAAGAAAGAAACAATCATCTAATCATAGGTAGGAAAATCTGTAGGTTACAATCTAAACTAAGTGTGTACCTTCCCTTAGGGTGCTTAATGTAACTCAAACTCCTTATTCCAAGTGTTTTATCCTTCCTACAGCTTCCTCTGAATATGTAAAGTGCTAGGAATTAGTTTACACAAGTCTAAGAACATAAATAACTGAGCTAAGTACAAGAGAGATGCAAAGTTGTACTTACAACAATCTGTTTTGTGTTCCTATGGAGTTTTCTACAAATTTCCAAGGCTTAAAAACTCTACAAAAACTTGAAATGCTAGGGAATTATGTCTAAAAGAGTTCTATGTAAAGAGAAGTAGGTGTTGAAGAAGAAAATTTAGGAGAAAGGGTCGAAAAACCTAAACACCCCTTTTATAGTCAGTTTTGGCGGTACCCATGGGGGAGGGAAACCTCTTTTGGGAGAGGTCGGTTTCGTAGAGTTTCTAGGTGATTCTTGTTGGAGGTGTTAGCTCAATGTGTTGGCATTGATGCATTAAAAGAGCTTTGGGAGATCGACACTTAAGTAGCTGCTAAGAAGCTTTCTTTGAGGATAGGTACGGACTGATATTTTAGCTGGTCAGATTTTACTATGTAAGGAATATACTATATTAAGCCACATATATTTTGGGAACAAATTACCATTTTAACCTTAAGACATCCCAAACATAACATATATCAAGTTTGATTAGGTTCTGAGCTCGGATTCAACCCAAAAAGGCTCTTTAACTGGAAGTTCATTGTTACCCGATAAAATGGTCTTTATGCGATTTTGATAATCTTAAAGAATAAGGCTCTCAAAGGCTTTCTAACTTATCTATTGGTTCTCAAGGCTTTCTTAACCTCTAAGAATGATAGTCCTTATCCACTTGCTTTCTTAACCACTAAGAATGTTAGTTCTTATCCACTTACTTTCTTAACCACTAAGAATGATGGTTCTTATCCTCTTTTAGCTTTCTTAACCACTAAGAATGATGGTTCTTATGCACTTTTGTCCTAGTATGATGTTGGAGAGAATTCTAACTACTTAAAGGACCAAGGCCTGATGAAGACTTAATATAGCTAACAAAATAATTGAACCTGCTTAAAAATTCATGTTGTTACATGTAATAAGTACAAAAATCCAAAATAAACATGAATTGTACCTAAATAGCTAGCTAGTAACATAATAAGAACAAATAAACTCAAAGCCACGACATCATCTTCACATGCAAAGCTTCGTAAGGTAGCATGCTAGCAAATCCCGAACCTCGTTTATCTCGGCTATGGTGAAAGAACTCTCCCTTGGTTTTCCATCGAGGAATACCTTATTAAAAAAATATAAGGAAACACATATAAGACTTTAGTTCACTCTAAAGAGATTGAGAAAATAATATAATGTAAGAAATTAAGGAAATCAAGCTTAAAAAGTAAAAATCGGCCAAAAATGACAAACATTTACCCAAAATGGGTTTCATAGCATGTGAGTGGACTTTAGTTGACTTTAATACTTACATATGTACTTATTACAACTATAAGTTACCTTAAAATGATACTAAATGCGGGAGATTAAGGAAAGTTGAGCTAAAAAGGCCTAAATCGGCCAAAATGACCTTCATTTACCCAAAATGGGTTTAAATCATGTGAGTAGACTTTAATTGACTATAATGGTTATATATGTACTTATAAAAGCTATACATGACCTAACGTAAGACTAAATGCGGGAAACTAAGTAAATTGAACTTGAAAAGACATTTTTGGCCCAAAATGAACTTCATTTACCTAACATGGGTTTCAAAGCATATGAGTGGACTTTACTTGACCCTAATGGTTATATAAGTTGTTATTAGAACTTTACATGTCCTAACATGTGGCTAAATGCGGGAAAATAAGTACAATGAGCTTGAAAGGCCAAAATCGGCTCGAAATAGCCTTCATTTACCCAAAATGGGTTTCAAAGCATGAAAAATGAATTTTCTTGACTCTAAAAAATATATATGTTGCTATTACAACTATACATGTCCTAACATGTGGCTATATATGGAAAACTAAGTAGATTGAACATGAAAAGCAAAAATTGGCCCGAAATGGCCTTCATTAACCCCAAATCGGCCCGAAATAGCCTTCATTTACCCAAAATGGGTTTCCAAGCATGAAAATGGATTTTTCTTGACTCTAATGGTTATATATGTTGCTATTACAACTATACATGTCCTAACATATGGCTAAATGCGGGAAACTAAGTAAATTGAACATGAAAAGAAAAAATCGGCCCGAAATGGCCTTCATATACCCAAAATGACATTTATCTACCCAAAATGAGTTTCAAAGCATATGAGTGGACTTTAATTGACTCTAATGGTTATATATGTTGTTATTACAACTATAAATGTCCTAACATGTGGCTAAATGCGGGAAAATAGGAAAAATGACCTGCAAAGGCCAAAATCGACTCGAAATGGCCTTCATTTACCCAAAATGGGTTTCAAAGCCCAAAAAAGGATTTTTCTTGACTCTAATGATTATATATATTTCTGTTACAACTATACATGTCCTAACACGTGGCTAATACGAAAAACTAAGTAGATTGAACATGAAAAGCAAAAATCGGCCCGAAATGGCCTTCATTTACCTAAAATGACATTTATCTACCCATATTGGGTTTAAAAGCATATGAGTGGACTTTAATTGACTCTAAAAGTTATATATGGTTTTATTACAACTATCCATGACCTAACATTTCACTAAATGCGGGAAATTAAGGAAAATGAACTTCAAAAGCCAAAGTCGGCCCGAAATGGCCTTCATTTAACCAAAATGGGTTTCAAAGTATGAAAAAGAATTTTTCTTGACTCTAATGGTTATATATGTTGCTATTACAACAATATATATCCTAATATGTGGCTAAATGCGGGAAACAAGTAGTAAATTGAACATGAAAGCAAAAATTGTCCCGTAATGGCCTTTATTTACCCAAAATGACATTTATCTACCCAAAATGGGTTTCAAAGCATATGAGTGGACTTTAATTGACTCTAATGGTTATATATGTTGTTATTACAACTATACTTGTCCTAAGATGTGGCTAAATGCGGGAAAATAAGGAAAATGAGCTTCAAAGGACAAAATCGGCCCGAAATGGCCTTCATTTACCCAAAATGGGGTTCAAAGCATTAAAAAGGATTTTTTTTACTCTAATGGTTATATATGTTGCTATTACAACTATACATGTCATAACATAAGGCTAAATGCGGGGAACTAAGTAGCTTGAACATGAAAAGAAAAAAAGGGTCCGAAATGGCCTTCATTTACCCAAAATGACATTTTATCTACTCAAAATGGGTTTCAAACCATATGAGTGGACTGTAATTGACTCTAATAGTTATATATATTGTTATTACAACTATACATGACCTAACATTTCAGTAAATGCAGGAACTTAAGTAAAATGAACTTCAAAAGCCAAAATCGACCCGAAATGGCCTTCATTTACTAAAAATGACATTTATCTACCCAAAATCGGTTTAAAAGCACATGAGTGGACTTTAATTGACTCTAACAGTTATATATGTTGTTATTACAACTATAAATGTCCTAACATGTGGCTAAATGCGAAATTAAGGAAAATGAGCTTCAAAGGACAAAATCGACCCGAAATGGCCTTCATTTACCCAAAATGGGCTTCAAAGTATGAAAAAGGATTTCTCTTGACTCAAATGGTTATATATGTTGTTATTAAAACTATACATGTCCTAACATAAGGCTGAATGCAGTAAACTAAGTTGATTGAAAATGAAAAGAAAAAATCGGCCCGAAATGGCCTTCATTTACCCAAAATGACATTTATTTATCCAAAACGGGTTTTAAAGCATATGAGTGGACTTTAGTTGACTATAATGGTTATATATGTTATAATTACAACTATCCATGGCCTAACATGGCCAAAATGCGGGAAATTAAAGTAATTGAGCTCCAAAGGTCAAAATCGGCCCGAAATGGCCTTCATTTACCCAAAATGGGTTTCAAAGCATGAAAAATTATTCTTCTTGACTCTAATGGTTATATATGTTGCTATTACAACTATACATGTCCTAACATGTGGCTAAATGAGGGAATCTAAGTAAATTGAACATGAAAAACAAAAATCGACCCGAAATGACCTTCATTTACCCAAAATGACATTTATCTACCCAAAATGGGTTCCAAAGCATATGAGTGGACTTTTAATTGACTCTAATGGTT